>SEMN01000122.1:657500-1089969 GCA_005408345.1 Macquaria australasica | reverse complement strand
CCCCCCCATTTTTTATTTTCTCTTTCTTTACCTCTGTTGCCTTTTTCTCCTCCTTTCTCTCTCTTTCTCTCTCTCTCTCTCTCTCTCTCTCTCTCTCTCTGTCTCCCCCTCTTTCTCTTTCTCCCCCTTTCTGTGGTTGGCAGTCTCCCTGGGACTGTGCACATTCCTGGCTGGAAAATCTGAAGCTTTGTCCAAACACCAGCTTCCAAGATCTGCCCAGAGAAATCCCACATGGCTGTTTCTACACTGCAGACCTCCCCTTTTGACTCCCCCCTCTCCTCTCAACTCCTCCACAGTCTCTCTCACAATCACCCCCCACCCCACCCCCCTCCAACCTCCCCTCTCCATCCCTGTGTAGATTGCTTCTATACACCAATTTTTTAAGGTCTTTAAGGCCATACGGTACATCTCCAGTCGATCAACAGTCGTACCCTCATACTGACCTCATACTGAGAGTGCAACATAATAGTTCAGAGTTTAATCTCCACAGCACACTGAACAGACACATTCCTTCACCCCTCGACTGCCAGGGCTCCACCAGGCAGCCTGAAGAAAAACAGATGGCTCATGCCTATACACTTAATCTACACACTCCCCTCTGTGTGTAGGTGTGTGTGAGGCCTGTTTCAAATCTCAAATCCATTAGTGTATAGGAAGAAGAGACACAGCTTCAGACACAGCAGCTCTGATGTATGATACTTCAAGACCACCCTGACACCACTGGGAATGTGACACACACACACACATGCAGATACAAACAGTGCCATAATGTCTGTGAACTCAAGAGTTATCATATTGCCACAGAGATGCACATGCAGAAACTCAAAATACCCAATGAGAGGGACTCACAAAAAAAATAGTTTAGAGCTTCTCTACAATGAATGTGTGTAAATGAAGCTCAATGAATTAGCTAGTTTATAGCTTTTCTGCCTTAAATATCGGTAAAGTCAGTCACAAGTTAAAGCTTCTCTTGCTTGAATGTGCTGCATGTAAACTTTTCTGCCATGAACATATGCATCACTTGCCATTGACAAAGACAATTAATTCAAGGCGACAAATGCTACAAAATGGATGTCATTGTGCTTGACGTAATATAGCTGCATTTTGAAGAGTTGAAAGCTGGTGATAGTGTACGCACATTTAAAGGCATTTACACCCGTTCAAGCAAGAGACATCAGAGAATATTAGACCCTAGATTCGCCTCAGCATAGAGTACATGCAAGTTTTCACGTTGTCCTGAGTCTTGTTGCTGAAGCACTTCCTTGCACAGTCTAACCAATGTGCAGACTACTGTACACCAGTAAGATCCTGAACAGGTAGTCTGAACACTGGGATGACGGAGCAGGACCCTTTCTCATTTTCTCTTCCCCTCGGCCTCACATTTTCCCACTCTGGTTGTTTGCTAGCAGTCCTGCCCGTGGCGGAGGGGAGTCGGCAAAAGGTTTCCTCTTTTATTTTCTTCTTTCTTATCCTGTCTCGGTGTTGGGTCGCAAGACGAGGAGTCTCACACACATCAGACATCCACTCCTATGGGTGTTCCTCCTCCGGAGATGTAAGGGTAGCTTGAGTCGGGCGTCCGCAGGGCTGTGTCCCGGCGTAGTATCCAGTCTTGACGTGGCACATTCACTCATTCAGCTCTGGATCTGCATGTTCACTCGGGGAAGGCATAAGGAAATTCAGGGAGTGAGAGAAGGAGAGAGAGTTAGGGAGGAACTTAGCAGCCATATATGGGTTGATGGGACCCATGGGGAATCAACTTTGGAGTGGTCTGCAGTTTCTCCCCACTTCTCCTGCATACTCTCTCCTGCTCTCTATGTTCCTCAACCCTTCCTCTTCTACTCTAGCAAAATTCACCTCCCTCTATCCCTCTATCCCTCCTCTTCCTCTCTTCCTCATCTCTACTTTCTATTTCTACCCCATCAGAGCACCCTATGCTCTCTCCAGTCTCCTCCCCCTCTGTCTAAAGCGATCCCAGATGTTGCCGTATGAGCGCCAATCCCGTTCTGTCATTTTTTTCAGCCTCTGTTACAGGAAGTGGGCCCCTTTGGAAAAAAGGAAAGAGGAACGAAGGAAGAGAGTCGTAGGGTTCAGGGGAGCACTGAGAGAGGGAAGACCAAAATGTACTACCAGCACGCTCACATCTCATACCACATGTGTGTATGTGCTCAAACGCAGGCGCACGTACATGCATCCACACACACACAGACAACATCCAGGATTTTTTGGGACATCCTCTTTTGCAGGCATGTTTTACTTAAGTCTCCTTTCTATTTCATATTTTTTCCCTCTCTTTACCTCATCCAGGGCTTTTCCTATAACCAACTTTTCTGGAAGCCCCCTTCTCAAAGGTTAGAAAGAGGGAGCAGGCCAGGGAAGAGAGATGAGGGGGAAGGGCTTCACTTTAGGAGAAATGTTGTGTTAGAGCTTGAGTCTGAGTAATGACTTTCACATGTGAGCCCGGCCTCTCTTTTTTTCGTACTCCTTCTCTCATTCCCTCCCTCCCTGCTTCAGTTCTCTGTACCCTGCCTCCATACTGTCTGGTTCTCCTCACTCTGGCCGTTCCATTCCTCCAACTGTTCTCTGTCATTCATAAGTCCCCGTGGTGATGACAGACTATAGACTTATGGCATCTCTTCCCCCTTCTCTCGCCCTCTTCCACTGTCTCTCTTTCGCTAGTTAGTGGGTAGTTAATGTGAATCAATCTGACAGGCAGACACATCATCTGATGTGAACTCAGATGCTCTGCACAGTGTTGCACATCTCCTGTTCGCCTCGCCTCCTGACACTTCTTCTCTTCTACAGTTCAAGTCTCTTGGCCCCTTTTTCTTCTCTAGGGGCAGGCTGATATATTTACTACCAGACAACTATTTTAGCTAAAGCACCCAAGTGAACTGTCTTCAGTCTCTGTTGTTTTTTGCTATCAACACCTGTGTTACCACTCTGTGATGTCATATTTTACTCTGCATACCTCTGTCAGACTTTATCTCTTCGTATTCTGTCTTTTCCAGGAAAAGGAGAAGAAGTACATGCTTCCTCTGGACAACTTAAAGCTCAGAGATGTGGAGAAGGGCTTCATGTCCAGCAAATTTGTCTTTGCTATCTTCAACACAGAGTTAAGGTTTGTGTGTGTGTGTGTGTGTGTGTGTGTGCACGTGTGTGTGTGTGTGTGGCTGGAGGCCTGTGTGTGTGTATGTGCGTGAGTCCAAAAAAGGGAGTTCTGTTCTTGTCACCTGCTTGCTGAAGTTTCAGTGATATTTTACAAGGGTGGACATGTCGGAGGAGGAAAGGGAGGAGATGTCACAGTGGTGTTTTGTCCTTCCTCTGACCTCTTCCATTCAACTTTGCCACCGGAACTGAAAGGATATCCAGTGGGTACTGCAGCGGGTGTAGTCTTTTTGCCTCCAAGTATATGACAGGCTGTTGAGGATAGGGCTGGGTTTGGGTTTGCTGGGTTTGTGTGTGTGAAACAGATTGAGAAAGGCAGAGAGACAAAGACAGAGCATAAGAGCAAAAGAGAGAGAGAGTGTTTAGGAGCTGGAGCTGACCCAAAGCCTGGCTGATTGTACCAGAGCATGTGGGCTTTGTTTATAATTCTGTGCTATGCTGCATTCGGACACACAAAGTGGATTTGCGTGTGTGTGTACGTGTGTGTATGTGCCAGTGTGTGTGTGTGTGTGTATGTATGTGTGCGTGTGTATAGACCACAGCATACCGACGGCAGGCTCATTAAGCAGCTAATCAAAGCCAGAGAGCTTGGATCAGAGATGAGGCTGCTCTTGTTTGGAAAGAATTGCTCGACTCACCACAAAAAGGAGGGAGAAAGAAGAATTGGAAGGGTTGAGAGGAGAAAGAAAGCGGGAGAGAGAGTATCAGAGCCATCGGCCAGGAATGTGTCAAAGTCTGTCCTATGGCGCCCCCCCTTTCCTGCGCGCTCACTCTCTGTTTCTCTTTCTGTATTTGCGTGTCTGTGTGTGTGTGTGGCAGACATTGCAGTGGTTTTGTCCCTGTCTGACAGTAATCAAAAACCTCAGGAAACTCTTCAAATCTAAAGCAGTCAAGGCTCTGTGCAGAAATTCCTCAAGATGAGTGAAAAAACTCACACTGGCCACGGGCTGAGGAGACGATAGGAAAGGGGATGAGAAAAAAAAAGTTGAAGCGAGTGATAAATCAGCATAGAGAACAATTTTAATGTGTGCTCGCTGGTGTATACGAATGTTAGTGTCCTGATCCTGGTGTAATAGTACTCTAGTATTGTCATCGTTGGCCTGGTTCCCTGTCTGTTAGCCACCACACCCTGACTTATTAGCCTCACCCATCCTAACTTATTTCTTGATCGTTCTGTATAGCTCTCTGTTGCTGCAATCTTATCCCCTTTTCTCTTTCCATTTCTGTTGTCTCTCTCATTCTCACACACACACACACACACAAAGGTTTTCACATATTTGAGGTTAATTGCTATGTGTTCTGAATGTGAAAAGGGAACAACAAAAGGAGGAAAGAAACAACCGAGTGATTAAAGAAAAATGTTTAACAGATGGGCCACAGCCCGCTCCAGATCCTTCGCTCATTTCTTACTTTGCTGTGCTGCCTCCACAGCCAAAGCACGGAGACGGTATGATGGGGTGAAGAGGGAAGTTAGAGGAAAGATGGAGGGGAAAGAGGACCTGGGGAATGAACAACATGGAGAAAATAGATGATGGAGATAAGGGCATAAGTTGCAGTTAGGGAGGTCATGTCAAGCACAGCAGTTAGGGAGAAATAAATGGAAGTGTTTTTGTGTCTGTAGGTATTTGTATGTGTGTATCTGCCTAGTTGCAAGTGCCAGTGTGTGTCTGTCCTCAAAATTTGTGAGTGAATCATTCTCACTTTACATGCTTATGGATTGTATATACAATATTGCATTTAAAGGATCGTACCAACTTTTGGGAAGACTGGCCCAACCTGTTAAACCCTTTTTTCCATCAAGCACCTGTGTTCAATCTGTGTTTCCCAATATGGGGGTGACTCTTGGGGGTGTTGGTGTTTTTACACAAAACCCAGTGACCTGTGTTACCCCTGTATCAAGTCCTTTACACAAGATGCAGGAACCGTACATTAGACCAGACTATGACAATTGTTTTGTTAATAATTTTGTCCCAGGCATGTTCTGAATTTTATTCTTTGGGGAGAAAGACTAACCAAGTTACTAAAGACCACAAAGTTAAAGAGTCTTATAGCCTCTATTATGAAATCTCACAGAAACTCACCAAAATAATTAACATGTTTATTTTATATAAAGATATTTTTTGTACATTGCTCTATAGTGCAAACCAAATAATGAAGCATGCAAGCTCTGACAAATAATTCATTGAATTTTATTTTACATTTCATTTATAGCATTGTGCGGCATTTACAGTCTACAATAAAAAGTAACAATGTTCACACTTAATGAATGTTTTTATGCAAACACAAGAAATTGTAATTTAAAACTCTACAAACTAGGATTTTAAGGATGATATTTTCCCTCATCAGTAGTTGTGTGCAGAAGTTTGATCTGTCTGGACGATACTGAATGACACTGAATCTAAGACTACAGCTTATTGTGTTTTCAATGTAATGATGAGGAATGCTTTTGATTAGTTCACGTTACACACAAAGGCAACCTTGTTCCAATAACATTTAGCCTGTGTACAAAGTGGGTCAAGAGCTGAGTGGAGAAGGGGTATTAAGAAATTAGAACACAAACACCGAAATCATCCATGTGGTCTTGGTACATTTCTTTGCTCTCATGTCCTCTTTTAAGTACACTACACACTGACTGATAATAGGCAATTGGCATCATCTCAAAAGTAACATCTCTCAGGATAAGTGATAATTGAACTGAGTGATACAGCGTGTGGCTGAGTCTGACAATGTTTTGCAGGGGACACTTTTTTTTAGTACTTTACTAGGGACCGCTTTCCTGTCTTGCCACAAGACATGGAGAAGGACTTGTTTTGTTTCCACTGGAAGTGAAAATGGTAAGAAAGAGGAGACAGCGTATAGCTAAAAATGACTGAAGACATCATTGCTCTGCTGAAATGATCCCACGCATTGTGACTAAAACTCTGTGTGGCTGCATCACCTACGCTGAGTTCATAAAAGAAACCAGTAATAACATGTCATTACTTAAAGGTCAGGGTTCCTATTTTGGATAATGCTTGTCATATGGGATCATTCAACACTGTGCATGCTAGTGTTACAACCTGTGGATGATTTTGATATGTGCTGTATTTTCTCATGGCATAAGTGAGGTAACCGATGGGTCAGTCTCCCCACAACTTGTTGTATTTGTTTAAGGTATGTGAAAGAGTGTTATTACTGGCTAGGAAGTGTAGTTTTTGGAGACGTCTGACAATATTGCTCTGAATTTGCAGGAACGTGTATAAGGACTACAAATGCCTGGAGTTGGCTTGTAACTCTCAGGAGGAGTTGGACAGCTGGAAGGCTTCTCTGCTACAGGCCGGAGTCTACCCTGAAAAAGTCACCGTTAGTACTCTGACCCCTAACTCAACCTAATTAAACCCAACCCCGACCTTAGCTGTGGGGAGCTGCACCTGTCTGCACCTTACCTTTGTGTTGTATGCACTCATAGCATTTGCTAACCTTAAACTCTGGCCATAACCCCTTACCCCTCTCTCCATGTTCCCCCTTCTCTTCCCTTGCCAAAGCGAAAAAAGCAAGTCCCCCACCCCTTCCATCTCGCTCTGTCGTTGGCTCTTCAGCACAGCATTCTTGGCCCATGATGTCACTACAATGTGTGTGTATGTGTGTGCGTTCTAGTCTGTTTCTAATCAGCAGTTCCTCGTCCCTCACCCACTCCCCCCTTTTTCGTTCTTCTGCCCACTCCTCCTCAACTCCCTCTCTTGTGTTCCCTCTATTCTGCTCTCCCTGTTCCTATCACAGTGGCTCTACACGTCTTCTCGTCACAAGCATAGAATAGATGACAAGTTATGGCGCTACACATAAGACCATTCTTTATTGCTTCACACATTTGTATTAGCATGAAATTACCAGCTGTGTTATCTCGGCAGTCACTGCAGCACATTACACTACACTACATATCATTGGTGGAAAACACAGGGACAGTCTGAACAGTTGCAATTACTCCCAACTCCATCCTGTCTCTCTGTCGCCCAGGTGGATGGGCAGGGAAATGGAGCTCCTGAAAACTTCACAGATCCCCAGCTGGAGCGTCAGGTGGAAACCATTCGTAACCTGGTTGACTCCTACATGGGCAACATCTATAAGACCATCAAGGACCTAATGCCAAAGACCATCATGCACCTCATGGTCAACAGCGTAAGCTATCCAGACCACACTCTTAACTTTTTAATAATTTTCCCTTTTTTTCTTTACATTTTTGTCTTTCATCTGTTAACAGCCAACAGCTCACTCACAGCCCAAGCAAAGCCTGTACTATTTTGTCTACCATACAAGTACTCACCATCTGAAACACTATTTGAGCTTATTCCAATGACTTTCTATGAGAAAAAAAAAGATTTTCACCACCCCTTTAAGAATTTAGAGTCATAATCCCAAATCAGAGTAAAATATCACTTTACAAAGTCTAACATTTTGACTTGTCACAGCTGTTTATAATCCCTCTCTGTAGGTGAAGGAGTTCATTAGCTCTGAGCTCCTGGCCCAGCTCTACGCTCTGGGAGAATGCTCTGCGCTGATGGATGAGTCACCGGAGCAGCAGCAGCACCGGGAGGAAGTGCTCCACAAACACGCTGCCCTGAAGGAGGCGCTCGCTGTCGTCGGAAAGATCTCCACCTCCACCTGCACCACCCCTCTGCCTCCACCTGTAGACTCCTCCTGGATACAGCCCTCCAGGTACAGACATATGCACACAGTTGAACTACAGTGATGCACAGATGCATGCAGTCAACTAAACTGTGCTACCGATGACAGTCACTTAAGGTTCCCTTCTCCACCCAGCCTGACACTCGCTAAAAAGTCATTGACCAGTGGCAAACCAGTATTTCGTGGCCATGCCCCATCTGCTCCTCGGGTGCCCACTCACACTGGACCCACTACACCCCCGAGTACTGATGGCCTTCAGCAGCTCGCTGGCCAACCCCACCGTGCTCCACCAAGTGTGCCAAGGTGAGTCTATAACCACACAGCCTGAAATCTGACCTGTTATATTATGACGACCTCCAGTCTGTCACTCAAACATGCACTGGCATATACACACACTCTCATACACACAATCAAACCTTGCGCTACAGAGGCACGGGGGCAGACCGGAGTTGTTATTTGAGCTGGGTGGGGGTCTGCTGGAAAATGTGTTTCTCATATTCTCTTTCCCATCAGCCTCAGTAGACAGGACTTCTCTCTGTGCAGCTTTCTACTGGAGCCAGAGACAACAGGCTGAGCGCTCTGTCAAGTTTTCATCTTTCTCTCTGTCCTTCATCCCCCCTTTTCCCTCTTTCTCCTAGCATGCATTTGTTTTATTGCCTTCCCCAGTTTCCCTCATGCAATAACGGTTATTTTTCCTTTTCCCCCCTACTTCTTTTTCTTGTAGATTCCTTCACTTCTCTCTCACTGGTTCCTCCCCTGCTTTTGGCCTGTCTCTCCTTTTTCTCTCTGCCTCATTTCCTCTGTGCTCTCCAATGGTTCTTTAGGTTCTTTCCCGCATACAGTCTTTCCTGACTCTTTCCATCCAAACTTATGCCTCTTTTCCTTACTCAATCTCTCTCTCCCCCTACAGATATACAGTACATGGGGCATGAGGGTACTTCTATAAGTCTATTTTTTCTCCCCAATATTTATTCTAATCAAGTCTGATGACACTACAGGCCGTGAATTGTGTAACAATCAAAATGTGCGGCATTATGACAAATTTCAAAAAATGTTGGCAAATGGAAATGTGTGAGCAGAGAACTGTGAACCCTGAATTACAGAGCTGTAGTCATCTCTAATAAACATTATTTCTTCACCTTTCTTCACTAATTTTCTCTCTCTTTTTCTTTCAAACACTACCAAACCCATATAACTATGTAATCGTTTTTGCAGGTTTTCACATCTTTCATGACAAGCCTCCAATCTAGGGGTCAGCAATTAGGTTACGCCAGGGCCAGTTAAAAAAAAAAAAAGAAACTGTTCACTGCAGGGCCAACACAGTTTTATAGCTGCAGTGGAGACAAAAGCCTCTGTTTTTAATATTTGCATTTGTTTGAATATTTTTTTATTCTTTTAGGAATAGAAACGGCATATAAAGCTGAAATTCTGGTATTTCTTTCCATTTAATGCTTTAGTCTAAATCCTGACCCAGAGTAGAGCTAGCTGCTGCATAACTAGACTTATAGATTATGATGATGAGGGATCAGACATTGTCTCTATAGTCATTTCCGCACCAGCTCTGTCCATAATACAAGAGCAAGGCATAATATTGCATTTCACGAGTCTGTCTTTGTGAAAGATATTATTAGACGGTAGTATACGCGGTCATTTTCTTAAGGATTTTAATGGGTGTTCTGTTACTATTGTCATATTATATTGAACCTTACAATAATATCTTTGATCTGATCTTCTCTCCAGGAGGCTTCCTCCAGCTATCCCTAATGTTAAATAATAGTCCTTTCTGCTCAGAACTCCATTACCCATCTACCCCGGTGATCCTTCCAGCTGCAGCTGACTGCTACCCAGAAGACACCCAATGACCTGTGTGATGTTTAATCCAGCTGAAGCACTATGCCGGGCTTCTCTGTCTCCTCTGGGAGCTGCCGTCTGCAAAATTCACGAGTCTTGAGCCTGTTTTGTTCATAATATCCTTGGCCATAAATGCTGGAATGTGCTCGACTGTCTGCTGACTTTTCTCAAGTGTTGTTGTAAATAAAATACCAATTTTGAGTTATTCTACTAAAGGAGAATACACATGCACTATTTTTACTGTTTTGAATAAACAGGGGTTTTATTTTTGAACATGTATCCTGATTCTGATTATTTTAAGATTTGATGTGGAAGAAATATTGTTTTTTACTGCAGTCATCAATTTAATGACTTTATTACTGATTTTGTTTTCTCTATAGCATTTCCACTTACCAGAAATAAACCTTTACCTCACTTTTTGTAGCCAGTAGCAGTGGTGTAGGCTATATCAGCAGTTTGCTAACTAAGATCCACAGGGACCTTGTGTAGGGGTCTCTAGGAAAGTGATGATAGCTCAGTTTTCTTTAGGAAATGAAACACTATTTACCTTGAATTTAGTAGATAATATTAAGATTAAGTATTATCAGATGTTATCTCTCCTCCAATTGTAGATAGGCCTACCAAAAATATTATTTTTGTTGAGCGTCCAAAAACGCACTATATCAAGGTTTAATGGGGGAAATGTTTGGGGAGCCCTGGTGTGTGACTTATTACCAGTATTGATTATGTCTCCAATGTAAGTAAAGCATTATCTAAATCATTCTTTGCAACCGTAGGCTACAGTCTGTGACGCGCTGTTACTACGTACGACGCGCTTCTCCTTGTTTGTGGAAGAGTTGGTTCTGTGAGCAGAGGAGAGGCTGCACGGTCACAGACAGCTCGACTGAACTGCATGTTAAAGTCAGGCTTCATCTGCTGCTAAATGGCGCCACCACAGCAGTCAAAACCAACTGCAAAGCCCGCCGTCACGTTTCGTGCCAAGCCGGGAAAAGGAGAGGTGAAGGTATGACACCTAGCGTCCACTACACACTACATGAGCTGAAGCTGCGTTCATGCTTTCTGGCGCGCCTCATGTTATTTCGTGTTCACGCCGTGAGTTTCTTGGAAAGCTGGCCACACGGTGGCTCCCAAAGACAATAGTAGCAGTTCCCGCGTGTTTTTACTTCTTTGAAGTGAAAGCCGGAATGAAGACGAGACGATGCGCCGACATGTAACGTTAGCTGGTCTTTAATGTATTGAAACAAAAACAAAAATAAACACAAGCTACAACAGTTCCTCACACTGAATACTGCACAAACGGAAGAGTGAGTGGCACGGAGTGTAAACGTGGCTTTCATGTTAAATCTGAAGTGAATCCGACAGGGCAGAGAAGTGCCGCTGCGCTGCTCTCTGTGGGCCGACAGCTGTTAAGCGGCCCGACAGGTTCAACAGGTGTTTTTCATTAACCGGCAACGCCATCGTGACGTCACTGATCGGGGTGCGGCCGGGAGTGCAACATGGCCGACGCTCCCGAGAGAGCAGCAGCGGTTTTCTGCCTTGTGCGATGACCAGGAACTGCTTACAGCGGACTTCTCCCAGGTTGGATAGAACATTATTAGAAAGGAGCAGTCAGGTTCATAAAAATAAAAGCGCTCACTGTTGTCATTAATTGTTGACGAGCAAACTGGCCCTCCAACACAAACACACAGCTTGGACATTTAGTAGTCTGCCAATATTCAGAGTTTCTCAATCGCAAATTTGCTGGTCTAGAATGAACATGAAATGAGCACCATGTACCGCCGACAATAAATCTGAGGCTATGATTTCATTATTGTTGTATTACACTTCCACTGTAGTCCAGGTAAAAGTGACCCGGTAATTGTTAAGTATTTTATTAAACAACATACACTGAGGAAACTTTTTTTTAATTGCAAAACCCTTTAAAATCTTAATTTGTACTTTTAATTTTAACATAGTTTGGAAGACATTGTTAAACACTATGCACCCGTCCACTCAAACCCAACATGAACAAGATACTAAAACACAACCATAACACCTGAAACATCTGCCACAGATTATTAAAACATCACTGACAGCAAATTGGTGCACAGCATTGTCCAGTAATGTAAGTCAGCATTACACATTAGTTGATACCTTACATATAAATTCTGAGGTCAACACTTACAGTATAAGACAATAGCAGCTTGAACAAAAAAAAAAACATCTTAATCTTCTCAGCGAGAGAATAACAAGTCAGGGCTGTCCAAACAGATGTGGACCAATGATAAAAAAATTAGCATTTGTCAGTTTAAATGTACAGCACCAATATAATACTACTAAAATTGACAATTGGCCTACACCATGTGCTCCTCTTTGTCTGTCCATTAGTGAAGGAAGTGGCTGAGGTCCTCATGAATCTCAGCCTCATCCCAGGGTCCATGGATGTTGTCCTTGTGTCTCTGCAGCCTCACTAGCAGCAGGGGGCAGAGCAATGTAACACTCCCTAAGGCCAGGGCTAAGAGCACGGCTCCACCTGGCGTCTGGGACCCCAAACCACCCACCCCTCCGATACACACTCCCACACACACCCCCATAAACTGGCTAGGGGCTTTCTCCCTCAACCTCTGCACCAGGCAGGGCCACAGGGCAAACACCATCAGGGCACAGCTGAGCATGGCGAAGGTGTGCAGAGCCCCAGGTAACCTTGAGGCTAAACACACTGAGGCAAACAGGGCTGCATTTAGGGAGAGGCTGCCAGGGGGTGAGGGGTGGGCGTAAGGGAACGACACCAGATGGGCCAGCAGCATCACAGCAGACATGGCATACACTGTGTCAGTACTCACAGACTCTGTTAGTGTCTTTAGAACTGGCGAGAAGCCAAAGGTGAAGGAAAGAAAAATAGCGGCACTCTGTAAGTCAGCCAGACGGGTCCGGGGCTCACAGCCTGATTCGACTTGAGACGTCAAGGCTTGGTACAGTCCATAACCCAGCAGGGCGCAGACAAGGCTGGTCCACAACAGCGTCTCAGGGGGCAGCAGACCCTGCGAGGAAAGCAGAGAAGTGGATTAATTATGCATTTAACACTATTCTATAGAGTAAAGGCACAGTGTGCTCAGCTAGGACCAGAGATTTTCTAAAGCTTTACCTGCTCCATGTAGAGCCAAAGGGTGATAAAAATGGCCACACAGGAAAGCTGCTGTCCCACAAAGCCTGCTTCCTTCACCACAGCCCAGTAGCGGTACTGCCGGATGCCCTCATTCCTCCGTAATTCCTCCAGGAACCGATGGTCCACATAGTTATCAGGGAACGGCTGGCGCTCCCACAGCACCTTCCGCCAGGGCACAGCTGGACCTGGGGCACCGTCTGGCCCCATCACCCTGACCACACACACACACACACAAATAATTTTACTCATCCACTGCTCGAAGTAGCTGGTGGAATTCAAAATTCAACATTTACCTTTATTGTGCCAAACACGTAGCTTTATAGACGAGGCTAGACTACCAACTGGGCAACTTCCCTGGGGCCCCATACCCCCCAAAAGCTCCAGGCTGATAAGGGCCATAGGGTGGGTACTGCTTTATTACCTGATATAATGGTCTTGTCTTAAAGGGGGGCCCCTCTGTGCCAAAATCTAGTGTCAAGACCTTCATTATAGCAGTTCTGAGCTCACATGTTGCATATTCCTAAAGTTATTTGTGTTTAACCAAAGTACTGCGCGTCAAACAGGGGGCAAATAGTACTCCAGCGTAGAAAAACTGTACACATTTAACAGAGCGGGGAGAACGGAAGCCTAGTACATTCAATAAAAAAAATCCAAAGTATATTTTATCAAGGGTTTGCCATTAATTATCGAGACCAGTCTGACGTGATGAAGCACTTCACCTGAACACGGATCGCCTAATTCGCTTCAAGCTTTCGACAGCTTGAAAGCTAATGGATTTCTCGCATTAATGATTTCAGCAGCAGCTCTAACCGATCAGATCTGGACTTGAATCATACTTGCAGTGTCGCGTTAGCCGTCAGGTGAACCAGTCTGTCCTGAACAGGGTTTCGACAGTTGACCGGCGCCGTTAGCATGAAACCACCGGTACTTCCGGCTTTGACACGGCAATAAAACCAGATGTGACACATGTACACGCGTGTATGTGAACATTAACACGGTGGCGACCTGTTAAACCATCTCCACAAATATCTCAAAAGGTTTTTCCACCTACCTGGGATGGGATTTTGTTCGGCGGCGCTACAATCTCATCACGTCACAATCCCGGAAGTGAAGCACTTTACCAGAGCTCACAGCGCCCCCTGCTGTTGGATTCTTTAAAGAGCACGTTACCGACCATCAACCATGTCAAACTCATGCTCATAACTAATCTTTTTCTTTGACAAGGTGTCCGTGGTGAACATAAGTGGCCCCTTCACTGCTGACATCATAAGACCAGCCAAACCACAGACCAGCATGCCCAAAAAAAGGTAAACTAACCTTTTCAACTTAAATTATCCTCATGATGCTGAAGGTATGCGTCACTTTTTAAAGACATTTGCCATGTTGACTGTGATATTCACCAATAACCTCATCGAATTTTTTTTGTCAAATGGCAGCATCACAGTGCATAGACCACGGCCTCCTGTCTCCTATCTGACGACTCTGGCAGCCGGTAAACCTCTCGGCTCTGGCACGGCGTCAAAGGAACCGCAAACACCAATTACCGTGGTAAATTCTGCCAACACAAAGACTTGGATTTGAAATCCTTCATTTACAACTTGTGAGAGAGAACATTTACACTGACTATGACACAGTCACAAGGGTTCTGCCTTAATCTCTTTACCAATCCACATACAGTAGTTGCCTTTGTGTTATGCTATGCTTAGTGTCTCTTATATATAGCCTATCTTTGACTCTAGTTGCAGATAGGATCATGTCTTAACAAAGACAGTGTTTCCAGGACTGGATCACCCACACATCGTCTGATATGCCAGTAAGTGATGTGAATCAAAGTGTAATACTGTGAGGATGAGTGATGATGATGATGATGATGGTGACCAAAACCACTTCCTTTCCTTTCAGTTCTCCTGGGCTGCGCCCGCTGTGCTTAGCAGGGGTCTCAGGTTCTGCACAAAAGGAGTGTCTAATCATCAGATCTCTGCACCACCAGATCCAGAAGAAGACACCAGGTGGTCCAGCTGCATGCCTGAAGAAGCCCACAGGTATCTGCATAACTGTTTGATACACCGCCTCCATACAGTAAAACAATTCAAAAACACATTTTGCTCAGTAGGAACACAACAGAACACAGAGGTCAGAAAAATGTATGCTTGTTTAATTTATACACATTTACAACTACAGGACATTAGTTGAATAAATATCTTATAACGTCACATTCTTTCTTCCCCCACTGCTCCATCAGGGTAGTAAAAATAATTTTTCAAGGACAGTGTGGCTGTTGACTCAGAAACTTTAACAATCCCCTACTCAGTAACTTAGAAATACATTTAAAATATGTGTAGTCTTTCATTTCTGTAGAACCTTGAAGTACTTTTAATAAGTCAGAAGCTGGTTTTAACTGTAACTTCATAAAACAAATCCATCACTTATAAGACTCACAGAATCTCAACATACAGTACTTCAATTAAACACTGGATACCACAGTGAGACAGGTGGGCAGAGGAATAAAGGATGGTAGTAAGCACTTAGACTGAGGCAGAGGATGACTGTTACAACACATAGACGTAATACGTACATACTGTGTGACAAAACTATCATTTTAAAACAATCAGACTGCTCAGTGTGATTGTACAGCACTTCCAACATAAGGCTGTTTAATTACAAAGGCATGAACTCACTGTATGACCTTTATCTTTCAGTACAGGGCAAATTCAGAAGATGGCAACATGGAGCTTCCAGCCAGGGTGTGAGTAACCAAGTTTCATCTGTGGAGCTCAGCAATAACAATTAAAAAGGTCCTCCCAGCAACCATAATCACAATCCACAGTAGTGTCTTAATATTATACAAGTAACCAATGAGATAAAACCCTTTTGAGCAGTGCTCCTTTACTCACATATCAGGACAAGCTGTGGACCCGTTTCTGGTGGGCCCCTATACTCCTAAAAAAACCTACTTTGGGTCCCATAATGCTAAATCATGCTCTAAGAATATGAAGACAAAAAATGTTGTTCTGTGGCATCAGAGGCAGTGCAATGATCAGATGTTAGTTTGAAATGATGGCTAATAAAATACAAATATCAAACAAAAGACATAGATAGAAGCATTTAAAAAGAATGCTGACGTAGCCAAGGCAGTGAATGGCTCGTGCATATTAAACTGAGCAGTGCACCCATGTAGTAGTGGTGATGACCTTCCAGGAGGTGTCGGTAAAATGGAAATAGACCTCTGTCACC
The DNA here is from genome assembly GCA_005408345.1 of Macquaria australasica. Taxonomy (NCBI): domain Eukaryota; kingdom Metazoa; phylum Chordata; class Actinopteri; order Centrarchiformes; family Percichthyidae; genus Macquaria; species Macquaria australasica. Next base: position 1,073,912 of record SEMN01000122.1, on the reverse strand, counting down.
AGAGACAGACAGGCTCAACATCTTCACACAGTAGGTGGCTGTAAACAGACACCCGCAAGCAGCCGCAAGGCTTCACAGCAGAGGGTAGCCCAAAAGTCATGGCAGAGCAGAGTACGGCAGCAGTCATTAAAGAGATCTAGAGATGGCCCGTTTCCTTTTCTCGTACTCCATGGTCCCTTGGGTGCCAAAGAGCAGCATTAGCGGCGTGGCCCTACCTAAACACCTGACTTTTTAGTATTGGTATGAAAGGGAAAGTGTGACCGAATTTCCATAAACTACATAAATGTCCGTGGCAATGGGAGAAATATCCAAAGGCATCAATGACAAAAGGCAAAAGGCTGGCAGCTAAATACAAACCACTCAGGCGTCTTAGTGACATACAAAGTGTATTTTTGAGAGTAACTAATGTAAGGGGAAGACATGCTGACAGACTGATTGCACATCCCACTCCTGTTTGGCAGAAATAAATCCCATTTCTTCAGACAACATACCGTTTCTTCATCTAGTTTAGCTAAAAAAAAACCCCAAAAAAACAAAAAAAAAAACATGTCCAAACAGGACATTTTAGCAATTGGCACCTGTCCTGGTAACTTGAGGCTGCGTTAGAAAAATAGTCACATCATAAACGTGCTTGTTATGTCACTTTCTGTGAAGAACTAAAGCAGCTAGGGAGGACTATAAAACAATATATAAGTTTTAGAGAGAGACAAAGAGACTTTTTTTCTGTAGGAAAGAGACTGAGTTTGCAAAGCAGAGGGGCTGACAGTTATAAGTTCCTGTTCCAAACCAGGGACTCCCACTGTCCCTCAAACTCCAGTGGACTGAAGACCAAAGTAACAGTAGCGATGACTTTGCTATTAAGAATGTCAAAATGTCTGTCTGTTTGTGTATGTGTGTGTGCATTTTGTATGTGTATAGATGACGCCTTGTGATAAAAGTCACAAACCAGGAGATCTGGTGTCTGTGGGCAAGTGCGTTAGTTCCTCTCTCTCTCTCTCTCTGGGGTGGTGTTATGTACGAACCTTCCTTTTATCTTCAAACAGTGAGCGGACTAGGTAGACCTGAACCGCCGATACCAACATCATGACAATGAGATTTACCACAGACCAAAAGTTCACCCTGTCAAAGTTGCTCTCCTGGAGGTTTCTGTCGCGAGCCTCGAACGCCCGCAGCACCGTCTGGATCTGGACACTCTTGCCCAGCCGAGCCCTCACGTTGTTGATGGTGTCCTGGAGGAGAGGAGAACAACAGTTATTAGAACGTTCACCTACATTGTTCCTCTAATGTACCTGACACTTGCACCAACTTACAAAGCAGAGTGATGAAAGAGTTAGATCTCTGGGGGCAGTTTTGAGTTTGTAGGCTAAACAAAGCAGCTAAATCAGGTGTGTTCCTTCTGCCGTGAGAAAACAACTTCCTGCACAGCTGGAAGATACATTTTCCATCGTTTAAGTGAGGCCTATGTGACCTCTGACACAAATTCAGGCGGTTTCTGGTGAGGGGGCGGTGCAGGCTACTGTGGTGCAAGCTGAAACAATTGGCTGCCCTCAGCCAATAGTTGAGAGTTCAAGACATTGTCTATTCTTGTGACACTGTCCTTGTGACTTTGCCTATATTAAGATTTTTCCATGGGCCCGGGTCGGTCCACGCGCTTCCGCTACTGCCTTACAGCAGGGGAGGCGTGCTGTTATTTTACGGTTTACCGATCGACTAAAGCCGCGTTGGTGTTGCGTTAAGTTACTGCTGATGCAAACCGAACATTTCCTGCTGTTGCTGCTTCACATTAAAAGCATGCCTCTGATGAACCGGCGGGATGCTTTTATTGTGAAGAAGTTATAGAAAATGCAACGTATTTATCACCAAGTTAGCGGAACTTCATTAGCGGTGCTGTTCTTCAATAAATAAAAAAAACAGGTCGAATCAACCAGATATGGACATATTCTGCGCTACTTGGTCAGACAAACAAAAAGGGCAGCGGGCAACAGGCTCCTACTGTGGCGTGACCAGCACGCCTCCAACACGTCAAGGTAAACAGCTTCGCCTTTCTGTGCTCAGCTCGGTGCGACTACCTCCCCTATATTGAAAAACCCTTTATGTGGTGGATTGCATGCGATTTTGTTGGCACCCTGTTGGGTCACTTTGCACCCTCGATGTCATCCTGTGAGCATAGGTGGCACCGTGACAGTTATCTCAATGGCAGACAAGGGAGGGACAAAGTCTGAAGCACCCAGTGAGAATAAAACAAACACACTAAGTTTGAACTTCTCGCTAGTGCCATGTGTTCAATGTTCAAAAGTTCCCACACAAACAAACCTATTAAACAACAACTCTGGAATGTGTTGCATGTAAAATTTCATCTTTTCTGAATAACCTAACATATGGTCCATCTCAGACTGGCTGCACCCTCACCATAATGTCTTCCAGCTTCATGTCCAGTATGTCTGTTCCATGGACATACTCCTTCCAGTCGTCTGGGTCTTCATCTGCTTCCATGTTGTCCAGGATCAACTCAAAGAAGATGAGCTTCTCGGAGACGGAACTGAACGTGTTGTCAAAGCAGAACATGTAGTCTCCATCCACCGTTTCTACACTGGAGGAAAGCACAGGCAGTAAGAGCGTGCCCATGTATCTGGATCAGTAATGCATGTCTCCCAGATCACCCATGTAACCTACGTGTGCACTCCATCTGACTTGCGGTAGTCACTGAACAGCACTTCGCCAGAAGGAGAGGAGATTAAGAAGTCTACATCGAGACCTGCACCATCTAATACCTATGGACATTCACACATGAGAAGTAAAGAGAAAATGTTAGAAAATTGAGAGACATTAAAACAATACTGAAAGTTTGTTTGGGTTGATATTTTCTCCAGAATGTAGCAGCACTTCATATATTTCATACATTAAATGTGAGGAATGCTAGTTTGTCCTCTCAAGGTCTCCCTCATTCTCCACTGGAAGAGATGAGCCTGGATACCTTGTCTTCCATGGCAGACACTACAACAGATACATAAAATCTTTGGGATGTCTACAACAGGCAGTAACAAATGGCAACTCCCTGACTGAATCCCCTCCCTGAATTATCTAACTTGCAGACACACCAGAAAGTCCAAGAGTCATTCAAGTGTTGTAAGCTGCACAGTAGCAGGTGTTGTGCCGTGTTCCCACTCCCCTTCGCTCGTTCTCAGTGCCGCTTATTGTCATGTAGTTTCACATCTGCGCTCTTCCATCCGACAAAATGAGTGTTTGTACACTTTCTACCACTCAACAGAGACCAGAACATCACAAAGGAGGTGATCCTATATTTAGAGGTTTCAGGTTTTAAGATGCGAGCATCTGAATTGCACTGGTGACGACCCATAATGTACACCATCACATCCACGACAACAAACTACGAGCACTTAGATTGCTTAACAGTTTACAAGTAATACAATTATGTAGGTATATTATTTATACTGCCAAAACTCAGCCCCCAGGCGTATCTATTGTTTGCAAAGTCTGAGACACTCCGGATGTATTGTGGTTACATCTTCGGGTCACTGGATGGGACTCTAGAAAGCACATGCTTGTAGTAACAGCAGGGACCATTTTGCAGTGGGGAGTAGGACTCCGCCGGGGTGTGGTAAAACGGCACAACACCGGCACAACAGGTTCCCAACAATATGAAAATTGAGGTGTGAGCCACACAACCTGCTGGTTCTCTTGGACAATAGCTAAGCTGCTTTGCTCTAACACAGCAGTATACCAGTGTGAGTTGTATGTGGTTTGCATGCATGTTATCTGTAAATGAGAACCACAACATGTATAAAATGTGAACAGTAACCACAATGAAAGGGATAATCAACATCCCATCAAGTGTAATGGCATGTCAGTGTGGACTGTCATTGATTTGGCAGGGCGCAGACGAAGACAGCTAGGCTAGTTTGGATTTGCTCAGCAAACGTTACAGTTTCATACAAGAAATTCCCAATTATGTGGGTATTTATGACCTGATATTCAATCTCCAGTGAGGCATCTTTCTTCATGGTCTGGTAGAAACACTCCTTGCGACCGGCGGGCAGAGTGAACGTGAAGTCGCTGTCCAAAGACTGAGAGAAGTGAGCCAGCACCACGAACCTCTCCGAGACTAGAGCGACAAGCACGGACAGGACGCACACAACAACCCGGACTACCTCCATGGTCGAGCCTGCTGGCCTAAACGTCCAAAAGAGCCAAAGCGGTGTTACAGCAGCTAGCCACTGTGATGGTAGGCGAGCGGCGAAGCGGCTAGGTCCGTCCCCCAAAACTTCACTTCTGTTGAAATGTTCTCACTCAGTACTGAAGCCTGTCGAAAGTCCAGGACCCCGCCGGTTTAAAACATACTTTATTTACATATTTTTTATTTCAAACAATGCCAATCAATTCACTATTCTATTTTAAGTTACTCTAATTTAGGTATTATTTGTATCGTATTCATCAGTCGATATAAATTAGATACAATTAAAAAAAAAGTACAGGCACATTTTTAGGGCTCTTCTCGATTTGCACTCTGGGAGATGGAGTTCTTATGTTCCATGTGGGGTAAACAAGGAGTCATACCCTCGTTTCCACTGCGTGGTACGGCCCATAGAGTGTATTCAAACATCTAATTATTCCTTTTAATAACAAGCGTGTAACTGGTCAATACAAGTTAAAACTGTAAAGAAGAAAGACACGATTGACAATATATACACATACAAAGATGTATTTTCTTGGGTGTCAAGATTTTTTTATTTTATAGATTCTCAAAAAAATTAGGCCGTCTTTACACTTTAATTTGAAAATGACTGTCCCTGCAAAACGTTTCTTCTCCATTAAATGAAACAAGGTGGGAATGATAGAAGTTAAGATAAAGATAGACTATTACGATTTAGCTGCATTGAGCCTTGAGCTTTAATAACGAAGGATTGTTTTTTTAAATGTCTTTTCAGGATTTCTTTTAAATATCATTTTTATACTATATGCAGAAAAAAAGTACACAGTGTTCACATCCCTCCAAGCACTCATCGAGGGGTCTGAACTTCCACATACTTGCCTTTACACAAACAAAGAATCAACACTCGTCATGTATACTGAAACACTGGCAGCTATCGATTGTGCGGTAACATACTAATGTCGCGTGCTTTAGTGATTAGCTTATCAAGAAATAGGTGACGCGTCCTGCTCCACAGTCACCAGCTCGTCTCCTGTCCAGGGGGCGGGGCTTCTGCCTTCATACGGTGTTGCTACGTGTCCTGTGATTGGTCAACAAATCCACAGCTCGGACTTGATTGGTCGGGCGTTGAATTTACCAGGACCTAGCTGCCCGTGAACAGCAGTGGTTAGCAAAGCAGAAAAAGAGGCGGACAGCTGGTCCGCACAATGAAAATTAGCACGCGTCATGTGTAGGTTTTAGCCACGGATGACAGTCGTTTATTCATTTGTAATTAAAACAGGCCCCCGGCCAACAAAAAGCCTGTCTTCGGTGTACTGTGTAGCCGTGAGAGATTAGAAAAAACCCCAAAGAGCGAGGATGTTGGTCCCCGCGGGAAGATAATGAAGAGGCTGCGCGTTTTGTTGGTGTGCCTCATTGTAGCTCTCCTGTTCTGGTAAGCTTAACATTAATGGCATGTCAGACAAATGACAGTCGTAGCAACAGGTGAATCGCGTTTAATGATGGTTACACTGTCCGTCACGTCGCTTTGCTTGATCTCTTTTGCCGCATAATATCCGCCAGTCACCAGTGATCATTGGCATGAATCCTCCCTGCTACACAGCTAACATGATCTGCTAGTGACGGCGTGCGGTGTGATGTTTAGTTGACCTGTAATTATAAAGAAGAGCCTTGACATGGTTTTGTCGGTACTTGACATAACTGGTTGATAAAGTTTGTTGTTTAAATGGTTTATAGTGGGTTAGTAAGGTTAGGTAACCAGCTATTGAATAGCAGCATAGCTGGCTAACCCCAGCACTGAAGTCGGGCTGTGACTGCAGACGTTAGGCTCCTTGTCTGGTGGCTGGTAACCTTAATGTTGGCCAGAAATACTGAAAGTACCAGTGACGGGCTTTGTATCTTTTCTCTTTGTGATGATACAATTGAAATTTTCTCTCCTTGTAAAGCAGGGCTTCAGTTGACCATTATTTCACTATGGGTTATTTTTCAAATACTTGAATGATCCATCTCGAAAATGCCAAAATTAGTGCCAAATCCACATAATCAACTAGTTAAGTCCAAACCGATGTCTTAAAATTGTTTAGTGAGTCTGGACAACAGATTTCAAAACCAGAACGACTCAATTTATAATCATATGAAGTTTAAAAAAAGCAAGCATTTCTCTGCATTTGTGAAAAAAATGCAGAATATTTTGGCATCATTAGCCTAATTAATAAATTACTAAAGCAAGTAATAAGTGGTGTTGAATCTTATTAACTTTGAAAGTGTAGATGGGCTACTCATCTCATGACACATAAGATCCACTGCAAAACTCTGAGGAGCTAGATTTTACAGTCTGTATAAAGGTGAAAATGCAGTGTAAAATGATTACTTGAACATCCTTGTACTTGTACAGATGTAACATCTGTTTTTACATTCAACAATGTAAAGTTGCACTATAAAACATGGTGTTTGTAGTTCCTCTGTAAAGGTACATGCAGACTGAGGTGACATCTGGTCGATTAACTCATGAATTTGTTTAATCTCGGAGGCACGGAGCAGGTAACAATATGCAGGGTTTGTGAAATGGGATTAACTGGCCAGTTAACATGCCACCTTTATCTTATTGGTGACTCAGGAGCAGCAAACCTGTCAGTGTGTGGCCTGCTTACTGTTGTTTCTGCACTGTCCTGGTCGTTTGTTTGTGATAACTACTCACCGTCACTTTTGTTCTCTGGGAGACCAAATAATCTTACTCATAGTAAATGGTTGAAAAAATAAATACAAGACACCTTTTGTGGGTTATTAGTCATAGAAAGCAACATTTAAAACTTGAGTTTGTAATGTAATGATCCTATACATTTCATTTTCATCCCTCATCATAAGACCAGTAGTGTTTTTTCCTCCACTTCTGAGTCTCTGTTTGAACCTTTGCACCTTTTTTCTGAAGAATGATCACATTCCCATAGATTAGATTATTTCAAAAGACTTTAGGTGCTCCTCAGATAAGATTTAGTGTATGTTTTCATCTCTATAGCAGGCAAAGAAACGAGAACATGAAAACACAGCAGCTATAAGCACAACAGGGTGCTGCTTTCTGCCTCCTGAAGGCCAACGAAACAGGGGATCAACATATTCGTAGTTAGTCATTTAAATTCAAGAAAGGTCCAAGGGAATATTGAATTATAAATTTAATTCATGGATGAGACGGCCAACCCTGGTAACAAGTAGACTGGATTACAGCCTTCCGTGTCAGGTGTTTGCTTGCTTAAAACCTTGGTGCACTTTTTCACTTTCCCACAAACTAACTAATGACCACGCAACCACGCGCACAGACTTCATTACTAATGCAAACCCTTTTTAGTGTGCTGCTGTCGGCTTCTCACCCCTCCGTGCCAACTCTCACACGTCCCAGTGGGAACAGAGAAATGGGGAATGCAGTCCTAGCAGTAATCCAAAGGTTTCCAAGGCAGCAGCAGTAATATAGGCAGAAAGGGGCTCTGTATCAGGAGGCTGGTGGCAGAAAACTGTGGGGGGCATTATTCTGTTGTCGTGATTCACCTGCTGCTTTTTAATAACCCTGTGCTGCTTGAAATGGTCATGGCTAATGTTGATATTTCCTGTCCAGACCCCATGATTTCTTTATGTGACGTCTTCTGTATATTATTGTGAGACTGCTGTAGCTGCTGTAGGTACGGCAGACTGTATTCTGTGTGTCATGCTGCCTCTTAACTCGCATAGTCAGCAACCAGGGATCTTACTGTGTGCACGGTGTGCTAGCTCAGGCTGTTGACATCAGCGTCACTGGAGAAAGTTTGCACATTTCCAGCCAGGTTGATTGTCAGTAATGATGCCTTACCACGCACATATTTTCTCCCCGTTAAGATTTTAACTTTAGTGCCTAGACGTGGGCTGAGTGTGGTGTGTCAGCAGCACTCCTCTCTGTAGTAACACACCTCTCATTGCAGGTTACAAACTGATAGAACTCGTTGTTGGACTTCCCCTCAAACAACTGGCATCTTTCTGCTAATTGTATTTTCTGTAAAACTAAAATAAACAATTGGATTGCTCAAGAGAAATAGCTGCATGTCTTGTCATCATCTCATTCTGTCCCTGTGTCATAGGCTTATGAGCTTCACAGCCGTTTGAAGATTATTGTTATTACGTAATGTGATTAGCACTCAAGAGATAACTCTGCAGCCAGTTGACCAACAGGGTATATTATATTCTATTAGAGTGCAGACACTTTCTAATCATCCATAGCATAAAACTAGCAAAGCATTATGATTCTCTGAGCATGTGCAGATAAAATGAAATTGCCCACCCAGTGCTGTTGAATTTTAAATCTGCTGACTCCCCTGATTGTTGTATAATTTAGTGTTTGTGCTGTTGATCAGTCTTTCATTTAATTAAATGCCTTTAATGCCGTTTAAATTGCTTCAGGGAACTGCGGTGTGTTTTTTGCTTATGCTTATTATACCCAAAGAGGTGTTTGATGTCTGTGCTGTGTGTTTTGACACCAGTCCAGTAAGAGATGATGGGGTTTTGCTTGTCCAACCTGTTTACTTTTTCTAGATCATCTATAGGGTGAGTCAGTCTATATGGGATTTCACTTGCCCTCTGTTGCCAGATCAGTTTCCCAACTCATAGCTTCAGTTCTTGAGCAATTTTGTTAGTGAAATATTTTGGCTCTAAAATAAAAAACCCAAATGAAAGCTCAACATGAGGTAGCAGGCTAATGGAGTTGATCAAATACAACATCAGGTAAATTCCCCTTCAGTACACACACACTTTGGAGTGCTGTGAAATTGTTGTCAATAAGCAAAGGCTTAAACGTATTTCTTGACTGTGTGCTCCTTTGTCTGAACGGTGTCCTCTATAACTTGGCCAAGGCGATGTGAGCGATGTACAAAAGAGGAAGCCAGGGTATAGCCAGAGGACCCTCGTTAAAAGAACTATGTTCTGACAACGTTGTAAAATGTCCCCTTTTGGGGGCAGTTGTTACATAAGTAGATCTGCCTTGCGTTGCCCATGTGCAGCATCAGTGGCCAGGGAACTTGTTGTCACTAATAGTACTGCTTGTATTTCCCACCAGTAGACACTCACTGGCACCTGTACTGGGCACCGAGAGTAAATGCCAGAGAAACAGAGAAGCCTCTGTGTGTGTTTTTGGCTAATCCAGCCATGAAAGCGGAGGGGGGTTGGAACTTAAAGATAAAATGGAAGGTAACAAAGCCTGCCTCGGTAACACGACAATGTTGCTTACTTTAGCCTTTTCCAGAAGCTCATCTCCTCCAGCTACTCCTTTCATCCAGCTGTCTTGTTGTAACTTTTATGGTCCTGTAATACTGTATGGCTGCTGTGATTTACAGCATGTGTCCATACATGTTCTCTTTTTTTTTTTTTTTCTCCCCTCTTAGCTCTGCCTTTATTAGACGACTCCTTTGTTGTTCTTGTTCCGGTATTGTCCTGCTGGATGCCTGGGCCTCAAGAGAGCAGTATAGTCGAAGGGTGAAGGAGTATAACTCTGGTATTCATCTTGTGTTTACCCCATTTCAGCCATTTTAACAGCACGTTTGCCACATTCATGTTGAGTCATGTTCGGGCGGTCAGGGGAGTATGATCAGTAAGTGGTCTAACCCAGCCTAGAGGTATTGAGATACATGTATTGAGATACATTGCCCAGTCGTTTTATGTAGTCTGAAGGACATTGTTGATATTCATTTATTATGAGCTGCAGATCTAAACGGCCTTGATACTTACTTATGCATGAGCACCCTCATACTGTACTGTCCCAAGAATGGACTCTGATATGTTTCTAAAACAAAAAAGCCACAATGTTATCTGTCAGAGCAAACGTGACATTTGACCTCCATTTCAAAAAGCTGCAGAATCATCCTCCTCAGCGGGTGAACCAGGCCAAGGCCTGTTGTTCTAAGACACAGTTGTTTGTTGTCTTTTCTCTACGTTTTAATCAAAGCTTACCAGATAATTTCTCTCGTTATCTGTCAGCATTTTCAGAATTCAATTTGAAAATTGAATTCATTTGTCATTAATCAATTACGTGATCAACAGAAAATTGATCATTTAAGACAATTATCAAATAAAAACAGCAGACATTTGCTTGTCTCAGGCTTGTTATACGTTTTATTTTATATCATTTGTGATATAAAATTGAGTTTCTTTGTGTTTTTTGATTGTCACAAAAAATAAGCTATTTGAAGACATCACTTTTGATTTTAGAAACTAAAAAGTAATGGGCACTTGTCATTAGGTTTAGTTTTTTTATAAGCTAAATATCTATCGATTAATCTAAATAATTATAAAGCAATCATCAAACAAATAACTACATAATCCAACTTTGCTTGTGACACTGGTTGGCAGGTTGTTAAATGTACAAATGGGTGGTATTAAAATCCTATAGATAAGATTACTTCTATATGTCTGACTGAGAGACCGGCTCTAATCTCCTGCCAGTGGGTGCATTATACCTTGTAAATCTCTGGCTTAAAATGTAGTGATAAAACGTTCCCTTTCCTCGATTGTTGGCTTAAAGACTAGAGGCTCAATAAGTAAGTGAGAGTCTATCTTTTTGTTGTTGTTATTGTAGCATGCCAGAGTTTAGCACTGCAGGCTGGCAGCTCTAGTTTTATGTGAGGAGACAGAGCTGGACTGGCACTTCAGAGCACACTATTGTTCCTGCCCACTGGCCATGGAGACTGCTGAGCACATTCAGCTCTCTTGCCTGCTGCCGGCCTCCCTGTCTTCCAGCTGCGTGGCTCTCTCTATGTTAATGCTTCACGCTGGCACCTTTCTTGTAACATGAGTACTGTGAAGTAGTCAGAGTGAGCCAACACGTTTGATAGATCCAGTGTTAGATGCCTTGGTGTACTTATTTCATCTAGGCGAGCGCTTATCAGTAGGTCTGGGTGATCAAAACAATCTCAAATCCAGATTGTAATAACATTTCCCTAGATAGCTATAATGAACACAGGATGCTTGTAGTGTGTGTGGGTGTGTGTGTGGGTGCTAACCATAATCCAGTCAGACTGCACTTTATACAATATATCTAGTTAGGCTACAGTTTATTTTGACTTCTCACAGTTGAGGTAAAAACAGAATCATCGATTGGTAGAGAGAGAGAGAACAGTGAGTAGAACCCCTACTTTATTAGTCTATTTTGTCTGTGTTTACTTGAACATAGCTGCACTCTCTTTAGAAGCAAGTTAGTGCAGAAGTAGCAACTTTGATATCACAGTATTTTGAGTCTGAATGAAGACCGTTATTATCACTGGAGAATATTATAAAGCAGAGACACATGGCCGGTCTCTATTAGGTGTCTTGTTTTTTTTTTGCCTTAAATAAAAATGAAAAGCAGATGTAAAAAGGATTGAGTATCATCGGTTTCAGTTTTGTGTTAGTCCATCTTGTCTCTCACTTCCTTTACTCAGAGAAGAATTCAGTAAGCTCATTTGAAGTGTCCCAAGGTGAATCTTGTTAACCTTGCACTCTGACTGTGTTTTATTGTGAATTTTGTGTCATTATGTCAATAAAAAGAGCACGACATGGATTTGCTTGCAGTTGTCTTGCGGTGAGCCCCATAACAGTACCATTTTACAAAAAGACTCAGCTATGATTTTCTTTTCTTTTTTTATTTTCTGGCAGCAGGAACTTCTTTGCGGGATCCTGTTGCTCACACAATATTTTTCTAGGAATAGGTAGGCCTGCAGTGAGAGTTGAATGCCAGCCAGTAGCCTGAAGCTCTGTCAGTGGTTAGAATACCACTGTTTACTGTGTGAGTGAATGGTATTCTGAGGGTGGAGATTGTTAAAGGTGGGGGCTTGCGTCAGAACACTAACGTAGTGTTATTGCGAGAAGAGGGTATGGCAAAGGGAAGAGAGTTGATTGATTTGACTATTTGACAACTGAGCATTACTTACTGAGTACGTTTTTTTGTTTTTTTTAGTTTTTTTTACTTTTTGTGGTTGTATAATAAGCATCTTTTCTGAGTAATTAACAGTACAGGTGGTTTTCCCAGGTTTTAATTGTACATTATTTAAAACAATCGCTATCTAAAAGTCTTAAAAAATTTAAGGCATGAAATATTTTCCATTTCAAGTTGTTTTAATGAATCTCAAGACATCTCTGATAGCTGGATACTGTATAGAGTTTTTGATAGTTTATTACACTTAAATGATACATCAGGAGTTGCTTTGCTTTTTTTCTGCCCTCCTAGAGAAAGGTGCTATTTTCCCCCTCCTGGAAATGCTCTGGTTTCTTCTCTTCCCCTCCCCCTCTCTGGCTTGCTGCTCTTTACTGTTTACCTTTTGCAGCCACCGACTGGCTTTCGTGCTTGAACTGCAAGTGGTCGTCTATTTCTCTCTTTTTCTTTGTTGATGGTTCACTCTTGTATGCAGCAAGTGTGTGACTGTTTGTATGCATGTGTTCCTTTTTGTTATTTTTATTTTTATTTTTTTATTTTTTATTTTTTTTAAACTGTCTGGGTGAAGGCACAGAAAGCTGCCTTGTCCATAGCTGACACACAGGGCTACTAAAGAACACTGTGCTAAAGCCAATGAGGGCGTGTTTTGCTTTAGCTTGCATACAAAGACATACCAGTGCCATCCAATCTACTTTCCTTTAGCGGCCTGGCCTGCTGGATACAAAATCCCATTATCTTATTTCACAGGCTAAAATAATTACAATTATAATGTACATCAGAATCAAAAGGGCTATATACGGTAGGCTCATTGTTTCAGATTTGCTAAATATGTAGGTGCCACAGCCACTGTGTGAGTATAATGTATTGTTCAAAACCAAAATATCACAGTATTCATGTCAGTTTCCTGTGTTTTATTTTTAAAAACCTGGTGTTTCCTTGCTCGCTGGGAGGCCACTGTTTGCGTTGGAGTACATATGGTAAATGTAAATGTTTCACCACGCTGCAGCACATGGGTACACTGTGTACTGAGGTGAATGTTTGATGGGTTTGTGTTCCCCTGCTGTGCCTGCTGATGAATTCATACTACGAATGAAGGTGCATTGTTGTATCCACACCCACCCGTGCTAACCCACACTGAAAAGTGGCTTTTCCTATCAAATTACATTATATCGCATGACTGCGTCCCGTTCAGTCCCATTGTCCTGGACCGATGTTCCTGATGTCGCATTCCCAAGCCCTTTTGATCCCTGTCTGACTGGGACTACTGCAATGCTCCACAGCGTCACTGCTGCCACCATACTGTGACTATGGGTCTTTTGTCTGGCTCTGTATTCGAGAAGAGATGTGTGTTTAATTTCAGTATAGATGAATACAGTGTGATGCAGGCATTTAACAGATTGGTGTAGATATATTAAATGATCTTTTATGATTTCCCTAGTCAAGCCAGATGATAGAATTACTTAATTTTATAACCTGTAACTTAAATAAATGTAAAATTTAAGCTTGACACATTTCTATGTTAATTATCCCTGAGACTGATGCTTTTGTTTTTGCAACTCAGTATATCTAGATTTAGATTTAGATTTAGTTTGAGTTTCTGATGGATTGTTTTCTAATTACTTTAAGTCTTTCATATCTATACTATGAATCTATTCATTAGTGCATTACTAATAGGGCTACTATTCAAAGCAAATTCCCTTGAAAACTCCAGACACCCACTCCAGTGATATATTTTAATTAATTTTTCAATCATTCATTCATTTTTTAGATTAAAATTCACTGTGAATTTTGAAATTTCAGTTCTGGATCCAGTAAATGTAAACACATTGCTCTTAACTTGGTTATATACTCTCATTTCATCATGAAACTGAAACGCTACATGCTGGCATGCCAACAGTTATAGAGGGAACACAAATCTATTTCTTTGCTCCGAGAGTGGATCAAACACAACACTTATTTGGGTTGGTCTTGTTTGCATTTACAAGACGGCTGATTCATGGTTTGATAATGTTGTATGTACCTGACTTAGTGCTACTGACTTATGTTATTGAGGTTTAAATGATATCTGAATTGTTGCATCAGTGATTTAGTGGACGACCCACAGATTCTCTAACGGTTAAGTTTTGGTTCTGGATGAAAATGTCCTTAATGTCAGTGGGCTGTGGGCATGTTAGGTGAACATAACCGTACAGGAGCTGCAGTCTTTCTTCCACCAGGTGACTTGGCCTACGTGGTGCTTACAGTCTGGCTTCCAAATAGAGGCGTGTCTGTTCATTCACACTACATCCTAGAGAAAGGCTCCTGTGTAAACGGTGAAGGATTTATGTGCGTCACAGAGCTGGCATAGTCAGAAAAGGATCCTTATAGATAGAGCGACAAACAAGCTTTACAAACAGCTTAAACTAGTGTGGATTATAAGAGTATATTGGATGAACTCAAGTGTTTTATCGAATTGTGATTATCTGGCTTTGAAAAGAAACAGAATGAAGTGATGTCATTCTGCCAGGAACTACTGGGCCTGTACCAGTGTGTTTTATTAGCATGACATTTTAACAAGAACAATAAGAAAGATACCAAAAACTCTTTGAACACAAGTATGACATCAGTTTGTAGGCACGTTGCTGTTCCATTTCTTGAACGGAGCTTTATTAATCCAAGCTTATGTAATATCTTCCAATTTTAATTATTAATACCTTGAATGCAGGTGATTGATATTTTAAGCTTGTATAGTGTTACCTGCAGGTATTTCACACAGCCTCCTCCACTTTCTTTCAATATCTGTGAGTGGCGATGTTCATTTTTGAGCATATGTATGTATTTAACTAAAAACACATATTTGGTAGAACATTTTACAAATTCAAACACCGAAGGATCTTAGTACTTGTTCTCTTTGGAAAAACCTGCCTGATCACAACAGATCTGGACAGATCCACTGCTTTCCACTGGTTTCTCTCCAAGAAAAGAGTTAAACATATCTGGAAAGATGTTTATTGAGTTAGTACACATAAAAGTCATGGCCATCTAGCAAACACGCTTTTTCTATTTTCTGCGGTGTGGGCACAGTTTTATAGGTAACGCAATTGCATCCTGGACATGGACAGAATGAGTCAAAAGAAGTTGTTTTTTTAGTTCAGTGATTATTTCATATTTCCTCACTTTCTGGGTTCTGTGCATTCATGTTTGTCTCATAAATTTCCACCTGCTGGGAATGCCTCTAACAGTTAAGGACAGCTCTGCTGCTCTCCTAAAGAGAACAGAAAGATGAAGAAAGTTGTCATGCTTTTTACTCTTAAGCTTAAAAGTCGGTCCAAAAAAAAGCATCACTCTAAGAGTTTTGGACCAGTTAGGACTGATTTCTTGCTGTGAGATGCTTGACAAGTACCGACCCAGATCCTGGTACGAGGAACAGGCCTGGGTCATAACTCATTCGGAGGGGATAAACAATACAGGGCATGCCTCTATTCCTCCTATACAGCAAGTCAGCACACAGCATTGAAACTCTTAGGGAAATGAGCTCACCACTCCAACCCCACTTACAGTGCCTTTGGTCACGAAGATTAGCAAATAGAGCAGCAATGCTAAGATTTGGAGCTAATGTGTCTGCAGCAGCAAGGTAGAAAATGTGAACATCTGTTCTCTCAAATTTTTCCGTTGAACCCACTGTTTGCTGGTGGAATTTCTGTTAGTGGAGTTAACCAAGCTCCTCAGCTGCTTCTCTGTGTGAGCGAACAGCTATGGAGCATGACACTGTGCCTAAGTATTGTAAAGATGCATTGACCACTTGATGACTGATAAATAATTGACAGGTTAAAAAAGCATAAATGGGTTATTGCAGATTAGCCGACAGTCGGTATCAATCTCTTCTGCCCAGTCCAAAATAGTTTCAGTAAATGGACTGGGAAAGTGGTCAGATCTGAATCTGTGTTTTGAATTTGATGGTCCTTGAGTGAAGAATTGAACCATTTTAATTTCAGACAGAAGTCAGAGCCTTCGCTGTTCCAAAGAAAATCTTGTCTCGCTTTGCAAGTTCAAATAGGAAGAGGGAGTGTAGGGAAAGCACAGAGCCACAATATCTCTGTGTGCAAGAATTTAAGATGGGATATAATTGGCAACTGAAAAGGGAAGACAAAAAATCATGGCAACCAAAAGAAAACCGAATATGTAGTCACTGTTCCTCCTACAATGTAAAACATTCAATGAAATAAGGAACGTTTAAAAGAGCTTAATGACCTCTCAAAATACAAAAATACTCCTAGGAGAAGGAGGGACTGTACATGACCTAGACACACACAGCACACGCATTGAGAAAAAAATCTTTTTAAGAAACTGCTCTTCATCTACTTAATTTCCTGCCAATAAGAAATAACCCACTGTAACCAGTTACTAGCAAGCCTTGGGGAACCTGCGCTGTAGTCAGTGTGTTGTTGGTTAGCAAATGTACCATAGATAGGATGGCAAGTAGGGTCCTGTTCAGAAATGTTTGTGCATGTGCATTAGAGAGCTATTCACCAGTTCAGCCACTATGTCCTGACTGCCCCAGTGATGCACCAGTGGACAGGATTATGGAGGATCAGCAGGCTTTAAAACAAACTGCTGATCTACATTAGGCCATGCTTCGATGTGGAGGTAAATTAGAACGCACACGCAAACTTACACATACAAACACGCTCAATTCTCTAAGGCAGGGCTTTTAGGCTCTGCCCCCTCCTCTTTTCCTCCAAACAGTGACGACATGTTTTTGTCTGCCTGGCAGATGCGCTGGCCTACTTTTACTGGCGAGCCCTGGCACATCTCCCTGCCCCACAATCCACCTCTGCCCACGTGGATCCTGGATTCTCTCTCCTCAGCTCTTTTTCTCCCCATCTTCCTCTCTGACAGTTTTTTTTTCTGTCAACTATGTGTCTGCTTCATGGATTTATTCTGCCTTTTTATTGTGTGTGTGTGTGTGCGTATGCATGCGTTTGCTCTCCCTAAGCATGTGATTAAGCTTTGGTGAGTTGACGGATCACTTCATGAAACTTGAACTCATTCACTACATCATCACGCTGTTCTCCATCAGCCCTTCAACCCATCTCCCAGCACCACACGTCGTACATCAAGAATAATCTGAACGTCAGTGAAAAACATCACAAGACTCTCCCCTGACTTAGTACAGACAGACACACTATTCACATTCCTGTTTGATTCATATTCAAGACCATCATAACATATACCTAATGACTTCAGTATGTCAACCAATTTGACTAATTTACTACACTGCCGTTAGTGATGCCTCCCTCTTATGCTTTTGTTTATCTCTTCTCTATGTTTTGTCACAACAGGTGACACTGACACAGTTTAAGTCATTTAAGACAATTAAGGACGGTGAAGACTTAGTGTACATCAAGTGCCATCAGTTAGTTAAAGGCTGCGTGTGTGAGTTTATATAATGAGAAGTAACAAGCTGGTCTGAGATTTAGGCCAGGAGAGGGAAAGGCATCAACTAATCTGCCCTGACCCAGGTTTGTGTGTTGCAGTGTCATGCTGTGAGGAAGATGAGTGTATATGAGAGGGCAGAGTGACAAAGCTCTCTTGATCTGACTAATCAAACAGTAAAGAGTCAATAGGATGAATGTCAAAGCAATAAGGCTATCCAGGGCTCATAGTCCCAAGGCTGAAGGGAGGTGTGTACACACACACACACACACACACACACACAAACAAGTTTCCACATATGTTGTCATGCTAGATGCAGACATCCTGCCTGAGAAGAGATCAGATCAGAGCACAGTTTGCATGCCATGAAGCTGGTGATAATATTTGACTGACTGCCGGCAGATGAATCTGTCCCCAGCCTGTTGTGTCTGCAGTTTTGTCAGCTCTGTGTCAACCCCGTCAGTTGGTACAGTGCAGTACAGTTGATATATGCCATGTCTCCTGGTTCTGAATGCTCCCAAAGCCAGCAGGAATTATCAGGGGATTTGGCTACTGGGAACCAGCAGAGACAGTGTATCAGCCAGCATGTCTGTGTGCATCTGTGCAAAGCGGTGTCGCTTTAATTGCATTATTGTGCATTGAAAGGCTGTACGACGGCATAAAAAGCAGAACACAGTTTTTAAAGGTTATGGCTCAGGCAAGACAGACTCCATCAGAGCTCTAGAGGTGCGCTCCCATGTTTCTGTATAAGGTGGCATACAAGCCAATACTGTCCTCTTCAGCACTTATATGGATATTACAAAATAGCTGAGCCGTTTGTAGCCAGAGAAGAGCCTAAAAGATGGAAAGACTTCTTTAAAACCCCCAGGTGCTTCTGAAGTGGGACAGGAAACGGCGATGGAGAATGAGGAAGAGTGTATTTGCAGGCTGCTGACTCATTAGTCTTGCCTCAGGCTCTTCCTTCATTAGCTTGGCAATTGACCCACTACTGGTATGCAACGTACATGGCACACTTGAACATTTTTTCTTTCAGTGGACTGTATCTCTCTCCATTTGTGTCTTAAGTTCCCCCTCCCACTGTTGCATAACTATTTGAATGAAAAAGTAGGTCACAGTATGCCCCCATAGCAGATCCTCTCAGATCAGCCCCTTCTTCACCTCTTTTTCTCTCTTTTCATCTGCTTTCCTTTTTTCATCTTTTGAAGGAATGTCAACGCTCAGGTCTTTCCATTCATGCATGGAGATGACGCTGAGTGGGGGCGGCACTTGTTTTACAGCACACTTGTTTTAGAGCACAGGGCAATACAGGGCTTTTGTGGTCTTGAATTGCTCCACATGTTTTAATCTCCATTTGAATTTTCATAATTTGAATAGCGTTCTGGATCTTGGCAGGTTCCAGTTAAACATTGATTCAATGAGTCACATTACGCAAGTCAACTTGCATCCATCATCGACTGAAGCTTGTTTACTCTGTGACGTGTTCACTTAAACATGCACTGTGGTATGTGATCTGTTTGTCACCCATGTGTATTTACACAAGTGTTATCCTATCTGGGTGACTGAAGGCCTTTAAAAAATGATAACAAGCAAAGTTAAATAATTCTATGAGTCAGTTTTGGCAAAGCAACTGTAAATACACATTTAAGATGAGATTTTACAATGTTTTAGGAATTTAGTGCATTATATGCTCAGTTAAGCTTCTTATCTGAAACTAGACTGTGAAACTAGACAGTGAAACAGCCAAGGTTCATTTCAGAACATGCAAGAACAAAGAGACCTTGATGTAAAATAAGCATCACCACTTAGCAAAGTATTCAGACCATGCAAGACTTTTGGAAAATTGGTAAAGCAATTCTAAGGCTGTGGCAATCTGTGCAAAAATGCCAGTAGTGATATTCTGAAGGCTATGAGTAAACAACAGAGGGCCACTCTAATAATGCTTTCCTGTAAGCACCTTACAGCTGCAGAGTTCTGACCAAAGATGGCTGAATTCTAGCATTTAGGATCTTGTGTGCAAAAAAACATTTCAAACTGAAAAATGATCAGCCAGTTACTGAGTTTCTCAGTTGGGATTCTGACATGCACTGCCCTATAACCACACTTTTTAAGAGGTTAATACATTCTGAGTGGATAGACATACAGAATGTCTGCAAATCAGAATCGGTATAAATACATAGAGGCATAAATTAAATATTTATTATGAATTTTTGAAGAACTCAGACGAGAGTACACAGGGCTGATCACTTTGAGATATTGGATTGTGCGAGAGGGATTGGAAGGAAGCTGAGAGATGTGTATGTTGAAGGATTTTTGACTCGGTTTTAACTGATGTCCAGTGCTATAGTCTAACTTCCACCATGTTAGTGTAAATGGCTTTTCCTATATGGCAATGTGTTGTTCTGTACCTCACGTCATAGGCTGGAAAGATCTTTGGGTGTGTTGTCTGATTGGGGGTAGAGAGTAGATCTCACTCGACTGTTTCTGCCCCAATTATGAACAGTCAATTAAGTTACTAAGTGAAAAGGCTACATTATCATGAACTTTGCCATGTTTTTCAAAAATAAATTCAATTTGTGGTAAAATATCGACATTAATCATCATATTTGTTGATGATTTGTTAACAGGGATTGCTTTTTATCCTCCATAATTTGCTGGCATTTCATTTTTACAGCTGTGTGTTACATAATTTTGTTTGTGTTGTCTTGAGTAAAGTATGTGAAAGATGACTTCCCTGTACATCCGTGGATGATTTAGTGTTTGAAGGTGGAGGAATGACAGACATTTGAAAGGCAACACAACACAGTTTAAAGCTATGGAAAGCTAAATTTAGCCAGGAGACTATATTAGCCCGTGGTCCATATTTACCCCTTAGTATGTCTACGCTGCTTGGCTCTTAGGTTTCCCTTTACTGGCTTTGTGTGGCCCCTCCTAGCCCTTTGGGGGAAAGCGTATAGGTATTTTGAGGTGTTAACGCATATAGGAAGGAACATGTGCACATTGCATCATCAGTAGGGATCCAAAATAAACAACGGTATATGTCGTGTGTCGGAGTCTGGTGTCCCTCAGAATTGAGGAGCAGGGGCCTCCTCCTAGACATGACATTCAGACAGAGATAAATTCATCATTTCTACCGAGCCTCAGTCTTCTCTACTGCAACATAGCCAGAGGACATGTTGTATTTTCAGTAATGGGTCAAAACTCTTGTCTGAAAACTCTAATAAATTTGGTAAATGGCATGTCGACTTGAGTAGAATTAGCTTCAATGTTTGGCCTAACACCTTATCTTACTGAGTTGTCGTTTGCTCATAAATCTGATAGGGTATACAGCGCAGCTTTCAAAAGATCCTCTTACAAATTAAGTCTCAGCTGGATGTTCTTGTCATCTTTTATCTCTTCATTCAATCGCCTCAAATGTTAATGAACAGAATACAGATGGAGAGGCCTTCTGAGTGACAGGACACCGACTTGCACAGATGGTTGCCTCTGTGCGATTGTGAGTATGTGTGCTCACTGCTCATCTCACCTCCTCCTGACAACCAGGCTGACAGGGTGCTAACATGACAGTCCATGTGTCCCGCTCTCTCCTGACATTGATATTTGACCGCTCAAGGGGGCACCGCTCCAGTTTCAGAAGCACATGGGGATTTGTATCCGAGCTTTGTGCCTCTTGTCACAGATGCAATGTGTCGTCACTCTCTCATTTTTTGCATTAGTGTTTCCATAATGTATACAGGCTTTCATGTTAAACAAATGTACAATGCACATGTCCGTGTTTGTGGTTCCCCATAATAAAAGTGAGGGCCAGTGTGTGAGAAGGTCTTTGTTTGATAGTGGCGCCTTTAGTTTAACTTGATCTGTGTATGAGTTAGCCTAATAGCTCTAAAGCAGTCTGCTCACCGACTTATTAAAGTTCAAAGAAATTAAGTGTAGATATAGTTTGTGGGTGACTTATGGAAAAACCTTTTCAGCGACATAGCAGAGGGAACATGTTTAGACAGACCTCTTGTCAGTTCAGCTTCTTCGCTTCATTTCACCTCCACTGATGAGGTAACCAACTGAGAAACAGCTCCCCCCCCCCCACCCCCCCACCCTTATCCTCTTGCCCTGCCTGCCTTCTATTACCTCTACTACCTCTTATCCTATCCTTTCCATTCCAATGTATTTTGCGCACTCTGTCATCTGGACCGTATGCTTAGTATTGACATAAATATAAAATCAGCAGTCCTGTATTGAAAAGTTGCTCATGTTTTTACAGTAGCCCCAGTGTCTGGCAGAGATAATGCATGTTGTAATCTTAGTCTGCATGTGCTCCAGGCTTCTCCTCTTCATGGCGGCCCTGGCCTGTTGGCCTTGAGCACACTGCAGGAAAAGAGCAGCTATGTTTCGCTGCCATTCTGTGCTGCACATTATGGGTAGCCTTGAAAGTAGTTGAGTGGACAGGATGGGTATGCAAAACATATGGAGGCTGAAATGAAACTTGTCAAAGTTACACACATGCACACACAGGGGGGTTGTGTTGAAACAAGACTGACTTGGAGACACCTGAAAGAGTTGCAGCAATCTCCTGGGCCCTGCTAAGCCTTATGGGCAGAAAGGAATGGAGTGAGAGGAACGAGGAGGATGGGGTAGAGAGGACTGATTCAGAGATTGCAGTTTGCCTTGAGCAGCTTGCAAGAATACACAAATAACGAGTGGAATTTTGTTTACACTGACTGGTTATTTACACTGTTATTCACTTTTGTCTTGCTCTCTGCCTCTCTCCTTGTAGAAGTAATTTTACCGTCTCTCCTTTGGGTTTATCTCTGCTTTTCCTCATGCACATTCAGCCTGCTTTGCTCTCCTACACTCACAGTATTTTGTGCCCAGAGAGCTTGTGTCAGTTGCCCCTCCCCCTGAGAGAAGGAGGTGCCCCCACTGTGGAGGATGTGATGTAGTACAGCCTGAGCATACTTTTAATTCAAAGGTGCCCATTGCTAACAGCATATTGTGCTGCTGAACCATGATGTGGAAATAGCAACAAGATGATGATGCAGGGTTTCAATGATGACAGTTTTTCATTATTTTTTTGCAACTACTTGTACATTAACTGGCACTGATTACTCTCTAATTTTAGTTACATGTTCCTCGTGTATGATGATCACAATAATTATCCATTATGCTGACAAATGTTTCCCTGTTTGTGTTTCAGGTACCCCAGTCAACATGTGTATTGTTCAGAGCAGAGCTTGTCTGACCCAGGTCAGTCTGCCGGGGACAAAAACCCTGACGGGCAGGAGCAGGAGCAGGACTCCATGCAACACGAGGTGTGCGGAAGTCTTTTGCCTTTACATGTTTCAAAATCAGTCACATCAAGCATTGCTTTTAATGAACAGCTGTAATACACTATTGTAATAAAGAACACATAAATAGTATGAAATAACAATCCTTCTAACACCTACTTTTAGTTTCTAAAAATTCCAACCACACCGCCTAGAAACTATTTTCTAATTGTAATAGCCACAGCAAAAATAAATGTGTTTTGATTTCTTAATTTTTTTAATTTAAATTTTAGTAATTTTAATAATCCCACACCCAGGTAGCCTGCTGCCACTGCGACCCGGCGGATGGATATTCAGTGTGGTTAACATTGCTGGTTCATCTTGTTGGCTGGCTGTGGGACGATGAGTGTTATTAGGCTTACTGCTCGTGGTGAAATGTATGAGTTAGCAGAACACTAAGAGGATAGTGGTGGGAGTTAGGTCATGCACTTTAGGGACCCACTAACCCCTGGTGAAAAGTAGGAGGCAGGGAGAGAGGAGGAGGAGCTATAAATAATTGGTTTGAATGGTCAGGGAGGTCCTGGTTTATAGAGGAAAGCAAGCGTGTGGATGGTGGGAGGGTATTGTGTAATTCTTTGTTGCGCAGAACAAGATGGGCGTTTATTGAAGAAGAGAACCACATATCAGTCGTTTCACCTTATCTCTCTAACTTTACAAGTTCTATTCTTGTACGATTGAACCTGAATAGGAACGTTTACGATGTTCAGTACATGAAGTTACTTAGAAAGCAGCCCATTTACACATTGTCAAGAGCATAGGTTTCTCTGTGTAATGAGTCATGGAGGTGGTTGTGATATAGGCAGGACCAGCCCTGTGGGGTTAGAGTTCAGAGTACACAAAGCTTTCCCAATTCTCAGCTATTGTCCTTTTTGTAGCCTTAGCGGCTGAATAATGTTGGGAGACTAATCCGTCTTAAATCAGTCAACAAGCTTGCCTGAGGTGGACTGACGCTGGCTCAGAGCTGGGTCTGGGTTAAGTATTTGATACCCTCAGCTCTTATGAATGGGCCCTCAAAGTTGTGTGTGTGTGTGGTAATGTGCGCATGAGTATTAGAAAGAATGATAATTTGAGGAAGCGAGCGTGCATTGGTATGCATGTGTGAGCACAGAAGAAGAGGAATCATTGTTTGTGGTCCAGCAACAAACAGGCATGCCAGGGCAGTTCAACAGGCCTGGCGGTCTGTCAATGGCCTTATAACACAGTCTTTGTCTGTCAACAAAAGGCTTTTTTCACAACCTGAGATGCAAAGACCTTTTGCATCTTGACATTTTCACACAAAAATGCATTATTCAAAATAAACATAATCCATCGATAATGTCTTGCAAAGACAACAGAACATTTACAGTAAAGTTCCTATTCAGTGGAGTATTTCTTTTTTTCTCCTAGGTGTTGGAAGAATGGACGACACACACATCATATGATATGGGACTAGAGACGGAGAGAGCAGCACTAGAGAAGCTGGCAACACACAATGTACACCAAGAACAGGTAACATCATCTGTCTACCAGTTATTAAAAGGTCTCAAAACTACAGTGCAAATCCTTTATGAAACATGAGTGGAGATCAGGGTATTTCAACTGGCAAATATTCATTGTTTTCTTAATCATATACTGCACACTTACAAAGGATGGCTGTCTGTTGTATGATGATGATGAATCAGGCTGGTCTCTAGTCATGTTCCACTTATGGCCTTGACAGTGCCTTGAATTCTTTCAGTTCAAATATCACAATATTTTTGACTGAATACATGAGTATCAATCAATAATGGGGATATGTTTTAAGGTTGGCTATGACGTTTTGTACACAAGAACATTTTGTGAAACTATCATTAGAGAAGGTGCTCACTTATTTTAGCTGTTGACGGATGATCTTTTATTTGTGAGTGTTTTTGCGTTTTCTCTCACCAGACTGTGAATCTTCGGGAAGCTGAGGTGAAGGAGACCAAGCTGGACCAAGAGTCTGATACTGTACCTGTTGCTCCTGAGCCAGAACCCCACCCAGACCCCCAGACTGATTTGGACCTGCAGACTGACACCCAGGACCAGGAAGTCCCTGTGTCTTGCACCCCAGAACCAGTTCCAGCACAGGACCAAGTGTCCACAGATGCCCCCGCCCCAGCGGAGAGCTTCAGTGACGCCCCTGCTGCACACCCCAGCCTGGACTCAAACCCAGCCACATCCCCAGATGAAGCTGAAAACACACCTACCTCACAGAGTGCTGGCCAGACCCAGGGGTAAGCTCAGATTAACGTCTTCATTCCAGAGACCTGGTCTCTGGCATTAGAAGTTGGCTATAACCACAGAGAAGTCAAATTGGTGAACTAAAATCATAATCTGAGATGGCTAAGGAAATCCATGTTCCTCTTATGATGGTTAAAGCCAACTTCAACCCAAACCAGGTGTAATGTACAGTAGGTAAAACTGTCTTCCAATGCTGCCATTGTCATGCTAGACATTGCACATTTTCTTAGATATTTTTGTTGGTTAACTTTTGTTCCCTTCAGTTGTTTTTTTAATTTCAATTATTATTATTTTTTTAATTTAACCACTGTTAATGACTGATCACATACTGAAAGAGAAGCCCAAAGGAGAGTTGGTCTGACATCCTGGATATTTCACTTCTCATGGAACTGGCTGCCAGCATCGTGAAGTTATGTGGAACTGCTCATGTACTGTGAACTGTTGTCAAATGGACTTTGTAATGGAAATTTGTGGACATTGTGGAAAAATCACCTGGTGGACATGGAACTTTGACCAAGATTAGTCTGGATATCCTCCGGGTCGAACCTTCAAGAAGAATATTTCCATCCAGTGGGAACGTTTGTATTCAAGTCCTTTCTCAAAGCGGCTCTCAACACCAGGACATTTTAAGACGTGCACATGAAGTCCCCCCCAGCGAGCGACCTCCATCTCTTTTGTCCATCCGTTTCTTTCTCCACTTTCTCTTTCTCCTGCCTTTTCTCTCTCTCCTGCTCTCCCTACGCTCTGTGTCATTTATCTCCTCTTCCTCGTCCCCTTCCCCACCTCTCTCCCACCCCATCCTCCCCAGTGTCCGGAGGTGTGGTAAACACCATGTCCTTTCTTTCCCTCAGTGCAGTGCGGGTTGCCAGTGCAGGAGATGAACACCCAGTAGTCAACTTTGTTTTTGCTGAGCACTCTGATTCACAGTGCGGGGTCATTCCCCCCGAACTGGCAACCTGTGAAAACTCTCCTTTTGGCAGCCTTCTCAGGTGAGTTTCTAATCCCAGGAAGCCAATCAAAGCACAGAGACAGGTAATCAAGTCACAAGCTACACCTCTCTGCTGTGCGCAACCGTCCACCGCTGAACTTGCTCTCCATTTACTTCTGCTTTTTTAATTTTTATTTCCTTTTTCCATCGTTTTGCCTGCTCATAACCGAGGACTGTCAATACTTTCAAATAAATGGAATGTTTTTTATCATGTGTCCATCATTGCTGAGTACATATCTTTGTTCTCCACCTTTCTTTATCCTTATTCCTCCCCTCTCCATTACCTACTTTTCCCTCCAACTCCTCCTCCCTCTCCACCTCATTGGTGTCTGTGCTATAGTGTGGATGAGGCTGGCATAGAGGACCAGGGTTCAGACCAGAGCCACAGCTCTGGTCCTGAAGCAGAGGTCCAATCTACTCCAGGCCATGAGGAGCAGGAAAAACAGCAGCAGCAGGACTTGGAGGATGGGCTGTCTGATTTGGAACAGGAGGGCAACGGTTTCCAACACCACCAAGAACAGCAGGTCAGCAGCTCTCGGTTCCCAAGTATTTCTCACATGTATCAGTGTATTATAAATTCAATGGATGTTGAATTACAAGATCCAAATTAGTAAATACCAAATGCAAGAATTATCAGAGAAGTGCTAAAAATTAAGAGCTTCTACATAAATACTGGACTTCCACAGTTCTTGTGAGTCCCACTGCAGTTATGCATCAAAGTGCTGCAGGTATAATGATGGAAAATGTGACTGTCTGATCCTAATCAGACAAACACTAACAGGTGGTGAAAAACCATAGCTGTCAGCTTGCGTGTCCTTTTATTGAACAAGGCACAGTCAGATATTATATATTATATTATTACACTATTCTGCACAATGTCAGTTCTCAATGTTACTGCACGCACACGGGGTGTATGTGTAAGTGGGATAAAAGTATGATCAGTGGCCTAAGGATGCTGTTTGTAACATGGTCAGTCCTCTGTCCACACATTTTCAGTCAGACTTTTAGACACAGCTGCTGGCTAGATTACCATGAAAGTTATACATATTCAGTGTGAGCAGCTGTTCTAGCAAAGGGCAGCTTTTGAATGTTGTAAAAGTGGCAAATGCTGAGTCAGCTTGCTTTCAATTGCTATTTTCATGGTTGAAGGATAATGACAGACAAGTGTATCCGGCGGAATTGACTTATTTTCAGGGGGATTGTGTGCATTGTGTACATTGTTTTGCTGGTTTTGAAGCCAAGATCTGGTGACTAATCTGTATGTGGCTGGCAATGGCTCCTGCGGGAACTGTTGGGGTGTTTACATAAGAGGCCGTCTGAGTTGGTGGATTTTCAGGATCAGACTCTCTTGTGAGGTCCAAAAGGGCACTTATGTAATCCATGAAAATATTATTCACAGCTCAGAGCATCTCAGTGCTTTAGTGGCCAGGGCTAGCTGACTACTGTGAACTGTGGATGGGAGTTTTTTGACTCAAACCGTTGTGAGTGAGTGAGCAAATACTCTTGTTAGCCATGTTTAGCAAATTGGATTCATTTACAATGCACCATATCAAGATATAAGCATATTAGGAGATCAGGTGATGGGCCTGTGTGTGTGAGATACACCTGTCTGTGTGTTTCAGGAAGGGGATGCCAGTGTTGCCAGGGAGACTGATCCCTCAGTGCCCAGCAAAGAAGATATCCCCACCTTCGACGAGTGGAAAAAACAAGTTATGGAGGTGGAGAAGGAGAAAAGTAAGTGTATACATTATTAAAACACACATTTAGAGACTTGTACGCAAATGGAAAGACACCACATCAACAACTAAGTGCAGTGTCCCATTAAGTTCTGTTTTAAGTTTGGGTCCGGGGGCTTGCTTCAAGGCTTTTGGTCTCGCAAAGCTGGATAACTCAAAGATAGCCTGATGATGTTAAACTCACTGTGACACAGGCCCAGGTGCAGTTTGCAGCATTGCTTCTGTAGACAAAGGAGGCCTTCGCATGTCAGTTTTAATCTACATCTCATCTTGTTGCTGCTTTGTCCTTCTTACTACTTGTCTGCCTCTGTCTTTTCTCTTTTGCTTCCTTCCTTCCTCCTGTTCTATTTCTGTCTATCTCTCTCACTATCTCCTTCTCTGTTCTCTCTTTCTCCCTGTGCACGCCATGTGCAGTGGTCAGCAGAGCGTGTGTTTATGTGTGTTGCATAACCTCTCTACTTGTTCCTCTCAGGCAACGCTCTTTTTCCAGTGTCTGTAATGGGTCTAATGCAACACACTCCCTCTGTCCAGGTCAGTCTCTCCATACCTCAACCAGCGGCAGCCCGCATCCAGTGAAGAAGGTCCAGAAAAACTTCAAGAATAACTACGCCTCTGTGGAGTGTGGTGCCAAGATACTGTCTGCCAACAATGAGGCCAAGGTTGAACACACATAACCCCTGTTCCCTGTTTTCCTACACACAAACTCATACACTCACACAGCTAAGGATACAGACGTCGCACTGTCATGTTGTATCAGCAGATGGATGAAACCTGCTTCAAAATCTCTTTTACATTTAATATAAGCATTTAAGCTTAACCTGTGACAGATGTTTAGTCTTGCATGAAACAATGTTCACTACAGTTGGCTGTTACATAAGTGAATAAATGAAATCCAAAGCTTGTGGTGATTGTGGATGCTAATTCGCTCACTCTCATTCTCCTGTCTCTTATTCAGAGCACTTCAGCTATTCTCATGGAGAACATGGACCTTTACATGCTAAATCCTTGCAGCAACAAAATCTGGTGAGTGGACTGACACACACTACTGCTATACACTTTGCCTGTAACAGAGCCTGATGTTAGACATGCAAGTTTATCTTTTAATAAATATTCTCTATTCACCTCCCTCCAGGTTTGTGATAGAGCTCTGTGAGCCTATTCAAGTCAAGCAGCTGGACATTGCTAACTTTGAGCTCTTTTCATCAACACCTAAAGACTTTTTAGTTTCCATCAGTGACAGGTATACTCACTTTGTTTCTTGTATGTTCAAATTGATTGATTTACATGTTCTCAAAGGCACGTGGTGAGCTTGTGGCGAACAAAAAGCCCCGCATCGGGCTATGCAGAGGCTTCCAGTCCACTTTCTTGCTGTGTCGTTCACAACGCACTGCCGCTTGCAACTGATTGACAATTGAGTAAATGGGGAGGAATGATTATTGCAAACCTGCGATACAAAATATAAAATGCACAACATGTAGCCTTTGAAATTTCAGTTCTTTATATAATGACATAAATGCCATTAAGTTAATTATTTCATGGTTGCTAATTGCTTTTTTAATATGGTGATGTTTTAGGATTTCACCATCACAATTTATTTCCAGCGTCATCCCACACCACAACTCGTATTTTTAATTCCACCCTCTGGTTTGGAAGGACAGACCTCAAGTCACACGGAATACACTGGCACTGTGTACCCAGCCTTTGAGACCATGCCAAATTTAGTTTGAAGCACACTGTAGCCCTCACACACAAACACACATCTTATTTTTCTCTTGTTCTGTCTGCAGATATCCTACCAACAAGTGGGTAAAGTTAGGTACTTTCCATGCCCGCGATGAGCGCATAGTGCAGAGCTTCCCACTGGATGAGCAGCTATATGCTAAATATGTGAAGGTACTGCTTTTTTCTTCCTTCTACTATAATAGTACACTTATGTCTCAAGGAGAGGAACAATAAACAATTAATCTATTCATTCTCAGTAGTATATTAAAGTTCCTAGTCGATAAATATACACACAGACACATTCATGCACATGGGTTAAAGCTGTATTTTAAGCTCAGGGGACCCTCTTATGACTTCATGGTAAGTTAGCCATGCCTTCAGCGCTGCCTGTAACCCCTCCCTTGACTGGATGAAGAAATGGGACTCTGTGTGAATGACTGTGAGGGTGTGTGTTTGTGACAGAGTTTCACTGGTAGGAACTAAAGGGCAGATGCACATTAATAGTGGGTTGATCATATTTGAGTTTTGGGTGTCACAACTCATCGAGCCAAGTTGGCCCGAGTCTGTTGTAGTCTGACAGTCAGGAAATTAAATCATCACTGTGTAACGTTAAAACATTACAATTGTTTGTCAGGTCACTTAGTCGTTCCCATTAAGATTAATTGAAACTTCAGACTTTTAAACGTTTGCTTTTTTGGGAAAATAGTGTGGTGTGTTGTGAGTGCAAAAGTATTATTTCAGAATCCAGTTCATCCAGGTTTCAGTGTCAGCTGATGAACATCTTTCTTATAAAGTTCCTCTACCAGTTGATGCTGCCCGCATCTCTCCATCCACAATTTCACCCAAATGAATCTCCTTTTGGCTTAAATGGCAGCATAAATAAACAAGGAAAGTTGTTCTTTCCTTTAGTTCAGTCAGACACATAGCCTCCCTGTCGCTGAGTGTGTTGTTAACTGAATTTATTCAGTCATTTAATGTTTGCTCCATTCTGACTGACTGAAGACTGAATGAATAATGTGCAGGTTTCAGTTATTGCTGAACTCATTCAGTTTTCACATAAAAAAGAAATGTTTTTGTCCATAAGACAATATTAGGCTACATCCATTTGAATACGTGTTAATGTAATACATTTTAATTGTCAGTGCTTTCCTGAACTGTCTCTCTCCTCACACTTCTACCCTCAATGTTGCTCACTAAATATTCACTGTGTAAACTTGTTAAACAGTTTATTAATGCTCGGATGATTATCCTTTTTTATGTTGCGAGGGTGCCTGCTATGTGTGGGTGCTTACTGTGATTCATGTGCTCTGTTATGAAATGATTGTGTTTTTATTACATAAACAGATTTTTGTCTAGAAGGTTTGAGGATTATCTGATTTGGTTACCACCCTGATCCCAGCAGCTGGAAAATGTTGTGTCCTGTTGTGATGTTGACCTGTCCTGAGTTTGTCTGTCTGTCTGTCTGTCCCTCTGTCTCACTCGTACTTCTTTCTAGCTTCCTGTTAGAAACCTCTTTCAAGCATCTTGCCTGTGACCTGTTATAGAACAGTGATCCAGCATATACCAGCCGTGTGTTTGTCCTATGAGAGAGCCAGACTGTAAGCACATGCCTGACTTGCTTGTAGCTTGAATCAGTCTTTACTGATTTCTTTTTCCTGTTTTATTTCTCTCTCCTGTCCTTCTCCTGTCTTCCTCTCGCATCAGATGTTCATCAAGTACATAAAGGTTAGCACTCTTCTCTCTCTGTCAGAGGTTATGGTGCACTGTAAAATACATATTGTAATGGTCATACACTTTAATGGGTGAGCTATGGCAGAGAATCATGTTTAATGCATGTGAAAGAGATTAAACAAGTAGAAACGTGCACACAAACCATATTGTCAACGCTTGGCAATTCTAGCATTTATTTTCACGTGTTTGGTGGATTGTGGGTTTATGGAGTGGGGCTCACATACATTTTTGG
This sequence comes from Macquaria australasica, assembly GCA_005408345.1. Classification (NCBI taxonomy): domain Eukaryota; kingdom Metazoa; phylum Chordata; class Actinopteri; order Centrarchiformes; family Percichthyidae; genus Macquaria; species Macquaria australasica. Next base: position 1,042,440 of record SEMN01000122.1, on the reverse strand, counting down.
CTTTGGGAATGTTGTGAAGTTGTGGATGATATTTTCAATTTAACAGTTTGTCCATTTTCCCTGCAGGTTGAACTCCTCTCCCACTTTGGATCAGAGCACTTCTGTCCACTCAGTCTCATCAGGCAAGATACATCTTCCCAATTACCTTTCTATTCCAAGGCCTCTCTTGTTGATTTGCTGAATCAAAATTGACATTAAACAATACAAAGTTAAAGATCTTATACACTTCAAACCCTTTCTATAGAAGTATTTAACTCATTGTCAGTGTTTTGGGGTGAAGGACAGAGTTTGATCTTTCAGAAGTATAGCTCCACTGCACAACAGCTTACCCTGGGAGGAACCATTACAATTGCTGCCTTTTCTTCTGAAGGAAATAGACACACTAGTAGAGAACAGAAAATTGTAGGCATCTGTACTTAAAACCACACACTGCTTTATTCAGCCAGAACCAACAAATCAGGATTCAACAAGTCATTTGACTTTGATTTTACACTGGTGAAAAGTGTACTGTTTTGTTTTTTATCCTGAAGAGTGATTCCAGTGAATGACTCTGAAGGAACTGCTGTTGGGGTTTAAAGGGGCTGTAAAATAAAACTCTCCTGCACATGTTTACAACAGTAAAGTTACTTGCGATGACGATTTTCATTACTTTTTTCTTCAAATCTGATCTGAGCAGCATGTTTTTAAAAAGCTGCCTTTCCCCTGAAGAATGTTGCCACCTCTTCTGTGAAGTAATAACCTTTATCCCTTGCTGTGGGAAGGTTTGTTTGTGTAACACTGTGTGTGTTTTGTGTAGGGTGTTTGGTACTAGCATGGTGGAGGAGTATGAAGAAATAGCAGATTCCCAGTACCCTTCAGAGAGACTGGAGTACTTGGATGAAGACTATGGTAAGATGGTAATCTGTTATGTCTAGTTGAAGGATATGTTGTCCAACTAACAGAAGAAGATGAATGCATCTATTAAGATCATTTTATTTTAAGCTGCCTCACCTGGCAGAACACATGAGCTGCAAATTATTAGATTACGTAGGACCCTCAGAAGAGAGTCAAATTACATTCTTTCTTTCCAACTTAGTCACCAATTACCTTGGGCTGGAGTTAAGTAACTATTAATATCAGCTGGCCTTTTGCAGCCGAGTTTCCCTCAATTCTGGCTGTGTTTTGTGATAATTTACTGTAAAATTCTATAAAAGAATAACATTTATTTACTGTTGAATGAGATTGAATTTAATTGTGTACATTTTCAAGTGGAGGTATGTATTTTGCTGGATATAACCTGCAGTATATCATTTTCTTCAGACTATCCACCTGGCTACCAACCATCAGAGGACAAGGCCTCTAAAAACCTTCTTGGCTCAGCAACCAGTATGTACACACAGACACACACATAAATATACGGCGACATTAACAAAGACCAGATGCAAAGACAGCAGATAAACTACAACAATGTGGTTGATATCAACAGAAGATTAGATGAACTTGATTGAACTCGTGTTTTAGGTTGTCATTATCGTTAGATAGCTGAATAAAGGATAATTAAGATATTAACATCAACACAGTAACACATTACTCAGGTTTTTGAAGGGTTAGAAGCAGGTACGTTTTTCAGGACTTTTACTTTGATAAGGCCATGCAGAGCTGGGATTGGCTCCAGCCCCCCGCGACCCTCTAAGAGGATAAGCGGTATAGAAAATGGATGGATGGATGGATGGATGGCCATGCAGTGAATGCTTCCTCATTCTGTTGCAGTTTGTGGCGGCAGTGTATAGTTTAAAGACTTCAAATCCTGAAATATTAACTTAAATGGTGTGGTTAATGTGATACTGTATGTAAAAGAAAAAAATTACCCTAATACAGTTTTTATAGGTCGTGAGGTGCACAGTTTTCCAAGTCGATGAGGTTGGGATGGGAAACACCAGTGCGGGCTGAGTTCAATATGGACAGTGTTGAATATTTCCTCAGTATCTTAACCTACTTGGTATCACACATACACATAGATGTATTCTGGGGTTTGGGTTGCAGAAATATTGCAGCTTGCACTAGGGTTAGGCACTTCTTTTAAACCACACACACATGCGCAAACACACTGGTGCCCCTCTGTCTCCTGATTTAGCAAAGGGAGGGCTGGTGCACCCTCACACACAAATACTGAACACACAGATCTTCAGGACTTAAACCATAAACCCCATGAAAAACAGCAGAGAAACACATCATTTGTTTCTTTACATGGCCAGGCTCAAACGGGAACTGAGCTAGAGAGAATGGGGACTGAAGGAAAAGCTGGAAAAGAAAGTTCAAGACAGAAAAGTAAAGTAGGAAATGATGTTGAAGCAGTTCAGAATAGCAGAGAGGAGAGTAAGGGAAAAGCCTGTGGTTTCATTAATACGTGTTTGGCGGCAAGCTGCTGCATGTCAACTTATTTACCAGGAACCTCAGGCCTTTCAAAATGACTGTAGTACGTGTGTGTGTGTTCTTTTCCTGTAGACGCCATCCTAAACATGGTAAACAACATTGCCGCTAATGTGCTGGGCGGCAAGCCAGAGCTGGAGGGTGGAACAGAAACTGGAGGTACTCATTCCTCACACACTTAGTGCTTCCTGTTACTTTTTTTCCATCCTGCATCACCTTTCACCTCCACAACCCTCTCTTGTTAAATGCCCACTTCTCTGATTTTCCACATTATTCTAATGTGGGTAGACAAACATCTGACAGTTACAATTACAACACCACCATTTTGACATATTAGCATAGTACTGATTAAAAGATATATTAAATTTACTTGTTAGTTTCATTGGTGCAAACAGCAGTTTTTCACTTAAGAAGGTATGTTTTAGGTATCAGCTTTATACCAAGTTCTTCCTTTTTTCTTTTTATGTGTTGAAAGCAGGCTTATTTATAGTTGAAGAGATGAAACTGCCCCAACATTATTGCGTTATTGACCCAGCCTCTCTACGTTTTCTCTTTTATTTGAAACGTAAGGCTCTGACATGCATTTGCTTTTACTCTCTTTGAGCAACCACACCTTGTCACAGGTCAATATGAAGTATAACTGGTTTATCCATATAAAAGCAATGATCATTTCCGGATTAGCGCTCTTAAAATAAAACTCTCGTAAAGGTTGTTTAGCATGAGTCACCCATCCAGTTTTTCCCTTCAGAGCACTATTGGTTCACTTTCACTTCTGATCAGTAGGTAGAATAAAGTTTTTTTTTTTTTTTTCTAAACGTTTTGTTTTTGCGCATGAAAACCTGAATGGAAACGGCAGGAACAAACATGTAAATATCACACTATAGTTTTTACACTCGACTGAAGTGGAAAAGTTAGCTCTTCGATCCAAAGAAAATGTGATAAAAGCAGATGGAAACATATTTAGCAAATAAACGCTTATCCCAGAGCCGCTTCTGCTTCTTCTGTAACATTGGTGTGTCCCATGTCTCCCAAAAAATAACAAATCAAATGGACAGCTTACAAGCGTTCCACACAGTGTTTATTCATTACAACTACATAAATAGTTTTCTTGAGAATATTGCAGAACACTAGTTAATGGAAACACACTTATTCACATTTTCTTCCACAGACTTTTTAAAAAATAGCATAAAAATGATTTCACATTTTTAAAGAAAACTACCACACTGTCTCTCTTCTCCTGCACTCTGCTCATACTCACACTGTTCAGCTGCCCCCTTTTTCTTTCTCTAACCACTGGCATGCCTGTCTTCCCACATATTGTTTAGATTAACTGCTTCTAAAGCTGGGTCACTTTATTTCCTTCTCTAAAGTGTGAGCATATGCAAAGCCTTCATGTGTATAAATGCTGAGAGAGCCAGATGTTATTTTGGCTTTTGGCAGGAGGTCTCCAGCAGCATTTCAGCAGGACTTTGGCTATCTGTGTTTTATTTCTTGGCAGAGGAGCGTAGATGAATTAAGACTGAGGGGGGGCCTATGACGTTCTTTGCCCTGTTTACCCCACAGAGAGTTGATTCAAAATGTCTCTCTTGCTCAGCTTTTCCCCTGTGGCATCAAGTTAAAGAGAAAACCACAGATTTCACCTAGTTTTTATATTTCGTTTATGCTCTTATACAATTTCTTTTTAGAATAGCGTTTCTCTCCTTTAACTAAAACAAGATTGGGAAAACCAACTTTGTAAAAGCTGAGTTTGAACACTCTATTCAAAAGGAGTTGTATTATAACTGTAACAAAAATTAAGCGTACTGTATTTAAATGGGAGTCCCCAAAGTCAACTTCCATTTCTTGTCATAGGAGAAACTCTAAAGTGTCTCTTTTTTCTGCTGCTCTTTAAAACTACATTTCCATTTACTCCTGCAGTGTAAGCATGGGAAGAGAGAGTGTGGGAGAGAGATCAGTTCTAACTGGACTAGACTGGTTCACAGTATTTCTGACTTTCCCAAACATGGGCTTGCCAGCCACACTATTCAGCAAAAAGGGTCTCTGTTCTACACTCCTACAGCCACATACGGTTGGGGAGAAACCAGTGCCAAGTTATGTGGCTCTGTGCAATCTTAAACAGTAACCAAGTGTTATCTAAGTCCTGTTCTGAATTATTGTGTGTTTGTCAAAATGCCAGGTAATACAACAGCAGAGGGGGATGAAAAGAAGGGGAGCACAGAAGTTACACCTAAACCAGATGAAACACCTGACGACCCTGCAGTGTAAGTGTGCAGTGTACCAATTAAAGACCAATATGAATGCAAAATGATTTATATGTCAAGGATGAATTAAGTTGGAATACAACTAAGTTTGCTGTTGTTACATCACTTTTCTTCTATAATGCTCCAAAAAGCACAAAAGTTCTGTTAATATGCTTCTAAATTTATATCTGTCTTTTTCTTCCAGACTGGAGCCTGCAGAGCCTGAACCCCTCGCAACCCAGGAGGACTCTGTCTCCAGTGAACCTTCCACACCTTCCCCCTTATCACCCGACTCCCATGAGGACACACAGATTGTCACTCTAGTAGAGGAGGAGGAGGACGAAGAGCCCAAACAGTCTACTGTCACCCTGATGGAGGGAGAGGACGAGGAAGAGAAGAGAGAGGAGGAGACGAGGAGGGAGGCAGACAGGAACCAGTGGGAGAACCAGACTTACTGTCCTTTTTCGTCCTTCTCTTCCCTGTCCCTGTCCTGCATGGCCACCCTGCCGGAGCTGCTCCATCGCTGGTGCTCCGCCAGGCTGGCCAAGGAGAGGCTCCGCAGTCTTAGGCGGAGACAGCTGAGCATTCAAACACAGACGCAGCCTGACGCAAACACCTCTTCCCTCACACACACACCGCCACTGATCCCAGCCCCTGTCCCCACACCTCTCAAAGAAGCCCTCCCCCTCACAGAAAAGGCTCCACAGCCGGAGGTGCCTGTTAAGGGCCAAAACGAGGGCAACATTATGGATGAGGTGCACACCACCCTTCCCAACACTCACACCCCTGACGCACACACTCCAGAGCTCAACATTCTCCTAGAGCCAAGTCGAACCTCCACCATCCCCCCTCACAGTTTCTCAGACATCCATAGTTCCCTGACATTGCCTACCCCCACCCATGAGGAGAAGCTGCTTCCTCCCATTAAAGACGCAGCCCTGGACCCTGTCCCCACTCCACCCCTCCAAGCCGTCTCTATCCCAGAGACGCAACAGGTCAGCAGTGCCACCCCCACCCTCACAGTCAGCTCTCCCCCACAGCCTGTAGCCTCTGAGACAGCCTCTCCTGGTGTTGTGGTTCCCCCTGTCAAGGAGCAGCCTGTTCAGCTTCTTCCCACTGTGTCAAGGCCCGAAGACCTTATCCCCCCTCCCACTGAACTGCCAGCAGCTCTCCCACTGACTGACACTCACACAGACACAGTAAAGTCAGGTGCAGACAGTGGGGACGCACAGAGACACAGTGTCCAGGCTTCTCAGACTCATGGGGAGCAGGGGGACTCTCTCACTCAGACTGGAGAGCCCCATCGGGTGGAAGACACAGTGGACGAGGACCTGCTAAGCGTTAATGGGAATGGCAATGTCCACCGGACAGCCACAGACTTCTATGCAGAGCTGCAGAATGGAGGAGATTATAATGGGGGAGCAGTGAACGGGAACGGCGTGTTGTTGAACGGGGTAGCGGTGCACGGCTCCAGCCAGAAGGAGAGTGTGTTCATGAGGCTGAACAACAGGATCAAAGCCCTGGAGATGAACATGAGTCTGTCCAGCAGATATCTGGAGGAGCTCAGCCAGAGGTAAACCGCTGGACACAGTGAGCCTTAGAATGATATAGTAATAACTAGATGGTACGTCTTGCATGATTGTTTTTTTTGATTATTAGATTGATATGACCAGTGCAATTATACCATGGATATAGGTTGTAATTTTTTGCATTTGTGTTGCTCAGATACCGCAAACAGATGGAAGAGATGCAGAGAGCGTTCAATAAGACCATCATCAAACTGCAGAACACCTCCCGCATTGCTGAGGAGCAGGTCAGTTTACATGAAGGCAATCGGAGCAAGAGAAGTTGAAGCATAAACAGAAAACAGTTGTGTGTGTGTGTGTGTGTTTGTCTGATAGTATTGACTGACAAATGAGTAACTGTTGTGCTCTTTAGGACCAGAAGCAGACAGATTCCATCCAGGTCCTGCAGAGCCAGCTGGAGAACGTCACAAAACTGATGCTCAATCTCACCGTTACAGTCAGCCAGCTGCAGAGAGAGGTAACATACCGCTATTGTATTGCTTCTGCTTAAATAGTGATCCGTTGTGCACAATGTTCAGTTTAGGGATTTTATTTCTGAGGAAAATGGTAATCTGCATACAGTACGTTCCTGATGGATAGTGCGGATTTATTACCACCACAGTGGTTGTTTGTAGCACACCACTATTCATCAAACAGACTTTTCATTTCATTTTCTCTGCTACATTTCTTTTCTGTTCAAATTTAAGCTCATGTCTAACACAAACCAGAGTCAGAAACGTTTTAAGTTTTCTGCTTGGAATGCATAATGATCTCGGCAACAAGGTGTTTGAAGTCATGCTGAAGTTGAACAGACCATGCGGAAATGAGGCTGCACAGCACATTTGTGAAGTTGAACAGAGAAATACTACAAAGATGATAGCTGAAAGAACATGGAGAAATTACACAAATTATGGCAAGTATGTGACTCATTTTAATATTTGAAGCTCCTCCAGCAAACTGTTAACTGGGACACGAGACAAAACAAAGGTTTGTTCAGAAATAGCTGATTAGAAGTTGGTGATATACAACTGTGAGCAAGAGAGATGCCATTAAGAGAGGGCAGGATGACACTCATGCAAGGTAACTGTACAGAAACATTTGGAGACCGTGCAAAACACAGTCCCAAATATCTTGTGATGTCATTCACAGATTTTTTTTTCCTTTTCATTTTTTCGACTCAGTAGCTGACTTCAAAGGTTGCCTTACTGACCTTTTATTGAGAGCATTCAGTTACAGAACAACTGCTTTGACCGAGAAAACCTCACTGTCTACTGCCTCTGACAAGAGGGCATGTTGCACCCATAAGGATTACATTACATTAGAAATACATGGCTTTATGAAAGATAAATGCACATGGAATATAGTGGGCAGACACAGCTGGGAAGAAATTTCTATTAGATTTAATACCACAAAGCCTCCATAATTCACCACAGTATTTAAAAAGACCGGAGACTATACTTATTAAAACAGTAGGGTTCCAGTAGTAGAATGGCTCATTTGTTTATTTGTATTGTCCTTAATTGGAATAGGTGCTTCACAGCGGGCAATCTACTGTTTCCGTGGTCGAAAATGAACTTTCACACTCAAGTGCATTCATTTTGTGTGTGACGGTTACAAGGTACTGTGGTTTGTACGCTGTTTTGGTTTAGGATCACTTTAGGACACAGTGTAACACCTGCTACTAACAAATGTAATATTTATTTCATACTTTGTCATCTTAATGTGGGGGAAGGCATTAATATGTATGTGTACAAAATTGTGATGTTTTTAGATGTATGTGATTTTCAGACTTGCACAGCGTTTCACTGTTCACTTCTTGACTTTGTCTCTGCAGGTGTCTGACCGTCAGAGCTACCTGGTGGTCTCTCTGGTTCTGTGTCTGTCTCTGGGCCTCCTGCTGTGTCTGCAGTGCTGCCGCAGCTCCTCTCCCAGCCCCAGCACCAATGCTGTTGCCCTTCCCAAGAGCAACCACTACCCCAGCCCCAAGAGGTTTGTCTCGCACACAAACACAAACACACACACACACACACACACACACACACACACACACACACACACTGTATGAATGCTTCTGTAGACTTGGCTTTTAAATCCGTTAAAGGTTATTTATAAGATTATTGCTCTACCATTCTCAGATCTGTCATTATGATCCCCTACACCCAGTTTTATGGTGCTGCTTTTGAATAGAACATATTGGCTTACTTCACTTGTTACCTGCTCGCCTAATGTTGTCACTCCTGTCCTGCCTCTAACTGTGGGAAGCTGGGGTAGTGACAATGTAAACAACAATTTACAAATGTCATTATCATTTTCCTCCTGCCAGATGCTTCTCCTCCTATGATGATATGAGCCTAAAGCGCAGGGTGACCTGTCCGCTTGTTCGCTCCAAGTCGTTCCACTTGACCTCTACAGAAGGTAAGAGCCCCCTCTCCTAAACACACACATGTACACACACTATACACAAGTCTCTCCTCAAACCTGCCTTCTCTGTTTTTTCTGTCTCTTGTGTTTCTCTCTCTGCCTTTGTCATTGAAGCATAAGCTAAATTACTACTGTAGACCTTTTCAGCCTGGTTGCGTCAAACTGCTGCAGCTCTTGCCGCATAACTGTCCACATCCAAGTACTATCCGATTCTTTCTGTCCTTCCAACTGTCTCTGCTGTTTCCTTTCACACGTCGCCATGCTTTGTGGCTGATATCCCTGGCGCTGCCAGTGCCTCGAGCAACATAAGCCCACAGGGAGAGGCTGGTGCAAGCAATAAAAGAATAAAGTCTTTCACTCATGAAACCTAAAACTCCCCCTGCTGTTCATTATCCCTCAACTATGTGTGTGTGTATGTGTGTGTGAGTTTGCCCTTGAGGCCGAGAGGCTGTCATTGCCAGCTTGTATGCACATGCAGGCTTAAGGAGTATAATAATAGAGCATGATGCTTTGCTGGCTCATGGTAGACATTTGCAAGTAGTAATTGATAATAAAATAACATGCTTTTTCTGTGATTTTAGCTTGACCTCAGTTTTTAGTTTTAGTCAAATTACTTGTGTTATCTTCTCTACAGACATTAAGCCATGATTAGAATATAGATTTTTGCCGTTGCATCTTTAATAAAACTACTTGCAAGGTCACTTCATGCTTGTTACATGTATGTATTCCTGTTTGCCATTCCATCATTAACCTGGCCCCTCTCTCCCCTCCCCAGTAGGTCCAGATGACTTGTACATTGTAGAACCTCTAAGGTTTTCTCCAGAGAAAAAGGTACAGTGTCTGTTCCAACTGCTGCTGTTGGCTGTGACGGCCGCCGTACTTTTAAGTGCTGTGTGTTTTCTACTGTCGGTCAGTCAGTCTGTACAATAAGTGTGTTCGAGCAGGGCATGAGTTCTTCGTCAGTCACTGGTGTCTGATCTCAGTGGAGTAGCCAAGATAAGGGAGCAGCTGTAGAGTGTTAAGATTCAGCCCACTCCAAATACCTGTTAAGCACTTCTTTGCTGACACTGTGGGCATATTTTCTGACTGTGAAAACAAGCTTCAATGCAAGTCCATCCACATTAAAACACGTCACACACCTCTTCTTCAGTACGCCATGTTTTTGTACTAAAACATTTGGTGAGGTGAATAAAACATGGTGTACTGTGGACTTACATCAGTCAGTTAAAAATACTTTGTTTAGATAAGTAGTTTTCATAATATTTGTTTGTTCCAAATCCTAGATTCCATCATTCCCTATCTTAACTTTTCCACCCTTCTTTGATCCATTTGTGCAACTTCAGTGTGTAGCACAAAAGTGGTTAATATGGCTTTACATTATTAGATGTGTCTTGGCTTTCTCAATGTTTTTTTCAATCTTTTTCTCCTCCTGTCTTGTTTTTCCTGTAGAAAAAGCGCTGCAAGACAAAGTCGTTGGACAAGGTTGAGATTCTCAAGGCATGTGATTCCTCTGTTCTGCTCACAAACGGGGGTCCAAAGTGCAACGGCTTCACACCATGTCTCCCTGCGCCACCACCACCCCCTCCTCCTCCTCCTCCTCCTCTTCCTCCTGCTTCTCTCCCACCGCCTCCCCCTCCCTCTCCCTCTGTAGAGGAGGTGTCATCACTGCCCACTTGCACCTCCAAGGAGTTCCCCTCAGAGACCAGCAGCTGCAGCTCATCCACTCACTCTGAGGAGTCCTACACAAGCCGCCTCCCCCCTCCCTCTCCCATCTTTCCCTCCGCTGGCCTGTGGAACGGACACAGCCTGCCTTTTCCGCTCGAGCAGCCTCCCACCAAGTCCCGCCAGGAGAAGCGCTCGATGAAGCGGCGGAAGTCGCGGCAGACGGAGCTGCAGTTCCCTTCCATGGCGGGGCGGAGCGTCGGCTCTCTGCCCAGCCTGCAGCAGCTTATGAAGGGAAACAAGGAGATCAGCGTCGGGACCATCGGGGTGACAGCCGTCACCGGACATGTCTGAATACTCGCTTCACTTTTACACAACTTTCTATTCACAACCATACACACGCACGCACGCACACACACACACACACACACACACAGACTTGCATAGTAAGGAGATGAGGTGTTACGGCATCCCAAAGAACCACATTTCCCATGAGCACCCAAGGCGCACCGTGGAACTGAAGTGGCTATGGCAGCAGTAGCTCATCATCCAGTCCTTATCCACTCCTGTCAAAGACCTGTTTACGGTTATGTGCCTTTATATCTGTTCGAGACATTTTAATGCTAAAAACATGAAATTTAAACAATTGTTGGTATGGACAGAGAGAGACACTGTGGTGGGGAGTGACACAGTAATACAAGTCAAATCCATTCAAGCGTGTTCAAGATGTTTTTTCTACTGGATAAGCACATTGCCCCACAACAGTTGAGCGCCAGTGAGCTTTTATCCCCACTCTGAGCACAGCGAGGAGAGGTGCTGGCCTCAACTCTACGGTCCTTCACCTACGGGGACACCACAAAGTATTAGGCTGCTCTTTTGGATGAAATGTGTCATCATGAGAGAACTGTGGAGCATGACAAACTACTTCTCTTGTCCTTATTTCCTTCTGTCTTCCATTGCCATCATTTTATCCATTCTGTCTTTGTATTGCATCCTAACATGACTGCAGGTGTTCGTATGGGACCCGAGTGTTCAACTTTCTTTTGTACACCAGACTCTCTGTTTCTCTTCCTCTGTCTCTGTCAGTCTGTTCCAAACCAACCGTGTGGGGCTGAATGAAGAACACAATTTTGCATGGGGTGAAACAGTCTGAATGTGTTAGTCCTTTCAGTTTAATGTCCCATTTAACATAAACAGTTGCAGCAGTTTGTAGATCCTACTAGTCAATGAAATATTCTATGATCTCAGTTAGCTTGGGCTGGGCCTGAAAAGCTTGCTCGCAAACAAAATAAAGGCAAATTGCACTGATACAGTAGATACTGTGGCTGTGAGGAAGATGAAAAAAAAATGGGTTCAAAGAGGCCAGAGGCAAGCCGTGGGGTTTTTGTTGGCTTTGTCTGTTATATTTTATTATTTCTTTCATCCATAACTGAGCCGTGCTCCTCTCTTATTGTTGCCGATGTGGTTTGTTTGAGCTATTCTCACAACCAGTGTGGAGGCAAACGTTTCCTGTTCAGGGTACAGTGTACTGTAGGAGCACATTGGGTGGCAACGCTGAGTGTTTACACACACACCGTCTCTCTCTCTCTCTCACACACACACACACACACACACACACACACACACACACACACACACACACACACACACACACACACCCCCTGCTGGGACCCTGCACCTGAGTCTGACAGACCAGTTTTATTTATCTATTTATTTATTTAAACGATTACAATTTTTTGCTAACCTAGGCACTAGCTTGCCAGCCTCCCAATCCTGCAGTGTCACAGTAGCTTATCCATGCGAGTATGATACAAAGAAATATTACAGTGCAATACACTCAACAGTAGTTACACATGACCATGGTGGATGGCTCAACCGTGGACTTTTGTCTTTTCTATTTTTTTTTATTTATTTATTTTTTTTTAGCTTGTGCTCTGACATTGTAACAGTCCCTTATTCAGCCTGAAATATTTGACGGGTATGAAATCAGTCACATGTCCTGTAGCAGCTTATATATCCAACAGGATAATAGAGTATTGATTTAGAAAACCACAGGCTTCTTAGGATCATCGCACTGCTGCATTTGTATATCTTCCGAGCTGCTGGCTGGTTAAAAGTAGAAGAAAGGGGCAAAACTGAGTGTTTATTGTTGTCCTGTCTTCTGTGTGCATCTTTGTTGGATCGCTAACCAACCGATTTTACATTAGCCCGTTGGTGATGTAATGTCTGACCTACGTTAACATTCGGTTTAATATTGAACGCTGTAGGGAGTTGCAGAAATGAAAAGGGGTATTCATTTCTTTTGTTTGTTTTAAATAAGAAAATGCATGTTATTGTTTATGTGGTTTCTGACTGGCTCCGTGTGGTTGGACTTGTGTACATTTTGACAGAGACAGAATTTTCTTCTAACTCTACTCTCTCAAAAGAGCGTCCTTGCCTCTTCTGACCAGCTTCTACAGCTCCTCTTTCTATTTACATATTTTTATCCACCAAGGTCACCTCTGGACCCCACCCCCCCACTGCACGACTTTCTGTGACTGAAGAAAAAGTTTGAGTATGCCTGCTTTTATTAACCACTCTAATATGTTCCCATTAGGAGCTCAAATGCTGATAAATGCTTTCTCAGTCTTCATGCCTGCTTTCCTGACTAGCTGATCTTTCTGTGCATCCCCACTCTCATTATACACTCAGTCTTTTATTCACTTGTCATTGCTATTTGACTTTATGTGTTCGCCCCACCTTGAATGATAGTTGTGGTTTATGAGTTTTGTTGAATAAAGGGAACGCAGCAAAGATGGGTATGATTTGGAACACTATTAATGTGATTCTGTTATGTTCCACAAGCCGAGCAAATCGTCTTTTTTTTTTTTTTTTTTTTTCCCCTTTTGAATGTGTATGATCTTATGTTTGCGTCTGTGTGTGAGAACCTGTATGCATGTGAGAACTTTTGTTGTTGTTGATCTCATGTATGTGTGTCTGTGTTATGAGAGACTACTTTGAATCTACTTATCCTGTAACACAGCGAATAGGGAGAATGCCCTCAGAGAGAAATTCTAGGAGCTCCGTGTGCACTTTGTATGACTCCTCATGCCTTTTTGTTTTTCTACCTTATATGTCAAGTGCTATCTTTTCTTTTTATCTCTCTCTCTCCCTCGTTCTCTCTGTGATTACTCTGAAGAGCTACACAGTACTTTTGAGCAGGAGTGAGTTACTACAAAACTGTAGTGCCATTAGAAACTGTGAATTTCTAAATAAAACCTTTTTTTGTTGTTGTCTTTCACTTTGTCTTTGGCTTTTATTGTGGGTGCTTTCATATTCAGTAGTAGTGTGGTCAATCATTAATCAATCTTAAATCCTACCTTGTCCATAAAGGAAAAGAAAATGGGTGAATTTTTTCACTTTAAAGACACCCACAACCTAAATGAAAGGGGTGATGTTAAAAACAAGGCATCTTTGTCAGCATCATTTTGCAGGTTAACACTTATCCTAACCTTCTGCTGCTGCCTGGAACCTAAACGTTAGTATTTTGTTCGTGCTGGAGTTGTGGATATGGATATGAAGAGAGGCTGTCTAACTCTGCTTCACACTGACACTCCTCTGCACAGATAGTTACTTGTATTTACATTACAAGTTGGGACAAAAAACAATGTTATAGGAAACCGCTGGATGGAACCTGTGGTGCATGTTTTCTTAAAGCAGAGATACTTGGCTGTCATGTTTTTGCTGCTTACTTAGCTGTATTACTGTGTGTGTGATACTAAATAAATCTTTTAACAGAGCTTTTTGACTGTCCGTCAGACAGAGGCCTTGGAGTTCTTGGGACAAATAATTAAACACCAGCCACCAAAAGCAACTTCTTTCTTTTTTTTTCAAAACAGTTGACTTTTTTCACAACATCAGAGCACATTCATGCAGCATTATTATTAGCAATGGGATTAAACAGCAATAGAGAAAATCGTAGGTGGTACCTCCCACCACAGGGTGTCGCTGTGAGTGGAGCTGAACGCTGTTCTCCTCCGGTGCTCCGTCTCCTCTCCGTTGTTTACGTTGATCCAACAACATGGAGGACGAGGTGGATGTTGATATCGAGGGAGACGAGTTTGAGAGCAGTGTAAGGTGAGCATGCGTACTGTTTCTGATGAATTAACATTTACACCAGCTTAAGGAGGCCTGGTGGCTGTTTTCAGTCCCGCAGTGCAGGCTACAGCTGTGGTTAGCTGGCTGCCCTGTGTGTCCCCTCGGCCCTCCACGTCCTGCTGTGTTAATGACAGCTTCATGTCCCTCTGTCGCAGTGAGCTGGACGGAGGAGGTTTAGTCCAGGAGCAGTTCGTCCATTCTGCGTGGAAGAGCAGCGCTGGGATACTGGTATGACTTCGTGAAGCTAATAGTCCTTCAGCGGACTCCTCCTGTGTGACTGTTGATGCTTGTGTTGACTCCTTCTGTGTCTCCTCTGCTGTGTGTGCAGCCGTGGGAGCTGGACAGCTCCATCAGCCCAGAGAACAGAGAGGCGATAGAGAGGATGCTGCTGGAGGAACAGTATCCTTTGACAGACCTCAAATGCATCACGCAGCTGTGGAAATGATGTTGTCTTCAGTAGCTAGTGCCTCTGCAGTGACACATCGCCATGTAAGACTCAAATATAACACACTGTAGGCAAAAACTGGGCCAACATTAATAATGCTACATTCAGGGGTGTCATGAGTTGATTGATCACACTGGTTAAAGCATAGTTTTCTTTCACAGATACACTCTGTGCTGTGGCATTATGAGCCCTATCTCTTGACTTTCCCCTTACAGTTCAAGCCCAGGGATGAGATGAAGAAGTAACCACTTTTATAATTAGGTTTATTAGTTTGGCTTGTCCAGACAGTGTCTGCAGTGTCTACTGCATTTAATTTAAAGCTAAAGCTTTTCACTGTGAGGATGCCTATGAGAAAAAGTCATGCTGAGATGCTAAGGAGTCAAATGTTGCTGATTTAATAGAACTCATCATTGAAACTGCTAATTACAGAAATGAAAGACACAAAAATAGAAAGAGAAAAATGATCAAAGTGATAAATGGTGCAGAAAAGTGAATGATGATGGTCAAGTTAATCAAGTAAAATTAGCAGACAGTTGCTCATTACAGCTTCTTAAATTGTAGGTTTGGCTGTTTTTATTGTGTTTTGTGTTTCATGTCAGTTGAACCATACTGGACAGTATATTTGTTAAGATACATAGTTTGGATAATGATCATTATTAAACCTGTTCATCCTGAACCATACTTGTAGATACTACCTGACAGGTGAGGAGGTTCATAATCATATTTGGGAAGGTGATGCTAACAACAAACACAAAGTGAAGAAGTAAGTCAGTTTTTCCTCCAGAATTCACATGAGCAGAGTACACCCATTCCTCATGTTGTCTTTCATGTCACACTTGTGTCTGTTGGATCATGTTCAGGTCTCCAGCTAAGACCTCGGCCTCGGCGTCAGGCTCCTCTTCTCGTTGGTCCAAACAGGAGAAAGAATTGTTTGAGCAAGGACTGGTAAGCTTCCCTTGTCAACATGCAATCGTTTGCTGTTGTCTCTGGAATCTAATTGCTGCTTGGGTATACAGCCCTATAACTGATTAAACACCTGAGGCACACATGAGGCACTATTTGAGTGTATTGTCTAAAATGCTAGGTGGCTAAGGTGTGTTTTTCTGCAGGCTCAGTTTGGTCGAAGGTGGACTAAGATTGCCAAGTTGGTGGGCAGCCGTTCCGTTCTTCAGGTCAAGAGCTATGCCAGACAGTATTTCAAACACAAGGTGAGACTTTACTTTCGACCTGTGTTATGCTGCTATCTAAGCAGAGAGTCCTTGCACAAGTTTAAAGTTCAAAGTACAGTTAAACTTGTGCTTTCCTCATTATTCAAACACGTTCACGACCAGAATGCATTCCTCAGAAAGGCAAACTCTTTCGTCATCTGTATGTGTTTTTTCAGGCTAAATCAGAACCCAGAGCTGCAGCTCCCTCTGCAGGCCCTGTGCTTCACTTGCAACCTCCTCAGCCCACCTCCAGCCATGCATCCACTCTGGCAAACGCTGTCCGTATAGAGAAGCTTTCTGATGAAGAGGACGAGGAGGTAGACATCACTGATGACCTGAGTGATGACGGAGATGGTGGCGATAAACCGCAGGCCGTGCTCAAGCCTGAGTTCTGTGAGCCAGAGCAGCTACCAGGCACCGAGATCCAGACAGACACTCCCACAGGAGAGCAGACAGAGGCAGGTCAGACTGAGGCAAAGGACCAACCCAGCCACACCTCGCTATCCCCACAAAGTCCTCAACCCTCATCTTCCCTGCCTCGCTCAGAGAAGACTGGTGTGACTGGGCTGGACGACAAAGGTGATGAGAGAGTATCACCCCCTCCCAAAAATCTTCAGGCCGGAGCTCAGACAGACTCAAAGCATATGACCGAAGAGAACGAAGACCAGAGCTCCCAGTCTGAGAGCTCAGCACAGACTGGTCAACTGGAAGAGGCCTGTAGTGATGGTACAGGTAAGACTCACACCTGCTGTTTTTATGTAAATCCACCTCATGATCATGTCCCTACTTTTTTCTCTTGTGAAGTCACACTGTGGTCGTATTTGCTTCCCAGATTCTGCTGGTAAGACTGAGCAGAGCCTAACTGATAGACCAGAAGAAGACCAGGAGGAGGAGGAGGAGGAGGAGGAGGAGGAAGAGGAGGATGAGGATGAGGAAGAGGAGGAGCTTAAGGCCCCCGAGCAGGAAATGGAGATGGACATGGAGACCATCGCTGAGGATGAGAAACAGGCTATCCCAGAGTTCTTCGAAGGACGACCATCCAAGACCCCAGGGAGATACCTCAAGATCCGAAACTACATCCTGGATCAATGGTAAGACTTAACACACGTTTGGTAACTTCTTTTACCACAACTCTGCAGAAGAAGTGGTTATTACTTTATTTTTTCTTCACCAGGTTGAAGAGCAAGCCCAAGTACCTGAACAAGACCTCAGTCCGCCCTGGACTGAAGAACTGCGGAGACGTCAACTGCATTGGGAGAATACACACCTACCTGGAGCTCATTGGAGCCATCAACTTCAACTGCGGTAACTTTACTGAGCCTATGACGCCATTCTTCTGTTCAAAATCTGGCTTCCCTTTTCATGTGGAGCTCTGTCTCGTCTCTCACAGAGCAAGCGGTCTATAATCGCCCGAAGGTGGTGGACCGCTCCAAGCATAAGGAGGGCAAAGATGTGCTTGAGGCCTACCAGCTCGCCCAGAGACTGCAGAGCATGGTAGGTACCCACAAACTCCTAAACTCTGACACCCAACCTCAAGCGTCTAAACCGTGAGCTAACTGTTGATTGGCTGCACTGTAGCGGACCAGGAAGCGCCGTGTGCGGGACATATGGGGAAACTGGTGTGATGCTAAAGATTTGGAGGGACAGACGTATGAGGTTTGGACACTCTTAGACACACACACACACACTATATATTTTTCAGCAAAGGATTGATCACTGGGTGAATTTGCATGAGTATATTTACTGACCCTGTGTTGGTGGTGTTTTCATCAGCATCTCAGTGCCGAGGAACTCGCTCTGCGGAGAGAAGAGATGAAGAAGCAGCCTAAACCTTGCAAGATCTCCAGATTCAGAGGGTGAGCATGATGGATTCATGCAACACATGCTGAGTTCCCAACAGCCTTGTATTTATATACGTGTGAATATCTATGGCCTCGCTCCTTCTTCCAGGTCTATTGATCCCTTCCAGTTGATTCCCTGCAGGTCTTTTGGAGAGGATGTACAGGTCAGTGGCCATTTACCACATCATCCAGTCTTCAGTAATGCAACATATCTTGCAAGATGGGAATTTCACCACCTTTTTAATCTGAGATTTTTGTCCATAACAGTTTAAAATAAGAGGGCACAGCCAGTTTTACCAGAAATCCAGTCTCTTCATTAAGACATTTTTTGAGAGGCTACCAGAAATCCAGTTACCAGTATCTCTATCACTGACTACTGTATCAACCAGTGTGGACCCAGCTATTTTAACTGTATTTTATTTAAATTATAGTGATCCATAGGCATCAGGTGTTTTAAGTTTAATAATATGTATTAAAAGCTCTTTCTTTTGCTGTGCTCTCCAGGAACCATTCCAGGTTATTGTGTGTGCAGAGACTCTTCTCATAATGGACATGGTATGCTATACACACACAGCCACACGTGCTGAATGTATTGTCCCTTTGGTATCACACTGGCATGTTAAGAGTTAGTCAGCTTGAAGAAAGTTTCTCCAGGTGACCTGTTCTGAAACAAATGTCTCATGTATTCTGTCATTCATTTATTATCATTTATTGTATTCCAATGTTCCAAAAGTTATCAAAAGTGTTTTGATTGTCAGCATGCCCACGTGTCGCGGGGGGAAGTCATCGGCCTGTTGGGCGGAACTTTTGATGAGGACAAGAAAGTATTAAAGGTAGGAGAAGGAGTGAAAAGCAACAACGTGGAAGATCATGAGGATAGAGATTTTATTTACTATCTACAGTATTTTCAAATGTGTATTAAGTGACAAACAATGTGTCTGTGCAGATCTGTGCAGCAGAGCCATGTAACAGTGTGAGTACAGGTTTGCAGTGTGAGATGGACCCGGTGTTTCAGACGCAGGCCTGTGACGTGCTGTCGTCCCTGGGCTTCAGTGTGGTGGGCTGGTACCACTCACATCCCACCTTCCACCCCAACCCTTCAGTACGGGACATAAACACACAGGACCAGTTCCAGGTAAAAAGAATGAATGAGAGAAGTCACACGGGACTTAGTCATGTGATCATGTGATGCGACCCAACATCTGATTCCCTTTGTCCTGATTGTTCCAGAGCTATTTCTCGCGTGGCGGAGCCCCCTTCATCGGGATGATAGTGAGCCCGTATGACCCAGCCAATCGCTCCCCCCACTCGCAAACTACCTGCTTGTTGGTGAAAGAGAGCCAGGAGCCTTCAGGCCCACAGAGTATGTTAAACACAAACACACACACACACACACACACGATTCAAAACATCAAAACAGTTAAGATCAAGAAGCTTTGAAATCAAGCTGACAATGTAGGTCAGTGATTTCAGCACACAGTAGCACAGTTTATCCTCTGGCTGAGTCTCGCTCTCTGTTCCTCCCCAGAGCTGCCCTTCAGATTCGACTTCTTGTCATCACAAGACATTCCAGACTGGGAGCAGACGTTGAGGAGAGCTCAGTGGATCATCCACAAATACTGTCAAACACCCGGGTGAGTGAGAATCAAGACTGTAGTATTCGCCCTGACACACGCAGTCTAACGCTGATCCTGGCTTTTTGTGATTTGGGACAGTTTTGTCTTAAAGCTTAATGGTGAATTATCTGAACTGTTTTTTTTTCTGCTCTGGGTAGGAGTGTGCAGATGGACGGATTTTTCCGGAAAGACTGCCATCTCACCTGTCTGGAGAAGGTCTGTCCAACCGATCAGTCTCTCTGCCGTTCACACATCCTAGTAGCTAATGGCTTCATTAACTGATTTACCCCTGCTTCTACTGTTGTATTGTCTTTGTCTCATTTCACTTGTCCTCTTCCATTACTCACCTCCCTTTAGATGCTGTCGTCTCTGGCCAAGTACCTGGAGCCCCTGCCAGATGAGGAGGGAGACCCCTTCCTCACCCAGATCCAGGCCCTGTTCCAGTTGGACTTTATTGCCAAGCAGCAACCGCCTGACCAGGAAGAGGGAGAATCTCTAAATATCTCACCCGGACCAGTGGACTCAGACGACCTCGATTTGGATCAGCTGATCAGTGAGGAGAGGCCCCAGGAGGGAGGAAGAGACTCTGATCTGGATTCTGGCAGAGCTTCAGACAGCATTGTGCAGCCCACCACACAGAGCACAGACACAGCCTCAGAGACAAACAGCAGCACAGTGTTACATCTGGGCTCTGTGTTGTCGACTGAACATGACTATTTACTGTGATGGACCATATATCTGTACTGGTCCTTAATACATATTAAGTATAGACTTTTATGTAAATACGATGAGGTTTTATATCAGTATTACCAACGTACTCATTCCGTTTTGGAACACGTTATTATTTTAGTAAAGTCCTTTTAACCAAAAACCTAATGATTGACTCAATACAAGTGTGTTTGTGTGTGTGTGTTTGAGAAAGAGAGACAACAAGTGTGTGTTACGGGAAAAAGCATTTCACTTTCTCAGTTCTGCAGTTTTTGTTTTTTTTAAAACATGAAAATAAAAATCTATTTCCATATTTTGTGTTCTTGTTTTATATTATTCTTGTGAAATAGCTTGATATATATGACCTAAAACTGAGGTCACAACTTTGTCTCTGCCATGTAAGAAAATGTCAAAACGTAGTGGCAGTGTGTATGTGAATAATGAATGCACAATAATAAAGATATGTTCCAACAAAAAAAAAAAGTAGTCGCAGTAAATGCTACCTTAAACAGCGATAAGAGACATTTTCGTAATTATTGGCTAAATATAACCGTTGACATTAGCCTACGGCGAGATGCTAACTGTGCGCCCGGAACGGTCTTCACGGAGTTGTTTCAAGGGGGGATCATTTTGGAAGCAGGAGCGTCAAACTGGGCCAAAAACAACCATAAAAGTTCCGCAGGCTGGTGTTCCGCGTCGCAATGGGACTAAATGCTTTTAATTCGGCGTGTTAAGTCGTTATACCATGACCTTTTGGGACAGATGTAAACATTTCAGTCCACGGCTAACGGTAGCGTCCTCTGGCAGTCACGTCTACTTTCAGATGAAGGACTCCAGCCCTCTCAGATAACAGGCGACCGCGTTGACATCTCGTCTGCAGACAGATCAGGTCAGCCTGAGGAGTGAATTAGGAAGAGCTGCGTTACCCGCAAGAACAATGGCTTTACTTTGTGTTCACCTTTTAAGGAGCAGTCGCTTCTGTCCTCTTCCTGCACACCTAACGCGAAACTTCCAGGTCTGCCAAGGAGCTGGACATCCCCTGAAGAAGGCACACGCGGTGTCCTCTCAGACCAGCTGTCACAGAACTGCGGACTCTGCTCACTTCAGAGCCACTCCGACGGGACCGCCTCTCTTATTCTGTAGCAGTGGAAGGACGGTGCGTGTCCAGATTAGCCCCAAAGCCACTGTACCCCTGCACTCTGGTCCTGCCCGGACACGGTTCGGACAGCACTTCCACACCTCGGCCCCTGTGAGGGCCCCGCCTGCTCCTCTCTTATGGCTGGTGCTCAAACCTCTGCAGAAGCTCATGGCTATAATCCTGGGCAGGTAGGAGACACGCTGGCTGTACAATGTTGCCTTATAATTATTATACACGAAGTGGCTGATCAGTATTGATAAGTATTCTCCCAATGATAAGTCCGCACTTTGATATGTTGCATGTTCAGTACATAAATGTAAAAAAATGAATTATGTATGAATACATTAAGCAGATTATTTTCAAGTGCAAGAAGTAATGCAGGCAAATTCTTAAACATTTTATATTAAATATACATATAAATGTATTCATTGCTTTAAGGCACAATATTATTTAATTACACTAATGTGCTCATTAAATAATGAACACATTCTTAATTGCTTTATCAACAATTGTGTTAATTGTGTCGTTTAAATGAGAACAAATAAATTACTTTAGAAATTGTTGCCATGTTTCTGTTAATTAACTGTTTTTAATTACCTGGTAAAAATATCCCCTTTCATTACTGTAATATGCGGACAGACTTCTTCAAAAAAAAAAAAACTCATAATTTTTCATTATAGACTCAGCACTTTTGATCACATTCTTTTTAAGTCTTGAATAATTTTAATTTCTATCCCCCCTCGTTTTTTATTTTTTAATTTAATTAGCTTTTTTATTTAACCACTTCCCCCTACTGCTCCTCTATACTTGCATACACACTCACACTCACACTTACACATTTGTAACTACACAACTGCCCCACATCAACATACAAACTACAATACCTTGGTCAATCCTAACCCTTTTTTGCTGTAGCTGTTGAAACATGTATGTACTCAATGCATGTTTTTCCCTGTCGCGTCACCCATTCTGTTACGGTCTGTCTTGTCTCTTGTCTTGTTATATCTTGTTACACTAATGAAAACATTAAAAAAATTAAAAAATGAATCACTGAAGTGGACTGACTATGATAGTATCATTTGGCACACACAAGGCTCCATAACACGCACCGTCAGTGAGGCTTCATGAATTTATCTGGTTTTATTTTGGGCCAAAGAACTGAATTTGGAAACATTTTCAGCCCCCCCATCATGGAACCCCCTGCAATACATAGAGTCTTGGCCTACTTGTCTTCTTTAATATTTGACTGTTTCTTCTGGGCAAACACACAAAAAACTTTAGAATTGTGTGCATAGTACATTGTTGTGAACATATTTTATGCATGTTTTGAAGCTACTTTCTTGGCCAGACCTATTTTGAAAAAGAGAGTGGGTCTGCCTGGATTCCTACATTTCTAACTGGAACTTTTGCTGCAGAGTTTTCTACTTGCATTTTCTACTATATTTCAAACATGCAAAATTTTCCAGACATGAAAGGAGCTTCAATTGATTCTTTTCTTTTCATTCTTTACCGCTGTGTGTATATGATTTTACATTTACTGCATGAGGCTGGGTGAACTACATAAACGCACATCACAGACCTTGTGGCCTTCCTCTGCGTACAGGAGTATAAGGAAGTGGTGGGTGGCTCTACCAGCCAACCGCCGGCAGCTCATGCGCGAATGGGTCTGGCAGCGCCGCTGGCATCTGGCAGCGGGGGCAGGTGTTGCTATGGTGATTGTAGTCCTCCTTCTCCTGACCCACCTGGATGAGTCCCCGGTGACGGGACGGACCCGCCTACTGGTGTTCAGCAGAGAGAACTACATGGAGCTGGCAGCTGTGACTTCAGAGGCGGTGAGAGGAGGGCGGGGGTGGGTGGTTAGGACATGATGTGTGTGTGTTACAGGATAACAATGGATTGAAAATTATCCATTTTACACACACTTTGAACAAGATAATATGAGGAGAAATTAAGCAAGTGAAATTATTCCTAAAATGCTTGAATGTGTGTGTGTGTGTGTGTGCTTCAGTACATGGAGGAGTTTGCAGAGCTGCTGGTTCCAGTCACTGACCCTCGTCACCAGGTGGTGGAGCGGGTGGTGCAGCACCTGGCACAAAGGAACAAGGACATCCCTGAAGTGTCCCATGTCACCTGGAGCGTCCACGTGGTGCAAAGTCCCAACATCAACGCCTTTGTCCTCCCCGTCAGTAAAAGACAGACAGATGTAGAAATACATTTCTATGTCTTTCGTGGCATATTATCACATTGCAGCAACCTTAATGTTATATGTGAGGATCTCTTAGCATAACTGAGTGTGTCTTTATATCTGTTTATCCTATAAAGTATCCTTGTGACAGAGATTGAGCAAGATGGATTTGTTTTTCACACTATATTTTGCTTGCTTTTGCATCCAGCCCACATGAAAAAAACTCTTTGACAGTGAAATATGAGCAAATAATAGGTAAATAATTGATATTGAGTATTTACTGTAAGTTGCTGAAGTACTAAGTGGGTTATAGGTTGAGTTAAATTGTCAGTCTCAGAGAAGTTTACAGTTATTGTCTACTTTTTTGTACACCTGTAAAGAATATATTCAAACACCATATGACTCAGATTTGGATTGTATTTTCCTTTATGTAGAACGGGAAAGTGTTCATGTTTACGGGGATGCTGGACACTATTGCAGATGTTCACCAGCTCACCATTGTCCTGGGACACGAGATGGCTCATGCTTTATTGGGACACTCTGTAAGTACATAACACTCTGCAGACGGTATTTGTGATTGTGGCACTGTTTCTACCCCATATGTCATCATATTATTTACTGTAGTACTTGACCTGACATTGGGAGTCATTCACTTTATTTTTCAAAGATAATATCCTTATAGTTTGCCTTGATGACCTTGAAACACATTGGCAACAAACAAAGACACAGCACTTCTGAGTTTAATGCAGAAAGCGTGGAAACCTCTTAAGCTCTGCGGAGAATGAATGCAGTTCCTGAGCCTGAGATGCTGCAGTGTACAAATACCTGTGTGGAGTCTGCTGACATTTGAGAGGCTTAGTTGATAGTTGCAGACCTCGCTGTGCATGAGAATGAGTCATTGAAAACACTTAAAGTGCAAATAACGTTCAAGAAGAAGGTTTAGTCATTCAGATGCCCTTGGCACACAGAGTAGAAGTTACAGCTGGAAGTCTTCCAGGTCTCTCCCTCACACGCTTGTAAAATATGTATGTGGACCTCCTATAGGTATGTGCATAATACACTGAGATCTCCTCACTATTCATCATCAGCCCCCCACTCCGTCTAGTAATGGCTGAAGTGGCATCAGTTGCAGTGTTGTTGCATCAGCCGGCTGATAAAGACTCACTGACAATCACCTCCAAGCATTCACTAATCCTGCCTGTGCTATGATGACCACAGTCCTGTCGACCTTTGGGCGCCGTCATGCTTTATTAATTCTCCACAGATGGCTGTTTTTGTCTCTGCCTACAAAAGCCCACTCTTCTTGTTCTAAAAAAGTGTGTAATGAAGTTGCGGGTATTTCAAGACTTTAAACGTCCTCGGGGGAAATGCTTGAAGGAGATTTTAATTAGATGAAGGGAATGAGCATCGATGGGCTTGGTATTACCCTGTAGGTGTGCTCTGTTGGATTGGCTGTTAAAACCTCTAAATCTGTTACAGCGTAAAAGTTCCACTAAAATAGATGGGAACAATCAATATGTTCCAGCTGCCTTGTTCACCTCCCAAAACTTTTTACCTCTATTTTTCTCTCCCTATCCCATTCTCTTTTTTTTTTTTTTTTTACCCAAACTCTTTACTTTCTTCATTCCATCCTTTCCTCCTCTGTCACCTCCTCCTCATCATCCCACATCCCTCTGCTCTCTTCCCCCAGGCAGAGCAGGCCAGTCTGTCTCATGTCGTGGACCTCCTGTCCCTTATTCTGCTGACAGCCATCTGGGCCGTGTGTCCTCGAGACAGCCTGGCACTGCTGGGACAGTGGGTACAGGACAAGCTTTCCCAGGTGAGGCCCATTCATGAATGTTACCCATACACACTGTATAACACAGTTTCCTAGTTGTCACTTTAAAGAAACAGAATTTTTCACACTTTACACACAATTTAAAACACTTTAAAAACACAATTTTACTGTGCTGTTGTAGATCTGTCTGAAGTCTGAAAATCAGAGCACTGGAATAGACTTGGACTTTTGATAAAGGAAATGCGTATGAATCTTACAGTTTGTACAACCTCATACATAAACCACTTGTCTCTCCCTCAGTTGATGTTCAGCCGTCCCTACAGTAGGAAACTGGAGGCTGAGGCCGATCAAGTCGGATTACAGTTGGCTGCCAAGGTATCGCCATCTCCAATCTGTTATTACTTAAAGGAGCACTCCACAGATTTTACACATAAAGTTCAGTTTACTCGTTACGAGGAGTACTACACATCCAGAGAAAACAGTTGTACAATCAGTATTCTGTGGCTCTGAAAGAGATATCCAAAGTTTGAAAAAATGTTTCAAACATGTCAGCTTTCTGGCTGTTTTCGGCCTGTTTTTAGATGACACCGTCAGGGTTTTCTCGGCTTGGGCTTTAGACTTAACATTTTTAACAGAAAGCCTGCTTTACAAACTGAAAGTGTGGGGTTTGAAAGAAGCAGGGGTCTAATGAAAGATGCTCTTGCTCTTTATAAGGTAATCAGTATTTTAATATTGCAAAATTATACTCCAATGTAGCGGTTGCTGTCAAACCTTGTAATCTGTCTGCAAGGCTCTAGGGGGCACTGTTGGCAAACTAAACTAAACTCAGATGATTAGTTCATAAGGATTTTCATCTCAGGACAAGACAGAGGGATGCCACATTGTGTGTGTGTGTGTGTTTGTGTTTGTGTTTCTGAGTTTCTGATTCCATGGGGTGTGTGTCCTTCCCAGGCGTGTGCAGATGTGCGAGCAGGCCCCGTATTCTGGCAGCAAATGGAAATCAGAGACCAACTGAAGGGAGAGCCCACCATTCCCGAGTGGCTGTCCACACACCCGTCGCACAGGAACAGATTCACTCAGCTGGACCGCCTCGTACCACAGGTACAAACACACACGCTAATGATTCCCTGTTCAGTCTAAACAACAACATGGGTAGCTCTTAAGTTTCTTTTCTTCTTTTTTTTTTTACCTCAATTATATAAGTAAACACATTCCTGCTGCTCTGATTCATGTGTTTATCTAAAGTAAAAGACTCTTTGATCCCTGTGTGAGGAGAGAGCCCTACACCTGTCTGTTGTTTAGGAGAAACAGTGCAGCTTTAGGAGCTGTTGGAAGGAGTCTTAATGGAACTAATGAAGCATCTGGAGAGATGTATATCCACCTGCAGACGTGTGGCAACGAGGGCGGAGAGGAAGAAGGGACTCGGGGAGGAGAGGAAACGATGCAAGGTTTTAGGAAGACAGGAAAAACATTTTGCCACAGAGGGGCCTGGATGCCTGCTTAACTGAATGTCTTGGAGGCTTTGAGTTGAGGACCTGAAAGCAAACGGCCCCACGGTAGCAGCTCAGTCTGCCAGGCTCACACACTGTGCCGGCACTGTGGCAAGACGATCAGTGGTATCTTAAGGCTAGATGGAAATCAACAAGCAGTTAAGACAGCAACTTTTATGGAAAGCGTCAGCATCCACAATCATTACATCTTACGTGTGTGTGTGTGTGTGTTTGTCTGAGGCAGAGAGAGAGAAAGACAGAGGGATGTACAATGTATTAGGCAGCAGCGAATTTAACCTTGAGCGTGAGTTGGACTGTCGGCACACCGTCAGATGCTCCAAGCATGAAAGACGAACAGATGGGTAAACCACTAATTGTCCATCAGGTGCCTGTGTCGTTGAGTGTGTACATGTTCTACGTGTGAGTGTGTGTATTATGTGTATGCGCCCATGCTTCATATCATATCCCTGTGTGGTAGATTGACCTCTAGCAGCAGTTGTTGTCGAGGCCAGGCTGCAGCCACAGGCAGTGAAGTGATGAAGACTGTTGTTTGGGGGATTCATCGGCCTGCATTGTGTGTGTGTGTGTGTGTGGTATCTCTCATACCCTCCTCACACCAAACTGTTCGATCCAGCATAACAGCACATATGAGCCAGTTAACAGCTGAGCTCAGTCGGGTGACAGTGATGCATAATGTGATGTTTTTAACCTTGCGAGGGGTGACAGCATCAAGCTACTTAACCCGACTCTTGTGAGGGCACTCCGCCTCCACTTGTGCGCTCATCATCCTTAAGCAAACGCACTGGTAGCATGAGAGGGAGAGCCTGTTGAGTGGGAAGCCAAGCGCATGTATGTGCTCAGAGTCTTGTAGGTGATTCTAAGTGAGAGATTAATGTTTGGTGTGTGAGACAGACAGAGAGAATGTCTCTAACTTCTGGGAAGTGCTTGTAGTTAGTTCCTACCAGCTCTTGCTTACCCAACCTGTATGGGGTTGATTTGAAGAAGAGAGGCTGCTTTTTATAATATCTGCAGCAATGTTAGTGGATGGTAATGTCAGTCTGCCGGTCGGCCCACCACATTGGACTGAAATATCTCAACAGCTACTGGACGGATTGATTCACGTTCTCCAGAGGACGAAGCCTACTGACAGTGGTGATCCCTTAACTTTTCCTCTAGCGCCATCATTAGGTCAACATTTTAATTTGTCCAATACTTTGTTTTGTGACCAAATTCCCGCAAAACGAATGATATTCCCATGATCCCCAGCTGTAGTTCGTGTTAGTGCAAATGTTAGCATGCTAACACACTCAACTAAGATGTGTTTGCATTCAGCCTAAAGCACCGCCGTGCTTTAGTACAGCCTCACCGAGCTGCTACAGTAGCATGGCTGTAGACTCTTGTTGATTCTCTCTGTGGTGTCCTATTTTTAGTATGTCTTTAGCTCAGTTCATCTGTCTATCTCAGTATCTTTGTTTGTCTCTGGTCCTTATTTGTGTTGCATTAATGTCAGTTCACAGCTGCGTTTTGATGAAATATCTACTTATCACAAAGTAGAAAGAACAGTTAACTGATTTCTTGTTCTAATACACAGCAAACAAAAACAACAAATGGCTCACCACTACACAAATAAAGACATTCATCATCTTTTCATATGCATCTTTGTACTTGTGTTAAACCTCTGAGTGTGGCTTAATGTGTGTTCTCCTCTCTGTCTCTGTCCAGGCTCTGGAGTTGAGGGAGAGCTGCGTCTGCCCCGCTCTACCTGCTACTGACCCTCGTGCCGTCTTCTCCAAGAGTGTCCGTGTGTTGCTGGAAAATGCTAAGGACCAGGAGAGAGGAGGGCAAGAAGGGGCACGCAAGCCCCACCTGCCCCACCGCCCAGCCTCAGTCCCCACAGGACTGCCTGCAGCTCTGCTCGCCCAAACCTCCCTTCCTCCTTCCCCAAGTGTGGATCAAGAAAGCAAAGGCCCAGTCCCATTTGTGGCTTCAGAGCCAGCTGTAGCAGCCCCTGTCCTTGCTCCTGCTGAGGGGGGAGGATCCCAGCACGTGGTGCAGAGCACCAGCTGACAAGGGTGTTAAATCCTCAGAAACTTCTAGACTGGCTATTTCGATGAATGAATGAGTGAGTGATTGGTATATTGGTCAGCTAGCATATTCACTGAACTATTCACAGCTACTAAAAGACTGCCTTCATCGTGTATTAACTTCAGAGCCGCTGAGTGCACGGGTGGCAAAGGGGTGAAGTTCCCGCCGATCATCATGGAGACCCAGGGTTAGTCCTTTTCGCTGCACTGTAGACTCCAGTTGGTTGCCAGCACAATGGTGGGTGGAGCTGGGGGGTCATTGTGAATTTGGGAGAAAAGTGGTGGAAAAAATCAGCAAAAATAAATGGAAAAAGAAAAAAAAAATTCAAGGCCCCTCCTAACCTTTCCCTCTACAGCAACACCATGCTGACTGCACTTCAGAGAATGTTATTCATGCCTAGTGACTACAAAGATGCCACATTAATTACATAACCTCAGACGGGGAAATGCTAAATGAATCTTGGTAGAGCTTCCATACATTGCGAGATTAATATGTGCATTATTCATCAACACACGGCAACAGACGAGAGTAAGCACTTTGTGTGTGCTTGTTGGAGGCTTCGTCCATGGCAGGCGGAGGAGGACATCTACATTCTCATTATGACTACTGCATTCTCATGCCACACACACAGCACTTTATGCATTCTCTAGCCTGA
Organism: Macquaria australasica; assembly: GCA_005408345.1. NCBI lineage: Eukaryota > Metazoa > Chordata > Actinopteri > Centrarchiformes > Percichthyidae > Macquaria > Macquaria australasica. The sequence goes on along the minus strand of SEMN01000122.1, from coordinate 1,012,858 downwards.
GGGACTTAATGGTGTAAATTTATGCCGGGTTGTTTGCAGGTTTTAAAACACAGCCTTCTGCACAGGAATGCCAATATCTATCGTGAAGCTTTGAGAAATCTTTCATGGGATTTTGTAAAATCTTATTTAACAAGGCAAGTTGACAGAGAAAACATTCTTATTTACAGCAACAGCCTGCGGGAGCAGTCGCACAGTGAAGAGGGGAGGGTCGTTATGGTTCATATCTTGGTAATCTTTTGTATTTGTGCTGAAAGAAAGTAGCACCCTTGGTTAAACTGTGAAATCAAAAAAGTACTGCTGTGTTTTCATTTGGGAAAAATTATTTTATTTGTGTCATGCATTTTAGGTGCGGGGCCTGTTATCAGCTTACAAAATATCAGTCAACAGTCTTTACATGTGCCTAGGCAGCTTTGTTTTACTGCAAACAGGGTAGGACTATATTAGAGTCTGTGTCTATATTAGAAGAAGTGGCCAGTGATAGGGTTTGTACAAAACTGTGCAATGAAAAGCCAAGGGAATATTGTTTTTTGCATATCAATAACTCAGCAGGAACGTGCTCTGTTTGCAAGTGGCAGGCAAAAAAAATAGAAACGTTGAGAGAAAAAAAAAGTGTTATTTCTGCTTTTTTTTTTTCCCATATCAAGATCCAGTGAAATTCAAAAGGATCAGAGATGTACATTTACAACCTAAATGAGGATTATGGAAACACAATGTAATGTGTACTGTGTGTGTTTGCATGTGTGAGAGAGTAAGATTCAATTATAAGCCTGTGGCATTGCATAAGAACATCAAAACCCTCCCATTGTCACGCCAATCAATTAGACAGTGGGTCAAAGATGAGAATACATGTAGACTGAGTGTTCATATGTGCATTTGTGTGTGTGGTAGCAACAGTAGTAGCAGTTACTTAAGCCGTTTTGTCATATGAACTCCGGACAATGTCCCAAGAATGAGAAGGTCGGGACATTGTCTGGAGTTAGCCTTTCACAAAACAGGAGATTGTACGTGTCAGACGCCTTCTCACCTACTGTTACAAGTTCTTGCCTCTTGAATACAAGATCAGTCTTGTGATATCTCTGTATTAAAGACCATCAGAGCAACATCCAAGTTCCTTTTGAAACTAAAGCTGAGATGTCTTAAGGTGCTGCTCTTCCTGGTCGCACAGATTTTACTTTTTTCATGATTTTTGGATCCACCGCTCTCATTCGTTCTAATGGAAACTTGCTGTTTCCTGGTCACATTGTTGTGTACACACTGAAGCATCTGGATGCAGCTCCCTCAACACTCAGAGAGAAATTGGAACATGAGCAGGCAACAGATGACACACTCACACCCAGAGCTAATTGTAATGAGCGTGATACAATACACACACACACTGCACTGAGTAATTGTAGCCTACTGCTGGAGTCTAAACAATGCTGCGACAGAGAGCTTAATCAAGGAAAACAAAGAGACAGCAGTTAAATGCATTGAAAGGACAGAAATAGAAAATAGACACAGTGGAACCATGGGGATTAACAGGAGAAAAGAAAAGGTTTATTTCAGGTGTGTGAAAGAGCATGTTTTTGTTGTTATTTAAATTTAAATCAAACATTTGATTTTTAACATATATTAGCTCAAATGCTGGATGGGAAAGTACCCGCTGTATTCTGTGTGGTTTCTCTGTGTTCACTTGCGTAGCCTTTGGCGAAGTGACTTAGAAATCAGATGTCTACTTTATGTCTGTAAATTCATCTCAAGTCTCAGATTGTTTTGTGGTTGTATATTCTTCCGCCCACTAGAGACATCAGACCGCTTCTGAGACCTCCGACAAACTGCTCGCAGGTATTTCAAGGTATTGACAAGCAGTGCAGCATTGAAAAGTAGAAGAAGGAGCAGAAAAGGTAGCACACCACCCACAACAGAGAAAGCTGAACGATAGACGTCAAACTCAAGATGTGGTTTCTCCAACAAAAACACTCCCAGAGAGAGTCAGGGCAGTGAGAGAGCAACCCAACACATCTGCTGTGTAGGTGGCTGAATGATGTCCCAGAATGCAGTCTGGCTACCCCCTGACCTCCCTGTGGAGTGTTGCTCGAAGTGGCTCATCCACAGTTCCATTTCTTGGATCCACCCCCCCCCACACACACACACACACACACACACACACACACACACACACACACACACACACACACACATCAACTGGCTGCAGCTTGTGGAGGGAATATGGTGATGGAAATGTGTGTGTGTGCGCGCGTGTGTGCGTGGTTGTGGTAAAAGTTGCTGTGTCCTTCCGCTGTGCATTAATTATACATGTGGCATGTGGGTGTCTGATTGAAATGAATATTTTACTGCTTTTAATCACTGCCATTGCCAGAGTGATGGAGCATCTGGCTGCGTTACCTGGGTAATTAAAGATGCTGTCTCACACATGCACACATGCAAGTCTCAGAGGTTGTGTCTGCAGTATGAGACAGAAGAGCTCCAGAGGCTTACTAATGAGTCAAAATTAGATTTGGAATGTTTTAAAGCAATGGGACCCTTGAAAAAATAAAAATGAGCTTTTGTCTAACTTTGATTGACAAAAGGCTTTTCAAACAGGCCAGGGGACAATGGAAAACCTCTTCTAGCTGATGAGACATGAGTGTTGGACAGAGGTAGCCTTAGCTGTGGTTAAATCTTACAGTATATTGTTATGTTAGCCGTAAAAAAAAAACAAAGTAAAATGTAAACTACCTTTGTATTTTGTACAAACTCAAACAGCAGCAAGAATGAACTGTCCTAAATTTTAAGTATCCCATTGACCCAGCTGTGCACACTTCAGACCACAATGTCTTGTTCGGAGATGGAGAACATCTGTCACTGTTAGGTGGTTAGATGAATTACTTTCTGCTGTCTAGGAGCAACTTTAATTGTAATTTGCTCGTAAGTTTCAATGTGTCACTTCCTGTGCACTGAGAAGACCCCCCCCCCCATAACAAACCTTGTCTAGTGCAGCACTAATGTGGGAGCTAATGTCTGCATTACTCACACAGTGCTAGCCTGAGCGAGTCATGCTTCACTCAGTAAAGCTTAATTTTTTTATTACAGAGAGTTCAGAAATTAACACAACCATGAATGAAAATTGACCTCCACTTTTAAATCTGGTATTTTTCACATGGTGTTTGGTAAGCGGTTTTTCTGGGAACTGTCCTCTCCGTTGTGTGAACCGCAGTGAAAGAACAGTCTGGCATGGGGTCATCGAGGCTATCTGGGTATTCTCTTTCAACACACAATACAGGTCTTCCTCTAATGGTTCCTCTTGTCCTCTCCGTCTGTCTTATCATCTTGATCTGTGCTTGTGTGTGTGTGTGCTTGTGTGTGTGTGTGTGTGCTCATGGTTGAACTGGTAGAGGTTTTTTATAGTCTGGCTGCTCTGATGCTATTAGAGATTAGGATGTTAACACAGTCCCTCATCTGACTGCATCGATCCCAACCCTCGAAGTGGAATCACATTAATACTAACAACGTCAGGTACAAGCTTTGTAGCCCTCTCTCTCTCTTTACATCTGCTTCTCTGTCAGTGTTGATTTAAATTTGAATAACCAGCTTTCTTCCCGGTCTTTCAACAAGGAGAGGGTTGAATCTAATGAAGGGAATGAGGCAAGGAAGATTTCAGAAGCAGAGAGGGGGACTAGAGGATGTGGAAATGAGATGAGATGAAATGGTTTAAATCAGTCTTCCTCAGCTGCTTTGACACTGGTAGCTTTCAGTGTTTGAACGCATACAAAGTCACAACTCAGAGAAAGCATATTTAGATAGTGAACAAGTTCTTTTTATGGGCCTATGAGAAAAATGAACAGCATGCAACAGTAAGGTTTACTCAAGGACAGGTGGTGACAAGGTGAGATTAAAGATCCTTGATGACAATGAAATTACATCAAAATTGACACTGAAAATTAAAGTTTAAATACATGTTGTGAGTTCAGAATTCACTGATAAAGACATGCCATTTTGTAATTGGTTTAAACCCCTTTTAGAACATTTGGGTGGCCACTCACAAGTTGAGAAATTTGTGTTCTACTGCCAGCGTAAACAAAACAAAAATGAACCCCACCTCCAACCCCCCACCTCTGTGTCCGTCAGTGCAGCAGTGCATTATATTCTTCCTCTCCACTCCTCTGGGATCCCTGTGAATCCATCAAGACAACCTGGGAGAGAAGAATTCAGACCAAAACACTGTCAATGTCAACTAAATTCAACAAACTGTGACGGACCTGGTTGGACATTTAGACCTAAAGTACTGTACAACTGGCAAGTACACTAGGTGTGTTTTGATGGCTTTTACTTTAGAAGAACGCCTTTAACATTGATGTTATTCTCACCTCTTAATTCACTTTTGATTTTATTAATGTATGCACTGTATGGCTGTAGAACAGGGGTGTTCACACAGCAGCCAAGTCAGATTTGGGAGCCTCTCATCAGCTCATGAAAGCACCATTTCCTAAAGAGCCTGCACCATGGTCTGCACTGACTTTAACCTACCATTGTGTAAACAGGATGAGCGTGTTTGTTGCATCATGATAGGTAGGCTACAGCTGTCCTGTAATTAAAGGCTAAAGAGTTTCTTCCCATATTACAATGTGATGAAATTATTAAATAATGTTTTTGAGATAGTTAATTCACCAAAAATGTGTCTCAGCTCAGTTGAAGTTCAGGAGCTTTCTGCTGGCCATTCATTAGACCGCGTCTCAGGTTAAAGTTGGTCGGAACTATTCTGGGTACTATGGAATTACCGGAGGTCGCCTAACTCACTGTACCAAGAAAGATGAAAGTCTTTTTTATGGATAATCATATGCAATCATGTGAAGATCTATATAAAGACATAATTTGCAGTAATTGTGATGCGTGTGAGTGTGCACGTGAACCGGCGAATGAGCGGCAAAAACCTGGTAAATATGTGCGTATGTAAATGTAGCCATTTAAAAATGATAAAGGTAGGCCACAAGTTGTCCCACGCTTACACAGGTGCAATCAATCAAGCAGAGCTGTCAATCAAGCCGGGCAGTCTGTACATGAGAGGAGGCCTAATCAGGCAAATAAGTGAAAACACCTGTGTGAGTTTACGTTTGGTGTGCTGGGTGACCCAACTTTGATTAGAACAATAGTTGTGTAGTCAGTAAAATCAGAAAACCGCAGTTGCAAACATTTTCCCACTTTGAACACAAGGGAGCAACAATGAGCCCACCATGGCTTTGCAACCAGCTTGAGGCAGAGTTGATGCCTGACGGAACTCTGCCGTGGACAAACTAGCCAAAGGTGAGATTTACGTTTTAGCTGAAATACTGTTAAAGAATATGTTTCATATTTACAAAAGAAAATGCTTAAAAGATGAGGACTCGCTGAGTTTGAAAAGAGTTTATAGCTAGTGTAAACATGCTATAAGATATAGTTTATTATGAGGCTTAAACATGTTACAAGTTATTGTTTATTAGGCTTAAACATGCTACAAGATATAGTTTATTATGAGGCTTAAACATGTTACAAGATATAGTTTATTAGGCTAAACATGTTATTAAGCTTAAACATGCTACAAGACATAGTTTATTAGGCTTAAACATGCTACAAGTTATAGTTTATTAGCCTAGCTGTAAAGATATAGTTTATTAGGCTAAACATGTTACAAGATATAGTTTATTAGGCTAAACATGTTATTAGGCTTAAACATGTTACAAGATATAGTTTATTATGAGGCTAAAACATGTTACAAGATATAGTTTATTAGGCTAAACATGTTATTAGGCTTAAACATGTTACAAGATATAGTTTATTATGAGGCTAAAACATGTTACAAGATATAGTTTATTAGGCTAAACATGTTATTAGGCTTAAACATGCTACAAGTTATTGTTTATTAGCCTAAAACATGCTGTAAGATATAGTTTATTAGGCTTAAACATGCTACATGTTATTGTTTATTAGCCTAAAACATGTTACAAGATATAGTTTATTAGGCTTAAACATGCTACATGTTATTGTTTATTAGCCTAAAACATGTCTGAACAAGAAAGGGATGGTCTGACTATTCCTAGTGGTGGTTACTCAGGGAAAGAGGACTTACTCTAGGCATCTTTGTCTGGGTGTGTGTATGGGAGACTGATTGTGAGTGTGTGTGTGTGTGTGTGTCTGCCTGCTTACAGCTACTTACCAGGGATATTATGAGGGATTAAGCCAGGAATAAATTAGAATAATTTCACATTAATCCTTGTACGTTTGTTTCTGTGACGTTTGTTTTAAATTTGACATTATAATTCCAGCTTACCGCCGGGGGAAACCAGCATAACATCTGAGGAAACCTTAATGCCAGCCACTACTTGCTGTTAGCTAAGGTTCACAAAACAGACTTAGTGCCAAAATCTTAGTGACTGGGAATAACTGCACGCTTTATGTTGGTTTGAGTCCAGCTGAATTCTGTGGGCTGCACGTGTTTAATGAATAACTCTGATATCTGAGACTTGGAAATTGTAAAGAAAAACCCACAGAGCCCTTACTAAACCAAAGCACAGACTCACATTATGCCTCAAAGTCCTACAGATCTGCCAAGAAAATTAAGTTCCACAATGTGCTGGTGTATGTGTGTCTGTGTATGTCTGTCTTATTCAAACATGCATGTACTGTAAGGGGGGAGGGTGTTGCAAACGAGTGTTGAGAATCTTATTTTTGTTCTCCCACATATCCTCTCAGTTCACCTCCCCTTCAGTCGTCCTCTCAGAAAACCCCATCTATCCATACATCCATCCGTCCTCACTCGGCTTAAGCAGAGCTGTCTGTTCACTGTCTCGTTGCCATGGTTTCCATTATGCTTCCTGCCTGCTCTGGTTTGAAGGACAAAACGCTGAAGATGGATAGTATTTAGGGAAGGAGGGAGAGAGAAAGAGGCAAAACAATGAAGGAAAATGTATGTGTATATGCTATGCTTTCTTTCTTGACACTGGTTGTTTAATGACATCTCTCACACAAACACACACACACCCGCACACACTCTGTGGTCTTCGATCTGCATCCCCAGGGTTCCAGGGAAGGTAGAAAGGCAGCTCTACGCCAACACTCCCTTTGGCGTCAGATGTTTAGCCCTAGCAAGCCTTATCTTTTAACTGATCAATAAGCAGGTGGTACAGCACTGCCTCTGCTCTCTATGGGATAGGCTGCAGTTACACAGGACTGCACCGAGCCAAATCAGCCGGCACAGGGCCTGTGTTATGCTCAATGACCGTGCTGCACACTGTGTAGCAATACAGGAAAAACGGATTTGCTCTGAAATCTATAACCAGCACTTGATGACTGTGAGTGCATGCAGTTCGGTGTGTGTGTGTGTGTGTGTGTGTGTGTGTGTGTGTGTGTGTGTGTGTGTGTGTTTGTGCTATGTGTTTGTGTGAAGTTGTCAGACTGTCAGAAATTAGGCTAAAACCGTGGACTTTATTTAGCTGACCTGGTTGGAGAGTGAGGAGGAGTCAGCGGGGATGAGTGGGGAGGAAGATGGTCATGGTGTGTGTGTGTGTGCTGGTGAAAACAGGAAAGGAGGGAGGGAGGGAAGGAAAGAAAGAGCTTAAACTCAATCCTTTCTCCACCACACGCATCACCCCCTCCACTGTGTGATCCCCCTCCTCTCTCTCTTATTGTAAGGGTCTTAGGGCCTTCCTTAACTTTTAATAAGAGTCTTTAATAAGTCCCCAGATCATGGCTTGGTTGGTCAGGGCTTCTATTTCAACACGGCTCTGCTTAATCTCACTCTAAAATAGATCTGCTCCCTCCACTCTCTTTCTCTCAGCCCCTCTGCCTCCTCTCTCTGTATTTCTCCACAAGATTGTGAAAGTATTTAATAAACTACTGGGGATCAAGCAAGGTTGTATCGTGATGTGCCAGTTTTATTTCTATTAAGGAGGATCAATATGAATGTTTTAAGAGGGAATACCTCAGTTTTCACAGTGATGAAGGGCAAATTTAGCAATGGTGAATATATTATTGGTGAATAAAGAGATATTTTGGTATGAATCTATGAACTGATGATGGCCACACTGAAAATGTAAAAGTCAGGTGGAGTCAGAATTAGGCCATATAGAGATTTAGAGCCTGTTAATTGTCCCTCCAGCCAGTGATATGTTTGGCCTACTGTGACTGCTCATTTACCAAAAACGACTCAACCATTACACACACGCTTTGAATTGTTAAAGTGGCTCCTAAAATGTATTATCGGCGGTTGGAGTTCCCATTTTCCACGATCTGCACAATGATGCTATGGTGCGTCTGTGTGTCATACTTTAGTTTCAGTCTCTTTGGCCTACTTAGGCGTGTTGTAAGTAGCACACTGAGCTGCTTCTCCTATCCCCGTGGACTCAGGCTGAATAATTGAGTGGTGCTGAGGCAGGGTAATAAGCTACACTGCCGCTGTAATAACCTGCTGGACAATGTGTGTGTGTGAGTGTGTGTGCTCATGTTGCCCATGCACGGTAATGACTGCTATTACTCCAGGGCTTGGGAGGCAGACACATGCTGTTTAAGGAACCAGACATGTTATGTGAGCGTATGTGTTTTTGTGGTGTCTGTATGCAGGCTAGAAGACTAGGTGCACAATGTGTTTTGTAATCTTGGTCTCTTACGAATCAGGTAGGCAGAAACTTCCTGACTGCTGTTGTGTTTAAGAGCAGGTGTCTGCTTCCCGAGCCCTAAGAGCCCTAATCAGTTTCATTCTTCAGATATCTTTTTTTATATGTAAGGCCGTTTATAGTCATTTCTATGCTTATTTATATACGTGTCTGTACATCTGGTCTGCCTTGATAAAGAACTTCCTTTTGTGAGGACAGTACGTGTGTGTGTGTGTGTGACTGGCCAGTTGTGTATCCTACTAATCAAAGTTGATCTCTCAGCAGTGTTTTTCCTATATTCTCTTTTTGATTTGTAACTAGGAGAAAACAAAATAATATAAATATTTCAGTGTTAAATAGGATAATTGTTAATCGCAGCCCAATATGACCCACCTTCAAGCAAAGCTCACAAAGGTGATTTTGTTACTTAAAGGGTAGAAGTAGTAGTCCTTCTCCTCCTGTGTGTGTGTGTGTGTGTGTGTGTATATATATGAGAAATGCCCCCTACTGTCAAATGATACACACAACTCAGCCCCCCCCCAAGCACCAGTAGCTGAGTGAACCTCTCTCCTGCTGTAATCTCAAACCAGCATCACTTAGATCCCATAAATTCTTAATGCACAGTCCTAAACCTGAAATACTTCAAACCCACTCTCCAGTTTCACTCTGCCTGGTCCCCTTTCATCTCTCTGTTTTGGATGACTGACTGATTGGCTGCTTGTTTGATTGATTTGTTGATTCTGTTTAATAATTCAAAAGTAAAATGATAAGCAAACTTCAGGTGCTCACCAGACACCGTATATCACACCTCCTGATGCCACCATCTTTCCTCCTTCTGCTTTGTACCTTTCGCAGATGAAAGCAATGCCTCCTGGTTACTGAAACATGACAAATCAGAGGGAGAGTGGAAGAAAAGCCATTTATCAAAAAGTTGGAGTTGACAACTGTGTTTTTCTGCAGTGTCGCACCTAGGTGAGTGTGTTCTTTCTGCTGGCTTTGTGTGCACTTTGAAGTGCACGTCACTTGTTCTTGTACTCGGTGTGTGTATGTGTGTATATGAGAACTGCGGGACTAGAGTTACTGTCCTCGGGTTACATGCAACAGTCTGCTGCAGACAGACGTGCAGACATTTCCTCATGGCAACCTACGTCACCCTCCCTCTCCTCTCTTGTCAGTCTGCACGTCTCCATTTTGTTTCTGACGTTTATCCACTGCCTCATGTTGACAACTAATATAATACTCTGTCATTCAATCACCTTGTTGCTTGGCTTTGGTTGCTCCGTTAACAAAATCACCCTGTTACTCAGCTAACTAACTTCTGAAATCACACTCTCACTCTCACTCTCACTCTCACACACTCACACTCTCTCACACACACACACACACACACACACACACACACACACACACACACACACACACACACACACACACACACACACACACACACACACTGAGTTAAAGCTGTCTGTGTGATGGATGTGCCCTCTCAGACAGAACTGCTGTGTTGCATCTCAACCTCCAGCCTCACCTTCAGGCTATACCCACTTCCAAGGTGTGTGTGTGTGTGTGTGTGTGTGGACAGAATGTTTGATCATGAGTACTTTTTCTGAAAATACAGTGGAATGTAAAATAAAAAAAACATATGAAGAAGACACACACACACACACACACACACACACACACACACACACACACACACACACAGTGGCTGATAAAGACCTTTTTGGCAGAGGCTCTCCTCTGTGCTGTGGGCTCATTAATGCTCTGAGTGTGTCCCTGTGACTGAGGACTAAGCCCTCAGCTCTTATCAACAACACCAGGCCTGGTCGGCTACACACACACACACACACACACACACACACATACATACATACATACATACATACATACATACATACAGTGGATTATGAGTGTGGATAAGTCGCCAACATCAGCTCCGATATCCCCTTACAGGACAATGACAGACACCCTCTCTCCCATCCCACTGTCACAGTCATGGATTGTGTGTGTGTGTGTGGGTGGGTGTTTGTGTGTATGTAAGGGTTGGTGGGAAGGGGGACACACTGCTTTCCAATTGATCCATTTGTATTTGTTGATCCATCTGTACACAGTACTGTCATGGATAGGTCATTTTGTGAGTGTGTGTGTGTACGTGTTTGGTGTGAAGTTGTGCATTGTTGGAGGTGTCATCTCAACACAAATGACATAAATGCTTACACCCACCCTCCTTGTGGGTACTATTTGTTTCCTCCAGCACTTACACACACATACACATACACACACATACAGGCACAAACTGTGGGGTTATTTACATATTTATTACTGCACTGTGCTTGTGCTCCACAAATTGATATTGTGTGTGTGTGTTTGTGTGATTAACTGGGTGTTGGTGCAGAGTAATGTTACAGGCCTGGTTCAGTGAGGACAGTGTGGGCGGCTGGTGGTTTATGGCTCTTTCATGTTGGTGTGTGTGAATTGTTTGTTGTTTCCATGTATTGTCTGAGCCCTCAGGCTATATCTATTCAGCTTGGTGGAGAATTATTATTACTTTATCCTCAGGGAGTGCAGAGGTGACATACTGCAACACCGGCTACCCACCACCACTTCCTGCCACGTTCCAACACACACACACACACACACACACACACACACACAATGCAGACTTGAGGCAACTTCCCCTACACATACATTAACTCCAAGGTCATGGCACAGCCCCCCAGGAGTTAAATGCATTGAATCGTATATCTTGTTGCCTGTTTCTTGCACATTATAATGAGGGGACAAAATGTTTACATGCACTCATAGGCATTGTCTAATTTTTACTGTTTTTTCTTCTATCCAGAAAAAAAACAATCTTGCATTATTAAAAAGACAGATATTCAGGAATGTTACACAGCTGCCTCATTTTCAATTTAGGCATTTAAACAAATGTTATTATGGGTTTTGAGTGGATTTTATTGGCCCAGAGGTCATGACAATTGTTCTGCTTAGTAAAGACCTTCAAGTAAAAGCATGCAAATCACCCAAATTGCTGCTGTAGTTTTAACAACAGCAGCGGTATTCTTTTACATCTCGGTTCTTGCTTTCAGCCTGAGGCTGTTTTGGAAGATGCAGGGGACTCTCCTCACATCAAATCCCTCTTTGCCCTTTCTCTAGCTCTCCCTCTATTTCTCATGCTAAGAGCAGCAGACGTTGAATTCACAGCATACAAAAAGTATATATTTTTATTTTATTCTGAGCTTTTTAATCTCAGCTCTCTGTACAAGAGAACGAGTGGACCGGATGTCCTCTGGTGGGTTCAGATCTAATCACGTTGAAAGGCAGCCAGTGTAGCCTGCAGCGCTCGATAATTGGTTGACCTCAGAAACACTCCAACTCTTTCTGAGGATTTGATATTTTACAGCTGATGCCAAAATGCAGACGGCTGGTACTAACGATGGTTCTCCCCGCTTTACTGTCTAATTCATTAGATTGTCCTCCCAGATTTGGACCAGTCAGGCGGCTGGCTACTTATTCACAGCTATGTTACCATTACCATGGCTAATTAAAGACCGCATCTGGGGCCTGGAGAGCTGGAGAGGCAGAAAGGGCAGATTTTTAGTGAGCAACAGTGGGAAAGCTCTGTCAGTGATGTAACACTTGGGGAAGGGGCCGAACTCGAGGACACAGTCTGAAATTACAGTTTGTCCATTTCCCATCAATGATTTGTGTTGATTTCCTTTGCACACTGCAGAGTGTGAATATCTGTTTGCCTCTGTGTGTGCGTGTGGTTGTAACCCTTCGGCGTGTCTGGTGCATGTGTGTGTTCCTTTTGTCTGTTGAGGGAGTTGAGAAGCATCTCTTTAATTTGGTCTATAATTGAATTTGGCCCATGGGCATGCCATACTCTTCTGAGAGATGGCAGCAGATGAGAAGGGGATGAAAAGAAATGGCAGAGGGAGAGAGAAGGGGGCAGGAGGAGAGATGGCAGAGTGAGGGAGGGAGTGGAGAAAGAGGAGGTGGCATATGGATGGAAAATGAGAAAATGTACAAAGGGAAGGAAAGGGAGATGTAGTAGTAGTAGTAGTAGTAGGAGGAGGAGGCTGAGGGAGGACGCAGCATTGCATCCTCAGTCATCTGTGAGACTTCATAAGTACTGGGTCTATGGGCGAGTGGCTGGCAGTCAAGTCAATATGACATATGAATATTGCAGGAGCCATTCTCTCCCCTCCTGCCCTCCTCAATTATTAATGTCTGGCTCAGAGTTGGCTCAACTTTTACTTGAGGTCTTCCTCTCCACTACTCCTGAAAACAAGTGAGAAACACAGACAGATGGACAAACAGAGATAAAAAAAACAACGGAAACAGAGACCCCACCAGATGGGGAGACACATACACACAGGGGAGAGACGTACGGCCCAGCATGCAGGGCGCAGAATGAGATGAGGGTAATCTACTCATACTCTGATAATTAAGTGAGAAATTGAGTTTACTTTCTATTTTCTTCAATGCATTGTCAATCCAAAAGAAAGGAAAGGTGTATACCAATAGCCGTAGGCATGACCACAGTGCTCATTAAGCTGCTGCAGAAATACAGATATCAGCCATTTACTAGATTTAGATATACCTGTATAGGGTGCCAATTTTAGAGCACAGCATTCTCAATCACATGTATGTCTGTGTGCATAAAGTCTTATTCTCCAAAGAAAAAATAAGCAAAGTGTGCTCTTAAGAGAGAGAAGTGCCAGGTCATTGTAGCTTGAGGCAACTTTTTTGATACCAATATGTCCGTTACACTGCATATTCACTGATGTGTTAATATTAAATCTCTTTAAAGGGTGTGGGAGAAACTACAGCTCATGGCCTTTTTTGAAAACACTGTGGAGTTGTGTAAGGGTGCTTAGAGTACATCAAGTTCAAAAAGAGTTAACTGTTAAAAACGTAGGGCACATGCATATTATTCCTGAGTACAATAATAATTGCACAGGTAGGCTATTGTTTGGTGTTGGTCGGGCATGCAATATGTCTATAGTTTCTTATGGTTTTGAAACCAGAAAAAATGACTAACTGTTTTCACTTTTTAAATTGTAGATCAAAGCCAAACAGTATGCTTATCCCATATGGATTAATTTTGGCTTTTTTTTTTCTTGTGACAGATTTAAAGATGAATCATAGACCCTGAATACATAGAACCAGTTGTCAGCTTTACTTGAACAGTATGTTAATTGGTAATTACACAAACTGTGCAAGGGAAATAAATGTAGGTCAGGCTGAGTCAGCGGTGCAAGTGCACGCAACAGGCTTTAATTGCCTTCAGTCGGTCTTTGTGTTAGGGTAGGTGGAATGACCTAGTCGACCTACGTGTTACTGGCTACACTGGTGATATGCTACACATAAATTACACAGGTTGTTTGGAGGATAACCATGAAAATGACAAGTGAGAACTCGTGTCATTTCCAATTAGCGTTAAGTATTATTTAAAGACATTTAAGCGTGACATTAAACCTGCAAGTGTGAGTGTCACATCAGATATGTGCGAGCCGATAACCTTAAATGTAATGCATGCATGAAATAAAGTTTTAAATAGGTCAGGATGGCTACATTAATACAATGTGACTGTTTGTCCTTGAGTGACACCATGACGCCAGCCTGGTTTCTGACATTATGGCTCCTGTTGACCTTACCAGCAGGTGAGGGAGGGAGGTAAGTTGGAGGGAGAAGGTGGGCGAAGAGGTTCTGTAATGTGTGTGTGTGTGTGTGTGTGTGTGTGAAGGCCGGAGGGTGGGCTGGGTCAGCGTGATTGACGGGGTGTTGGCAGGACGTCGACACAGCAACAGGGTGATCAGGGTGCAGGAGATCCGCCCCAGCTGGGTATGATAACTCAGAGAGTGGATGTCAAGGTCTCCTATACTGTTTACGCACTCCACACACACACTCCCACACACTTATGCATGCACACATTCGCAAACACACACACACTGCCTGTGTTTTGAATGTTGACCTTGTTGGGCTGACAGAGTTAGCAGGAGCAACACCTCTCTTTGGCAGCATCATCTGTTTGCTTAGAGCACCACATTGTGTTACTGTGTGTGTGCATGTGTGTTTCTGCACTGCCTGTGTAGTTTTGGTTAAACTCCCATTGGAGTCTGTGATTCATCTGTTACATATCCACAAGTTGAAGAATGGATGCAAGAAAAACAGGAGAAGAAAAAGAAAGAGGGTAAAAAGCAACAGTTGGTTTTCAGTTTGTCTGCCGTGGGCTTATAGTGGATGTTAGAGGACTCTTGGGGAACCGGCATCGGCTAGAAATGTACAGAGATTCAGTCAATTCAGTCTTTGAACTGAGCTGATGAAAGCAAAATTGACAGGTTGCACATATGTAGGTGTAGTTTATGGACATGCATCTTCATTAAGCACTTATATACTGTTCTGATTAGATCACTGCTGTGGACAGCACCCAGAGTCGACCTGCAAGAGTGTTCTGTGAGTCAAGATAAAAAGACCGTTAGCTGGATGTCTTCATCAGCCCAAGAGGCAACATGAAGAGAGGAGTGGTTGATGTGTTGTTGCTCTGTTTCGGAGTTTAGTGTTGTATTGGGTGAGGCTGATTTTCAGAGCATGGACAGTAGGTGTGGTTATTGAAGCTCAATACATGTTCAGTGTGTATTGAAAACTGTCAAGTATTGACGGGTGGCAGCGAATGTTTGGTCAGACTGTTAGTCTTGTTTATTTGCTCAAATATTTCTTGATCTAAATGACTTGCTAAGTGTAGACTGTATTGTCTTAATTAACATTAAAACACTGACTCACTCACATGCAGGGCATATATATATATTTTTTTTTGTTATCAAAAGAGATTTGTAGAAAACATTTTTATATTCTTCAAAATAAGGTAGTAAAAAATGTATTGTATTCCATCCCTGATTGTTTTATGTCTGTGTTTTAACATCTTGGGACCATGTTGAAAATAAGACTTCGTACTTTAACATGTTATCCCTTGGACTGGTGAGTTTTCTAGATCCATAAATACATCAAATCCAATCTAAGACCCTAATGGACAGTGAGTTTGTGGACTAAAATAGTCTGAATATTAGTTGTAGTATATTAGAGTTGAACTGCAGCAGCAGTTAATGTAACTTGGATGACGGTGCAGTGTTACTTGCAGTTTTACCTGCACCTGTGTGCAAATGTTAAAATGTGTATTTGCACAATAAGTATGTGTATATAATGTATGAACATATGGGTAGGTGTACATATTAGTGTGTGCATACATTCATTATAGTGGCTATGATGCCTGTATGTGAGTGCAGCAGTGTCGCTGCCTGTGTGTTGCAGCTGTTGTAGCAGTGATTGACGAGGAACTGTGAGTGTGCAGTAGGAACAGAGCTCAACCCCATCTGACTGATCTGTAAATATTCCCTCTTTCTGCTGCTTCAGCAAGTCTCTGCTGGAGCACAACACATGGATCACATTGGCAGGGTACAGGCAGGGCGGGAGTGAGGGGTGTGGAGAAAGCTAACAAGTATAGACGAATGAGAGGGGAGGCAGGGAGAAACTGTGGGGACTGTGGGGAGAAATAGTTGGAGGACTGGAGTGTAAGAAAGAGGGGAAGCAGAGAGAGAAGAGTAGGACTGCAGAGCTCTCTTCATCAGAGCTGCAACATTGGGTCCTCGGGCCCTGCTGGACCACAGCCAGAACTACACAGCAGCAAACAGAGGATCGACTCTCTCTTTCTCTCTCTGTTGTTCTCTGACTCTGGGCTTCTCTGTCCTCCTTCCCTGTGTCCTCTTCTCTTAATCTATGGATGATAGGGATAGAAGAGATGGATGAAAGAAAGAGAAGCTGATGGATGAAATCAGAGAAACAAGAGTCTGTTAATCAATAGAAATGAAGTCAGACTGCAAAATCATAACATGAAAAATTCAAAGCAGGTCAAAACAGTGCATCCGTGCCTACAGCCCTCGAAGAGTCCATCTCCAAACACAGCACAGAGCCACAGAGCCTCTCGTTGATGAGTAATTATGCTTCATGCTTTATGCAAGTTTTGCTTTTCCAGGCACCTGAACTCCTTTTGACTTATTTACCATTTCAGAAATAACAACTAAAACTACAGGTAAGAAAAAGTAAGACATAAACAGAAACAAACAGGTGGAAAGAGAGAGGCAGCTGAGGTAGTACGTTTATGCCTTGTTTGCTTGTCCCCGGTGTTCAGGCTCTCTCTCTCAGCAGTGACGGTGAGAAGCAAACGCTTGGCTTCAGATGAAATGGACATATTGATATTTAAGGCTGGTTTTGCAGTGGAGTGTTACTGGGTAATTTTCTAAAGTAAAAGGACATTTTAGTCATGACCTTTATGAATCTATTTCTTTAGACATTTCTCTCTGACACACACTCATATTCACATTTCACAGCAGCGACATGCCGGGTGTTTCGGGGCGGAACTAAAATCTTTTAAAGCCACTTTGTAACGTTGGTCCAGTGGCTAATTCCATTCAGTGTGAAATGAAATTGTGAGCTTCTTTGAGGCTTGTCCAAGTCTTGATTCGGAGGCATGCAGCTCCTTTAGAGGAGGATTTTAAAAAGAGCAAAGGTTTGACACAAAGTGGCTTTGTTGATTGCGTGAAATTAGGTCCTGCATATGGGCTTTTTACACTGCTCTGCTCTTATGCAAGACCCCGTTCTCCCTCTTATATAAAGCCTGCTAGCATTTCCATTATTCTTTTGACAGAGGCATATGACAATAGCTTTCCTGTGTGGTAATATGATTATATTAACATGGAGGAATGGAGCCAGTTGCTCCCAGAAAGCTCAAATCAAACAGGATGCTCTCTGAATGGCTGCTTCACTGCATTTAACAATAAAGACAAACCCAAATGGACATCTTCCAGTGTTGAATGAGAGCTCTGTATTTTTTTTTTTTAACTTTGGGTGCTTGTTTACACTCTTATAACTAGTCTTTGTTCCCTTGTTTATGTTTGTGCATGCTCTCAGGTCAGTTCTTGAGGCCCAAATGCAGTGGATGCAATGATGCTTGTTTGTTGCTGACGGACACTGCAAGCATGATACAAAAGGTAAGAGTAACCAGCATTGTTAGCACACCTGACATTGTGCACAAGTGATGTGTGCAGAGCGTGTTGAGTTAAGAAAGGGGGATTCTTTTGCGTCTGCTCCAGCAACATTTTGCAGTTGCACCACACCTCTAGAGTGATTTTGTTATAGTTCAAAACTATATTTGAACTTGCATATTTTCTTCATGCTTGGGTTGAAAAGAGGCTGTCAAAATCCCTTCTAAAGCTTACTGCCGCAACAGATCCACACTGACACTTACTCTCCGTGGATATTATACAAAACACTCTAGGACACTATACAGAGTATTATAGGAAACCATCAAAGGAAAGCAGTGATGCAGGCTGCCTAATGCAGAGCCATTCAGCTGTCATATTTTATATTTAAGACATATTTAATTTGCTTAAGTAACTGCATTAGCACAAGCAACTGTATTATTAAGAAAAAGATAATCATTTAATTAAAAAAAAACATTGAATCAGATTTAGTATCGGCAGATGCCTAATAGCAACAGACTCATTAGCTAACTGCAAAAAACAAATATTCCTGCACTTCATGCTACATATCAATTATTTTTATACTTTTGATTTCATGTTGTTTTTACTTACTATTCACTGTTACTACTCATGTTGTAGCTGTTTAACTCCAAGCTGCTTTATTGTTATTTTCCCCATTTTGTTCCTTTGCTGTTTCCTAATAATTGCTGATGCAATGACCCAGTTTACCCACAGGGATCATTAAAATTTAATATCAGAGAAATTACCTTCTTAGTTTGCAGTTATTGTTTCACTTCTGTAACGCATTAAGTCAGCATACCCCAGAAATGTCACCAAAACCACCTGTGTCAACCAAGTTTAGAGAAAATGTGTAGAGGTGATTCAAAATGCCTCTTGAAACTTGAAATTTATACTGAAGCTTCCAAGTTTGTTTTGGGATTGTTTCTGTCTTAGTGGTGCTCTCTGTGTGCATAATAAAAAGGCTGCTGAAGCTTCTTTCCAGCACATCCCAGAGACGTTCATCCTCTGCTCCATCTGTCTGCGTTGTGGCTAATGGCCTCCTATTCTCTGTCTGAGAACGGGGCTGT
The DNA here is from genome assembly GCA_005408345.1 of Macquaria australasica. Lineage (NCBI taxonomy): Eukaryota > Metazoa > Chordata > Actinopteri > Centrarchiformes > Percichthyidae > Macquaria > Macquaria australasica. The sequence continues at coordinate 994,123 of SEMN01000122.1, read as the reverse complement.
TAGGGCAGCTGATCTCACTGAGCAGATAGCAGAACACTATTCACAAGTTACAATACAGCTTAATACTGTGAGACCGTCTTTGATTTGGCTTTATGTCCTTATCAGGTTTCTGTATTGGGGTTTTATGGATGAGTTTGTACAGTAAATGTGTTTGTAGAGCTACTGTGGTGATTCCTTTTAGCTCCTCTTAGCTTTGAGTGGTTTTACATACAGTAAAGGGTCAGACTGAACAAACCACTCCTGCCCCCCTACATCTAACTCTCTCTGTGTGTGTGTGTGTGTGTGAAAACAGGGACAGAGGGGGGACACTGTCAACTTGATATGACCCCAAGTTGTCCTCGTAATTAACAGATAACCTTTAATGAGGCATTGGCCTCACAAGCCCCTAACCACGGAAATGTCACATTTAACCAGGCAGCGACACATCCTGGGCCTACACACACATACATGCACACATAAATGTCCACACACACACACACACACACACACACACACACACACACACACACATACGCATACAGTGGAGAATGTGTTGCAAGTGTCCTGTCATGCCATAAATGTCATCTGACTGTAATGTTCAGGGGCTGCGTCTGTGCTCTTTACAGATGGGTTGTGTGGGTGGGATGGAAACAGGCTGGGAAAGATCGGCCTGTCACAATGTGTTGTCATCTTGTATTGAGAAGAACAGTGAGCTGAACACATGAACAAATTGGTCTAATCTGTGGACAGTTTTGATTGAATCAAGTATGTCATAGCAGAATCCATGCCACATAATTAATATGTGATTATTAAAACTGTTTTTCCCTGAGAAAACAATGTTAGAATCATTTATGAATATGAACAGTGGGAAACACTTGTGATATAGATGGGGGTTCAAACCCAGCAGGCACAATCTTCTTGCCACAATCAGAACCACTCCTCCCTTCTTCTGTACACTCACAGCTTCCCTTCGATCCAACTCTGTCATTCTTTTCTACACTCTCTTTCTACCCGCTTCCTTCCTGTTTCCTATCTGGCCTCTCTTTGAACACAAACAACTTTTTCTGACAGTCCATTTATGGGGAAGTAGATTGATGTGTGTGAGGTGTAGGTGTATTTCCAAACACACTATAAAGAGGAAACACAAACATACTCTTGGTCTCACACACACACACACACACACACACACACACACACACACACACACACACACACACACACACACACACACACACACAGAGGACCATCTCACATCCAGCCAGATATCCATCAGGGAGCTGTTGTTTGTAATAAGGTTAAACTCTGCCCTGGATGTGGTCCCAGAGGTAAGCTCCTGAGCTGTCATTTTCTTATTGGGGCTAAAAAGATTTTCTTGTTTTTGGCTGGACATCCCCCCCCCCCGGTTTCACAAAAGCAATAAACTCCAATGTCACCTGATAGGTCTGTAGAGCTTTCATAATCTTCTCCTGGAGACCAAAATGCTGATTTATTTAAATATCCATGAATATTATAATGGAATGTATGGATGTCTCTATGATTCAGTGAACTACATGCTGGGATGATTTTGAAAAGGGAAATAGGCTTTCAAAGACTGACATACAACAAATGCTTCTAGGTCTACAGAATGTGAGAAAGATACTGATCCTCTACACAAATACACACACATCCAATGAACTTTATAGCATGTTGATGTTAAAGGGGGGAAAAATGACATGGCTATTCACTGGTTCTGCAGCAGTGAGTGAGGCTGTAAAGCGGTTTAGAAGTGAAACTGTCAGCTTGCATCAAGCAAGATACGTGACGGCTCCTGAATCCTGAAGAGATACTGTATGTGTGTGATGCTTTGTCGGCTGTTCTGCACTGCAGCATAATGCAGAGATGTACTCATGTACTGTATTGGTTGCATCTCCCACCCTTTTGCGTGCGCACACACACACACGCACGTGCAAACACACCAACTGTCAAGATGTACAAACAGACACAATCACATAGATATTCCCCCTGCATCTTGAGCTCTCGTCACGCCTCCCTGACTTTCTCTCATTGTCTGAATCCGAGATGAATGCACACTCAAAGACACACATACACAGTCGCACAAATTACACCGCCCGCACAAACACGTTCTTCTTTAGGTTAGAGGACAATTTGTTCAGCATCTGTGAAATTAGACATGGGTTTACAATGTAGCCTTTTCAATACTGATCACTGTCATACAAGTTTAGTACAAGTGTATGTGGGTGTGTGTGTGTGTGTGTGTCCGCGTGTGTTTTTGTGCGTTTTATTCTGAAGAGAGTTAAAGAAAACTCTGTTGTGGTTCTTTTGTGAGCAGGCAGCGAGCTTCAATGGTGAAACTTAATTCAGGGTTCGCACACTAGAAGACCATCTTAATGTACTGTATATTTATGGACCCAAGACATGGATTTTCTTTGCTTCATGCATATAGCCAAAATGCTCCTTCATGCAGGACTGCCTCAGGCCCACAAGGGTCTGTAAGCCAAGATTGAATTGCTCTCCAACCTCCTTTTTATTTTCTGTCAGTGAGGCATCCATTCACAAACCAAATCTACCATTTAAGTTTACTATAAAATTGACAGTAAAATATAGCCTGTATAATGTTCTCTGTTTTGTAATGTCTGTTCTGGAAAAAGCAGCGCTTCATCTTATCTGCAGCTGCCTGAAGTCCGAGTTACTATATGACGTAATAAGTGCCACTGAAAAATACTACACAGTGAACCATAATAAAAGAGAAACATAGTTAACAAATAGTAATGTTGAGAGCTTTCTTTTACTAGAGGAGGCAGATTTTGAAGCAGCTCAGTACAGCGTCATGTGTTGTGGCGATCGTGTGTTAGCTTTCCCTCAGGCTGTGACACGTCCTGACATATTTTGCTACTTCAATGACAATGTCAGTTTTTTCTCCAAGCAGATATTAAATTTTGTCTTCATCTGAGAGTGTGTCAAGTTCTTGGTATTTGAGTTGCATTTGATAAGGGTTTTATGTCTTTGCACAGCCTCCGGTGTAGCAGAAAGTGTCCGTTAGAGGTGTACGGTTATTCTGTCCGTGGCCACCGTTTAAGGTGGCTTTAATGTGCATTGTGATATTCAGTACTCCCAAAAGTTTCTGCTGGATCTCTGCTTGTTTTCTAGGTTGCTATATATTTGTTGTTAGAGTGCAGCTAATTTTCCAGTCTCCATTATGGTTCCAGCTGTAATTGCTGGGAGATTTGTGACAGAACAGCAAATCCTTTATTAAATTATGATCAAAACAAAATACAGACTCACCTCTCACCTCTTCTAAAATCAGTCTTGATTATCTTTACGATAATTTTTGATGACAAAGCCCATCAATTTTACTCCCCAATCAATCTCAGCTCTAACACTCTTTAGTCTTTCTCGTTTTCTCTCTCCCAGGCGCTCTCTCATTTTTCCAACATCGTGTGACTTTGGTTTTGATAGCTTTGTTGTTTTTGTTGACAGTGTACAGGGTTGGGGACACAAGGTCATTTTTAATGTTACAGTATATAAGGGTTGAATGAATGAATTAAAGAAACTGTGTCTAAACCCCTGTATTTGTGGGGTTCCCTCTTGAGAGAACGTATTCTACTGCTGCCTCCCAGTTCAGAGGATCCATCCATTGCAAGATGCATCACACAAGGCTGTGTCCTTTGGAGGACCCAAAGGCAAATGCTCCTCCACATATCCATGTAACTTTGTCTTGCTTACATTATTCTACACCTTGCAATGTATTTTTCATTGGTCCAATTAATGAGATGAATTTATGAGTGATAACCACTGGAATGCAATTATGGTACATACAACATGGTCATGGACTGTGGTGTCAAATTTAGCTTAGTGGAGCATAAAGAATATACTGGAATAATAAAAAAAAACCCGACAACAGTGAACATGGCACGTTAACCATGAATGGTAATCACGAACTGTAAACAGAAAAATAATACAGTTTACACCATATATGGTACACCTGCATGCACTATTAAACAAGTGGCTGTCCTGAAATGTACTGTGGGATTCTGAGAGATGCCCGTTATGACATATTTGGCCTAGAAATACAGACTTTGCCGCACTGTATAGCAATTCTCTTTACTGGGGTTACATAGGCTACTGTTGCAGGAAGTATGTGTGGGAGCAAATCAAAGAACTGTACCACAAGCCTCTGTGCATTTGTGTGTGTGTCTGTGCATGTCTGTGTGTGTGAGAGAGAGAGAGACTGGACTCCAGTTCAATCAAAGCTGCCTCTGTGCTTGCTTCCTGAATCCCCTGTTGGTGAAAACTCAGTTTGTCTGGGAGCTAAAAGAGACTGGTGAATTATTAAAGCTTGCTGAAGCTTCAGTCATAGAGAACCAGCAGACCACTGAGACACCACAACACACACACACACACACACACACACACACACACACACACACACACACACACACACACACACACACACACACACACACACACACACACACACACACACTGAGAGGCTAGTCCAATGTGTTACCCACAGGGTACCATACTCTCAATCGCTACACATGAAGAATGTTGACCGCTCATGCTGAGCAAAGCTGGTGGATTTCACTGTTTGCAACTGCAGATGGACTGCTGTAGCCTTTCAGACATCCAGCTATAGGCTACTACACTGTATTATTACAGCTCACTACAGCAGGAAAAAATATCATCCCACCTGACTCACAACATTTGCAGCTTGTAGTCTGAACCCAACTTAAGAGTCAGACAAGATTTATGAAGAGCTGCTGCTGCCTCGCACTCTCTAACCTTTTAAAGATTCATTCTGATGGCATTTGTGTTTTATTACATAAACAGTGAATGGAAAATAAAAGACGAATGAGGACTGAGTTGCAACCTAGCTCTGTAATAATTGGTACAGTGACACACCGGTGTTGGAAATTATTAATTTGAATGTGACATGAGGCAGTGCATAGGGGTTTAAGGAAAGGTAACTCTTGGAGATTTAATAGACACAAACTCTGCACCTCTTAATAAATTGTACACGGCAAAGCCAGAACACATTGAATCTCCAGCTTCCTGAAAATGACTTCAACCAGTTAAAGCCTCTCTGTCCATAACAGTGACTCTCTCTGCCTGACTCGCTCTTTGTAGCTGTGTGCATAGTGTGATTCTTCATAGCGTGGAATGAGAGGTGTGGATAGAAGGTGTTTTGTTTGTAATCCATAATGTTTTGACATGATTTGAGTCATTCCTCTCTGCAGTCATAGTTACCTTGGCTTTTGTTCAGTAGCTAACTTTGCTGCACTCTCACAACAACACAGCCTGGCCCTCGAGAGTATGAAGACATATTTCATGACACAAGTTTGATTTTTAGCAAACCCTGAAATCCAGAAAACAAAAGTATCCGTGGAGAGTTGGTATTTCTAGTTGCAGGCACTGACTCAGTTGTTTGCTCACAGGCTCAGATGATGTATGTTGTCGTGGATAATGTTGTATTTATCTACCATCAATTTGTGATGTTCAACTAAGTGATGGAGTTGTTTTTATGATCTACTTCAGTCACTGATTTCTTCTATTTCCTAGAATAACATTTGACCATCCTGAGAGAACAGGCTTCTCTGTGCTATAAACATGTAGGTGGATAGAGCAATTGCTATAACAATGTTTTAGTAACATTTTTCCAGAAAAAGTGAGCGCAGAGAGAATAAAGCCATGGTTTACCGTGCCTAGTGGTTTAATTAAGCTGCTAAAATGGAGCTCATAGCGTAGGTCTCAAGCAGAAACATAAAGTCATTTGTGGCACCTAGACAAGCTGGTGAGCAGTTGATTCAAGTGCCATCTACACACCCATTCACTTAATAGTGGCAGATTTAAACGCCCAGCTCTATACATCTGCTATTTGCCTGCCATGTTGGCCACTGCTGCATCGCAGGCTGAAAATGCCCAGCCTTCACCCATAATTTATTTGATTTAAGCTGATTCATGGACTATTCATTATTACTTAAATCTACAACTACCTGAGCCTTCAAACCTATATTTTTAACAACTACTATGCCATTATATAGATAGTGTAACACTGAGCAACAGTGTGATGCCTATAGGCTCATGTGCTCTGTTCTTGCTCTGAGAGTAGAGTGAATACAGATGAAGCACACTAGTATTGACCCATAGCTAAGATGGTATTGCTAACAATGCTTTCTATTAGTATTAGTGATGAGCAGGGCTTTCCATAGTGGGATAAGTCAATCCCTGAAATGTTTACCAAATTACCTCTAAAATAGTTTAAACCTCCAGGCACTCATTGCATCCACAAATGCCACCGATTGGTGGATGCAATGAGTGCCTGGAGCATTAGAAATCTGCTATTCCTTCCTGGAATAGGAAGGTTAAAACAAATGCGTTCAATTATTTGCTAATGCTATTTGATCAAGGTCTAGTATATTGTAATTGTCAAAGTCCTTCAAGCCACCAGGTCCGCCACAGTTTCTTTCTGCATTTGCCATCATTTTCTAGTCTAGGGAGATTTCAGCTAATCTATTCTTGCAGGCCAGTGGCAAGTTGCAACATTATCTGTTGTGTGTGGCAGCCTCCATTGACTGCTGCTAGTCAAGCTGGCATTCATTATCAAGCAGGTAATAACACAGAGCACTGGGTCTAACTCAACCGGCAGTGGACTCATTAATATAAACAGGACCCTAAACCCAAACTCAATTTACTTGAAAGCCTCTTTGGAGACGGGGGTTCAGTGAAGAGTCTGAGTGTGTGTGTCTGTGTGTGTGTGTGTGTGCGTGCATCCGCAGAAAGGTATTAATCATTCCTCTCCCACAGCCCAACACACCAGTACACAAACAGTTGTTGGTGCGTGTGCGTGTGCATTACAAAGCTCCAATTAGATAGCTGATCAGTGGTGTATATTTAAGTAGTCACTCATCTCTTTTCCCTCCCCACCCCAACTCATATCTCTGCCATTAATGAGTCCAATTAGCACATGCAAATATTTACTTCTAACTAGCATTTGTGATTTATCACACTGTTCACTCTTTAAAACAAACAGTCTGAGTCATGTGTGCGTATGTGTGTGCGTGCATATGTGTTTACGTGGGTTTTCTCTCCTTATTCATGAAGGCACGTCAGCTCATTAGGCCCTCCTGTAGAGTAAGATCATCAGCAATGCGGGGAGAGGAATCAAAAGACAGTGTAAAGAGGAGGAAAAGGAACATCACATTATTCTTCACTGCAATATTCAGCTAGTATGCAGACACACATACACCCCCATGTATCAGTCATTGATTTAGGGTGTGTGACTGTAATGGGTACCACTCCACCACCATCAGATTAATGACACCCAGACGTCGCAGAAGGCACTGGGAGGAGGAAGAGGAGGAAGAGGAGGAAGAGGAGGAGGAGGTGGAGATTAAATAGAGGGAAACAGAGAGATGCTCTTTTGGGGAGTTATTGCTGAGAGGTACTTAAATGTGCTGCACATAGCATTTTAAAATATCAATATATCATTGGCAAATGTGTTACGATACCTTGGTAGAATTGACGTAAATAAATGGTTGCCATTGTAAATGCTAGTGTTTCTCAAAATAAGACCAAATTTTCCTTAAATATTTGCTTCCTTCTTTGGTGCCTCCATTGTGCTGTAAAGCTGTCCATTTCCATTTATTTATTTTAATATGCTGTTTGTAGCAGACATACACCGATCAGCCATAACATTATGACCACCTGCCTAATATTGTGTAGGTCCCCCTTTTTGCCGCCAAAATAGCCCTGACCCGTTGAGGCATGGACTCCACTAGACCTCTGAAGGTGTGCTGTGGTATCTGGCACCAAGATGTTAGCAGCAGATCCTTTAAGTCCTGTAAGTTGTGAGGTGGGGCCTCCATGGATTGGACTTGTTTGTCCAGCACATGCCACAGATGCTCGATTGGATTGAGATTTGGGGAATTTGGAGGCCAAGTCAACACCTTGAACTCGTTGTCGTGTTCCTCAAACCATTCCTGAACCATTTTTGCAGTGTGGCAGGGCGCATTATCCTGCTGAAAGAGGCCACTGCCATTAGGAATACTGTTTCCATGAAGGGGTGTACTTGGTCTGCAACAATGTTTAGGTAGGTGGTACGTGTCAAAGTAACATCCACATGAATGGCAGGACCCAAGGTTTCCCAGCAGAACATTGTCCAAAGCATCGCACTGCCTCCGCTGGCTTGCCGTCTTCCCATCTTCCCATAGTGCATCCTGGTGCCATGTCTTCCCCAGATAAGCGACGCACACGCACCCGGCCATCCACATGATGTAAAAGAAAACGTGATTCATCAGACCAGGCCACCTTCTTCCATTGCTCGGTGGTCCAGTTCTGATGCTCATGTGCCCATTGTAGGCGCTTTCAGTGGTGGACAGGGGTCAGCATGGGCACCCTGACTGGTCTGCGGCTACGCAGCCCCATACGCATCAAACTGCAATGCACTGTGTGTTCTGACACCTTTCTATCAGAACCAGCATTAAGTTTTTAAGCAATTTGAGCTACAGTAGCTCTTCTGTTGGATCGGACCACACGGGCCCATGACCCTGTCGCTGGTTCACCGGTTTTCCTTCCTTGGACCACTTTTGGTAGGTACTGACCCCTGCAGACCGGGAACACCCCACAATAGCTGCAGTTTTGGAGATGCTCTGACCCAGTCATCTAGACATCACAATTTGTCCCTTGTCAAAGTCGCTCACATCCTTAAGCTTGCCCATTTTTCCTGCTTCCAACACATTAACTTCGAGGACAAAATGTTCACTTGCTGCCTAATATATCCCACCCACTGACAGGTGCCATTGTAACGAGATAATCAATGATGTCCGTGTACAGTAATCGGTTCAGGGACCAGTAAATTCCATCCCAGTTCTTCACTTCACCTGTCAGTGGTCATAATGTTATGGCTGATCGGTGTATATCCAGACTACAATGTGCTTGGTGATAACTACGTTTGGTGAATGCAAAAAAGCACATGATATACTTTCTTTTTAACCACACGTATGCATAGACAAGCGGCTAAAATGCAAGTGGTATTGTTATTGGCATTGTCTTATTCTTGCCTGCATAATTTGTGTCTACCTGGAGGATTGAAAAGTCCACTAGGCAGTACATTAGGCCTGAATCATCCCTCTTGAGAACTTTAGAGTTTGCACTATGTAGACATACGTAAATTAACACGCTGATACTTGAAGAGGTTACTGTATTGATAATGTTAAGATCATGGCAGCGGCAACACGCTCTATTAGTTTCTCTTTAAGGCTTTCTGCTACGGTTGCCCTGTTTACTTCACATACTACCCCCACCATTCATGGGCTTATTTGCATTCTGCTGGTGCTTGCTGTAACATCAATTTCTGAGGATGCGCACAACCGAAAGAAGCACTCTAAAACATTACGTTTCCTCAATGTAATCATTTTGTATCTGTGACTAATCAGAGCATTGATACAATTGAGTCACAGTACAGTCAAAGAAAAATCTTTGACTGAAATTAGGAAGAAGCCACTAACATTCAGATATAATTGTCTATACATTTTTTGCCATAGGTAAATCATTTGGAGAAATCTTGGGAGAAGAGAAAAATCTTGATTAACAAACTGCCATATTGCCAGTCTGTTGGTCACCAGAGTGAATATGTGGGAGTTTGATGGAGCCCAAATCAAACACTAATATATTCAAGAGTGTGTACCAATTACTTTTTATGATTATCTCTGACCTGTACGTGGGTGTGACGGATTGGGAATTGGTTCCTTCCATGAACGTGACTGTGCAGTGTATGTGTGTGTTTGCATGTATGTATGCGTTTGCTCTAATCTGAAGGCTGCAGCATGATCATCTACTATGTTTTATTCATTGGAAAGTCACCAGCTAATGGAAAAAGGAGGTGCATGACTTCACATGCATAAATGTTTGTACATGGCTGCATCTGTGTGTGTGCTAGTTCTCTGACCCTGTTACTTATTAGCTGTGTAGGTAGCTGCTCTGTAAGCTGCCTGTGGAAGATCGGTAGGTAACATATAGCAGCAGAGGAGAAGTGTGAGGAAAAGGAAACCGGAGGAGGACGGCTAGTTGGACTGTAAGTATATAGATTTAGTGAAGTTATTTCAATGGTGTGTATAATCCCAGGCATACAGTAGTGGGTGTGTGTATATTGTGCAGATAGAGGCTGGTGACAACTGATGGTGAAGCACAGGGAGAGCTTAAAAGATGGTTCTCATATCTATGGAATTCATTCACTGACGTCCTTCATACTGAACTGCTGCTGTCCCATGAATTCATGATTTAGAGGCATGTCCAAAATCGCTGCAGGAAGGCAGAGAAGCTACAGTACAGTACATGCCTTGGCTAATTTCACAAAGACTCAGGAATACCCTGTTATTGTAGCTTTTGCGACTGTTTCTGTTTAGGACTACATACAGTACTGTGTCAAAGAACTTGGGGTATGTAGGGTATGACCTTTTAATAAGGTATAACATACATTATAACATATATTATAACTCTAGACTTTAGCTTATTGTAGTTGAAAACTCAAACTCAAAATTATAACTGCAGTCTAAGAGGGTTTGAGTTTGTCAGTTTCTAATCCATCAGATCTGTAGTTGTAACTATGTTGATTTTGGTTCCAGATGCTCTGCAATGCTTTTCCAGAAGTGAAGTGGCTCAATGGTCCATTGGAGGATACTTCCGATGAATTAAAGTGCTAAAAAGCTAAAAAGACAAAACAAGGTCTGGATATACACCAGCCAAGTAGATTTTTACCAGTCTGTTAACCCAAAAGTTAATTATTACTTATTAATAATATAATAACGTAATGAAGTATTACTTAGAAGTTATACTAAACCATTTACAAAGTATCTTGTTAGAAAGTGGTACCAGTTTTACTTTGTAAATATAAAATACACACATTAATCATGGCTTTTATTCTTGAGGGTGTAAGTTTATCCCTGGGATCACAGTAGGACTCACAAATAGATATTCCTCTGATAAACACTTACTCTTAACAGGTGAATTTGCGTAATTGCATTAATTTGCCAGATGATAATCATATGATAAGACAGAATCCTATCTGTGTAACTCCACTAAGATTTTATTTTATCCAGGATATCCCCCACAGATTTGATTTTCTCTGTACAATGCTTAACCAAACAGCTTTTAAAATCTTCCTATGTGTTCTTTGAGTGTATGCTGTGTGAGCCTTTTTCGTGTATGAATGCCTCTGTGTGAGCCTCCATCAGCAGAGATGGCCAGCAACATTTACCCTTTGATCTCCAAAGCTGTGCTTGCTGAGTGCTTACTTCTCAAATACAAACCAGAGGGAGAGTTCTTTCAGTTATTTCTCAGGTTCAGCATTCCAATACTGCACCTCATCCACTTCCTCACCCATCCGTAACCCCCCCCGTTCTCTGTCGCTCAGCAACCATCCGTAATTAATGAGCTTTTACAGTTCGATCTGATCTGCCTCAGGATTGGACACGTCTGATAAGCCGAATGGAATATACACACAGGCCTGCCCCTCTCTGCTCAGCACTGCCTGGAAATATAATTACTTGAGAATGAATACACACACACACGCACACACTTAAACGCACACAGACTCAGTAAGCCCAGGTTAATACCAATCTTTTTCCTCTTCTCTGCACTAATTAGAAATGTACTGACGAGAGTCATTTGTTTGGAAGTTGAATGCACTGTGCACTTGTTGTCGTTATTCAGAGACTCAGAAACTTAGATAATTAAATCTATTTAATGATATGCTTTAGTGAGCGTATGTGTGTATGTTAATGACATGCTCTGATGCTCTTAATGAGCATGTGACAGTGGCAGGGAGATGGAACAGCATTCCACATAGTTCAACCAGTTATTACTTAAACGTAATCCATCTCCTCTCTGCCAAATGACAGTTTACACACTCGCTTATCAATCTGCCCCTATGGCCACACTCAACAGCTGTCAATAGACTGTGGCCCCTTACAACATCTTCATCATGGAAACTGTATTCATGACAAAACTAATTTCCTAGGTGTAATGATGTTTCAATACCCATGTAAATCCTGGTGTATAGATCTGTGGGAAGCCACGCTAAATCTGGTCTGCAGTGAAGAATGATGCAGGTGTTTGTGTGTGTGTGTGACACGGAGAGCATGTAAGGGCATAAGAACATCCTATACAGGCTCTCGTTCAGTGTGGAGTGAAGCAGCACAGTCAGGTTTATTGCTGTGGCCATAGCAACAGCCATGAGTGGAGATGGAGATGACTTTTTTTTTTTTTGGTGATGCACTGAATGTCCTTGTTCAGATGAGAGAGAAGGAGAGCAAGGGATGAAAATGCAGTCAGAGTGAGGGATGAAGAGAGAAAGGAAGGGGTGGAGAAGGCTGGAAGAAACTTTAGAGAAGACTGAGTAGAGGCTTTCTTTCATATCCTTTTAGCTGTTTGTTCTACAAGCTCTGTGACAGACTCTTTATGAGTTTGTCATTTTCTTCGCCCCCCTGAACAGTGGCTTTATCCACAGCTGGCTTTACATATGGAGTCACTGTTAGATCAACAACAGAAATTGATAATGATTTTCCAACACCTCTCCAATCTAACTCTGTCTGATGTAGTCACTTATTTCCTAGGTTGCTCCTTTCTCTCAATGGGTGATGCTCCACTTGACTTCCCCTCCCACTGTTTATGTGTTCATCTCTTCCCTCTCCTCTGTGCGGGTGTCTGTATGTGTAGTCTGTCTGTGGCTAATCTGTGTGTTAAGGAGGGCTGAATAAGCCTGTCTTTGTCAAGGCATTAGGTTTGGAGAGGATGAATACATTAAATGATAAACGGTGGCGGTGAAGGTGGCGGCGTGTGGATTTGGATTCATCTGAATGTCACCGCCCCTCTTCCATTTCTGTGTCCCCTGCTGTCATAAGTGTGCATTTACGTGGCCTGTATCCCATTTTGCATGTTAAAGGGTCAGTTCACCCAAATTACTAAAAACATTTGTCATTTACTGTGTGTGGTATCTAGTCATGCAGATAGTTTTAGTTTTATCTCCCGAGGTTTTACTTTGAACAGTTTTCATAGGGACTATTCATTTGGTAGAAAGTAGTAGAAAGTAGTTCTACCGAATGAAAACTCTTTTTAGCGAAATCATGCAGGGCCAGACACCAATAGGGCAGGGGTGGACAAATATGTGCCATGGACAACAGTGTGCAGGTTTTCATTCCAACCAAACGTCAAGTAGAGAGGAAGAACATATCAGTAAAATCACTTGCAGAGGTGACCACTTTGAATGAAAACCTGCAGACTGTTTTAACGTCAACTTTAACTTTGTTATTGTTTGTCCTCAAAGGTAGACAAATACATACAAAATTGAACATAAGACAGTTGGTTGGTGGTTGCATGTTGATATTTGAAACAAGGAAATGCGCAGTTAATCTCTGAGGTTTCTGCCCTGACCTCAGCTCCTTTTGAAGCTTTCTTTTAATCCCATGTGCACAAAAACACAAAACACACCTTGCAGAGAGTGAGTAGATGCGTGAGAAAAGAGGATGTAACTACATCTCAGGTGTAACGTTCTTAAGCCTTATTGAAGGTGAATCACTGAGCTGAAGAGAAACATGAGAGCTGAGGATGGGAGTGATATATACTTTAGTTAAGGGAGGAAGAGGGGATTCTGCTATTAGGTGGAATGTGGTAACTGTGAGAGAGGAGAGGAGGGGGTAGAGGCAGAGCGAGAGCAAGAGAGAGGCAGGCGGGGAGGGGGGGCTAGGTTGCTGACTCTGAGCTTTGCTGCGGTGAGCTTTGAGCTAGCGACTCTCTGAGCTCTCCGGCTGTGTGTGTCTGGTAGGCTGCTGTGGTGCAGACCGTAGCCTAGCCACGTTAGCCTCCCTCCACCACTTCCACAGCTCAGTCAGCCGGCAGCTCTGGTGTTCTTCAGCTGCAGTTAGACTCTACAGTCTGTAAGTGTCTCTGTCTGTAGCTGAGGATTTCCTGCTCCTGCAAGGATTCACTCTCTCTCTCTCTCTGGCCAAAGCAGTGAGACAGAGAGGGACAGATAGTAAGAGGAGAAGAAGAGGAAGACAGGAGAAGGAAGAGCGACAGCGGGCCGGCAGTGACCTTCGTGGTGCGGTGGCAAAGCAGAGGAGGAGGAACGGGCATAAGATCCATCAGGTGTGTGTCAGCACTTAAAGGGATGAGTAAGAGAGGGTGTGAGAGTCTGATGTGGGCTTGAATTTGTGTTCAGAGGCTGTGCATGGTACAGTAAGAAGGATACTTTATATATGGAGTACAGAAATATGTTGTTGCAATGCATTTAAGTGTAAAGATCTCTCCCTCTGACATGTCATCTAATCCTGTAATTCAGTGCTAGAGTTCAAGTTGAGGAAGAAGTGCAGAGCTGAAAGAGAAGAGTTGTAAGAGAAGAAGATAAGCATTAAGAGAGAGATTCTTCTATGACATGTTGTAGATGGATACTTCCTCACAGGAGCTAGATATAGAGATGCTGATATGAAGACAGAGAGGAAAATATAAATGGAGAATACCGGAGATGGATGGAGCAGGAGAGAGAGGGAGATCTATGTTGTGCCAGCTAGAGCTCAGTGAAGATGACAGACGTGTTTGTGTGTGTGTTTTCTTCCTGGCTTAGACTTGGCTAGCGAGAAATACGTCTGTATGGGAGTATCAATCACTGTGGGCTGGGCGCTGCCTCAAGGCTGCAGGCTTGAGAAGCGTGCTCTCACAGCTCTCTGGGAGCATCTGTGTGTGTGTCTTCATTAAGATGCAATTTGTCCTTCTGTGGGATTATATCAAAGTATTAGTACATTATGCTTTTTTATTGCCACTGATGGGCTGGAGTCCTCATTATAAAAGGAACATTTGTGTTAGAGGGAGCTGGCCCTCAGGTAAGGTGCAAGTTGTATGATGTAGTATGATGTGCAATCTACTGTATTGTATCTACACCTGTATGTATTTCAGGACCTACCACCTGAAGCCCTGCTTCACTACAGCACTTGCCACCAATTGAAAAGATACATACCATTTTTGCTGAGAATGTTTAGAGGTTGAATCAGATCGGCAGGAGGATGTAGCCAGTAGGGTTACTGTCCCTCAGCCAAAAGGCCGGGATTCAGTCTTACATCACAGATATCATTTGCCCTGCTGAAGTTGCCTTGAGCAAGACCGTGAATCTCACCATCTACAGGTGGTGCTCTTCAGTGCTAAACCTTCCTGCTTTCACTTTTGTCATCTTTGTGCCAATAGATTTGTGTGCTTTGCAGGATGAACACTGTCCAGTAGATGTTGAGAAATCTCAAACTTAGTTTTACTAATTATCTAGTGGTTTAATTATTCATTTTAGACATTCACTGATCACTCTGTAATCCTAAATGCTGGAATGTGTATACCACTGACAGCGAGGTAGAGTGCAGGGGGATGTGGGAGGATGAATTGACAGGAAAATGGGAAAAGCAATTAAAATGTCTAAAGACGAAACCTGCAAGTCATTACATTGGCTTTGACCCAATCGAGGGCCTCAATGAATGTTTGTGTGTCCACATGTTTATGCACATTTGTTTGTTCGACAGCCAGATCCGGAGAGAGAGAGGCTTAGAGGGAAATAATACTCTAAACTGTGTGTGTGTGTGTGTGTGTGTGTGTGTGTGTGTGTGTGTGTGAGCGAAGTCAGGGTTTGATCTGCATGCCTTGAGGATGGTCTGTCTTCTTGTATCTGTCGGCCTTTTGGTTTCCTTTTTCCCATCACATCACATCACGTCTATCTGAGGTAACAACTAGACATTGACCTACTGAGAATTAAGCTTGACTCAAGCTTATCCATTCTGGACTGCGTGACTCAGCAGCAGGCGCACACATATACACACACTTACTGGCTATTGGTAGTCTTAAGGTTGTTAAAATTCTGGTCTTGCTTCTGTATTGCTACTGTGCAGAATATTGACTGTGAATACTGGCACTGATATGGAGTGGATATGAGTGGTAATATTACTTTGTTTGAAAATAACAGAGGTCTACTCTATCATACTGGCAGTTGTAATATCACACTGTTTGCTGTACTGTATTTTCTGCGTGTCTGAATGTGTATACAGGTGCTGTGCAGCGCTCATAACTTTCTACCCTTCTTACAGCAGAACATCATCTGTTAAACCAAGAGGGGAAAAATCCAATTACATTCTCCTTACACTGTCTGCCAACAATGAGACAGGCTTTTATATCTTTGATTTTACAAATCTAGTTCAATCATCAAATGAGCCCAATGTACCTAAAATGGTATGCCTTTACTGTATTCATTTGGCATGCGACATGTCTGTGGGTTTGAGAAAGTTATGAGTGCAAGTGTGTGTGTGTGTGTGTATGTGTGTGTGTGTGTGTATTTCAAGCTAAGGATACGTGTGTTATCCATGTGGAGGTAAAAGCTTTCCCTTGATAGATCCTGACAGAGAATTCCATTATCTATGTAGGTGTTTGGTATATAGGCTCTATGGATGGAGTTTGGTTTGAAGCACTGTATAGGAGTGTGAGTGTGTGTGAATGAGCAATATAAATGCACATATTTCTTTTACGTGGTGCATATGTTGTTAGAGCCCGGTAAAAGCCCTGTACAGGACTCACTGGACCAGCTCTCCGTTTAAAGGGTCCGATCTTCAGTTCTATGGAAATTTAATCCTATTAGAAATTCTAAAGATATTTAAGCTGGTGTCGAGGAAACTCGCCTAGCTTCTAACTGCCTACATCCGGTCGTCTACCCCGCAACCTCTGATAACTACACCTGACTGAGTAGCCTTGGTCGCCGGCTTAAGTCATCGGACATGCCCGTTAACGGCAGCTTTCCTCTTATAGATCTGTGCACTTGGTAAGTTGCTAGGTTTGGATTTGATGGCTTGGATTCTAAGCCCTCAGGGTCTGTTCAACGATCTTTAGTGGACAAAACTAGAATAACCTCTCAGAACCTTATAGATGTTGAGCACACATAAACTTAACTTTTTACTATCATGAGAAGCTTTAGTAATGAATGAACAATTTATAATAATTTTCAGGTTTGTTGCAGGAATTAAGCAAGGGTAAAGCAACAGCTCTCAAAATCAAACTTCAATCAATCATAAAATAATAATCAAACACCTCTTTATCTCTTGTCTATATTAAATCTCTGGGTAGGAAAAGGGAGGCTAGCCTGGCCAGTATTAACCTTCCATGATCCTCCTGCCAAGGTGAAGAGTTCTCAATGGAAATCCAAAACTCTGTACAAAGTCCCAAACGTTCCAAACAACTCTCTTCCCCTGATGGCAGGGAGAGCTGAGGCTCCCCGATGTCCTATCTTGGTCAGCGGCAGTCTATTTTCCTGATCTCTTGGTAATCCTCTGTGTTTGTTGCCGATCCATCGGAGTCCTCCAGCGCTGGCTGGTATCCAATCCTTTGCTGTGTTTCCTTGCCGCTCGCACGGCTCTGAGGCTCGGAGCCTCTGACTCCTCTTTTTATTCTCTATGCCAGGCTACTCCCTTCCCCAGTTTCTCAATGATTATACACATTTTCTTAAATCATATTTCATACACATACATGCCCTTATATGGTAGTTCCTTCCTTACTTTTCTCACTCTGGAAAGTACTGGACTCTTCTTCACATTACATCATTTGAGCCATGACATGATTTCATACAGACAGTGTTAACAGTTCCTCTTTCATGTTCAGTGCATTAGTATTATCTCAGTTACTTTTAATACTCCTTATTTTAACAAATGATTACTCTGTTCCATTCAAAATCATCATTTTCTGATTACAGTTATCATATAAACAATCACTTATTGATTAACTGTTAGTCTTCTGTGTTCGAGTGTCCTGATTGTACTGATTCACCAGTCCTGTTCATGCTGTTTTCTCAGAGGCAATATTCTGGGGTCTCAATCCTACTTGACAATGTGTATGTATGTGTAAGTGCAGGCTATGTAAATGCACATATTTATTGTATATCCGCAGTATGTACCTTGTCCTTTTGTGTCCTTTATGCATTAAGAACCCTTGGACATGGTAAATGATGGACGGAGGGAATGAAAGGAGGAGAGCGTTTCTTCCTCTCATCCCTCTCTCTGGTGCTGCTTGGTGCTATCATGGCTGTAATGAAGGCTCATTTATCTCCATCTCAGCACAATCTCATCATTCACAATGGGATTGCAGTAGCTCTGGAATGAGGATGAGTGTGTGTATTGTTTAGGGGACAGTCATGGATGTGTGTGTGTGTGTGTGTGTGTGTGTGTGAGAAAGGATGTTTGAATACAGTCAGTGATGCAGAAACTGACCTGTTGATGTACCTGTTGAGAATGAGTGAAAATGGGTCACATTTGGTACATGAGGGCCATGTTTTGTTGTGTTTGGTCAGCATTGTGAGGACAAACTGTCGGCGCAGAATTGGATCAATGAAACATGGATTACATTCTGAGGGTCAGGTTAAGTAAGCATCCATTTGAGCTGTGGGGCCACCTCCTCACCCTGGAGCTGAGAGGGAATGAATGGAGGATGAGAGGGCCGATTGGGAGACAGGCACACAGAAACAGAGGGACGTGTGTAGAGAGATAAAGGCTGAGTAATGTCATCATAGGCCCCATGTCCTCCAGGTCTGATTAAGAGCCTCTCTGAGCACTCCCAGACACTGCGCTGTGATAGGCCAAGGTCACGGCGAATCACGGCGCAGCGCTGCAGATTGATGCTTAACTCCGTCAGGAAACGGTTGAATCTAATTTGGCCAATGGGCTTCCTCTCCACTTCAGATGAAGAGGACGATTCCCCTCGCCCTGGGGCCCTCCGAGGAAGTGTGTGTGTGTGTGTGTGTGTGTGTGTGTGTGTATGGCTCTCTCTCTCTCAGCCAGTTTGTGTGGCACCACCACACTTGTCAGCATGTGGTTAAGGAATGCGTTGTAAGTGATTGGCAGGCTATGATATTAGTTTGGGAATAATATGAGTGTAATAACTTGGTGGCGTTTGCCTCCAGAGAGTGACTCCCAGGTAATCACATTTACTCAACACAATCACTGTCTCGCACGCCAGTGCCCGGGACAGGACCACGCTCTTTTTCATTTCCTCTTATGAATGTCATGAGCTCTGGTATGTGTGAAGTGTTGTTTGCGTGTGTATGTGTGTGATGCTGTTGATGTTGTCTAGCAGCTTGGTTATGAGTGCTGACTGCTTGTGTCTGTATTTTGCGGTCTCTGTAAATGTCCATAGGTAGGTAGCGAGGGGACTGCAGATGTCTGATATGTGTTCGAAAAATGCTGAAAGTACTGCTTTATGTCTGGACACATTGTCTGTTGCCATATTTGGAGAAGGTGCTGCTACCTGTACCATAAATTATCCAAATATCCGAATTCATATCATTAGTTTCTCATACAATTTATTTCCTTTTTTAATGCAAACACAAATGATGATATTTAAATGTGTTGTTTATTGTAAAATTATGTATTCTCAATGTGCATATGTGTTTGTGTGTATGTGTACTTGTGAGGATTTCTGTAGCCAAGGTACTGTTGCGGTAAAACACAATGTTAACAGGTCTGTCTGTGCAACAGAAAAGTCTGGCCTCCCTCCTAGAGAGAAGTTAAGAAATAATGTGGGTGCAACAACAAAGTGCACAGTCACTGTTTTTTTTCCAGACTGATCCAAGGGGCTGTTGTAAGTGAAATGCAATGCAGCAGAAACTCAAACATCAATTATGGTGATGGAGTATGGCAGCGTTGGTTGTGTCGATTAAGACATATCTTCTTTGAAGAGGCAATATCTACACTTTATTTGATCAGTTCTGTCAGTGCTGACCATAAACAAAGGCATAACAGAGGCATAACCACTGTCATGACTTCATGGAGATCCAGATCCATGAATGAGCATAACTAGGTACTACTACCATGTCGGATGTGGTTCAAGGAAGTTGGATGAAGCAAAATCTTTTTTGGTGGCATGTGATCATGTTATCTAAAAAGAAAAAGCACCAAAACCTCTTATTTAAAAAGCCGGAAAGTAAATCTTTGGCATTTTTGCTTGATAAATGACCTCAACGAATAATCAATTTGAAATTAAATCACAGGTAAAATATGGGTTATGTTTAGCTCTACATCAGTCAGTGCTAATGCAAGAAGATCAGGGATTAATGTAATGTGCAATTTAAAGTCCATACAAGTAATAAAATCTACAAGGCAAAGAAACAAAGAGAGCGAGAGGAGATTGTAAAGTGAAGCGTGTTCTATCAGGAGGTTTTAAATGGGTGAGTCCTCAGTGGTGCAGCAGTGGACAGAGAGAAAATGGTGAAGGGAGTGAACCGGGGGTAACAATATGGCTGAGCTGGTGGATCGATAATATACTCTCTGATCCATAACATATTAATAGGAGGGAATACATTATTACTGTTAAGAGATGTCAGGTGGACAGGGCAGAGACGCACACACACCTCTGAGTGCAGGGAATTTTCAGCTGAGCGAAGGTGAGGGACACAACACTGCATCTGGGCACAATGCCAAGGAGTAGTCTCCTCTCCTCTCCTCTCCTCTCCTCTCCTCTCTTAACCTTGGGACACTCTGTAGGAGCGCCATCTCCTCTACTGCCCCCCCCCCCCCTCCTCCTCCTCCTCCCCCAGATGTACCCCCTCTGTCCATTTCATTTCCTGTCTTAATATCCTGATTGAAGTGGTCACCTTTCTCTGTTGTGGTTAATGAGCAGCAGGTGTCTGAGTGCAGCTCACTCGACCATGGCTGGGACCCAGGGACCAACTCACAGTAGAGCAGCTTCTTTATCAGCCTGGAAAGGAGGAAGAGCCTGCAGTCCACCCTCTTAAAGCATTTTAATGGTTTTTCATTATTGTTGATAGTGAAGAGTGGAAATAAAAGAGACACAGGGCAATGTTAGTGGCATTAGAAAGGTGTGTGATACTAGGGTGTTTGTTTTTTTTTACAATGTTTATTGCATTTTCTAAACTGTTGTACAGTGGTTGAATTCTGTAAGACCCTGTTTTTGTGAATATTATCACAGTTTTTTGTTAATAATTGTAGAATCACAACAACCTTATGGTGTAGGCCCTTGCCAACAAGGAAATATGCAAAATATAAATCCAGTATACAGTATAGTACCAAAGTTGCAGAGGTTCAGCTACAGTTTGAATCCACACAATAATAGTCTGCACATCAGACTTATGTGTGTGTGTACACTTATGTGTGTGTTTGTGCTGTCTGACAGCGCTGCGTGAGTTGTCCATTGCAATGCAACGTAGCACAGCAGTTTATGTGCTTTGAATCCACAACTACACCCACTAGATGTGAAGACAGAGGTGGAAAAACCAAACTGGTATGTCGTGAATATAATGAGTCTCCAAAATCCTTTTCACTCACCCTCAGTCAGCTCTTTGCTTTAATGCTGAAACTGGGATACTAACGCTAATGACGTGTCAAACCATTGTTCTCTTACATCGATTTCAGTTGAAAAGCTATCTTGTGTATAAGCAAAATATTGTATATAAGCAAAATAATCTCATGTGAGAGTTGAGCCTAGACTACAGATGTACACATTCTTCCCACAGCAATGGAGCTTAAGAGCTGTGATTAGCCATGCTTGCTTCACTGCACACACACTTGCTTATCTGTGTGTCTTTGCAGTGATTTTATGCTAAAATATTTGGACACCAAAAAAATTAACCTACCTGCCAGCATGATAAATGGGGCTTGAGTTTTCATTGTCCTGATGCTGCACTCATCATCACAATCTGCATCACAGTCGTCATCACATGTTACATGTTACTAATTCACTTAACTAATTAACAGTCATTAACACTACACAACACACAGAAAGATAAAAGCACCACTGCTAATGTTTCTAGGAGTTGCAGTGCTGCAGTGGAAGATGATAGTGGACAAACTGCTGGTGTGCCATATGGCTTTGATACACTTGCACTTACACGTGCTGTGGCCATAATGAGAGAGCAACATCTGTGGATCTGAAGACAAAGAAATAATTGCTATTTCTATTTTTAACTACTAGTAAGAAGATCCTACAGTGAAGAACAACCATTATTCTATTGTGAGTTGAATAGTAACTTCTAGTCATGCTGGAAATACAGTATTTATGCTGGTTATGGAGTTAACAAGTACACAGTGAGACAGTGAACTGGTATTTTCTTTTTAACGCTGCATCAAATTGTTCAGCATGTCTTGTCATAAATGTATATTTCTGTATCTGTAATGTATACATTTTTGCACACCTTTCATTTATTGATTTGGTATCAGTTATACTTTATAGTGACTCGTATACTGTGAAACAAGGCACATTTAGAACGTACTATTTTGTTGTGTCTGTGTGTCTGTGGGCCTGAGTGTGTTGTTGGTGTGTGCGCTGTAGGAAAGAGGGTGAAGAGGGTAGCAAACTAGTTATCAGTGTCCTCACCCTCAATACCCAACGATGTACCCTTGAGAAAGTCATTTAACCTCAGCCATGCTCCAGTGAACAGCGGAGGACTGACTGTACATACAGAGCACATCAGCATTTGTCTGTGTAGAGCAGAACATTAGACATACAGCACTTAAAAAGCCCAGTAGTGCATAATGAATCAGGACATTACTGACAAGTAGGAAGGTATGTTTAGGTAGCGTACTTCAGTAGGGAACAAATAGTTAAGTAAATGAAAACGTATGACCTCTCCAACATTTCCAGGATCTCCCACCTCTGATTTGATTGATTGACTGGTGCAATGTTATGTTTGTCGTCAAGAGGGAACTGGGTAGGTGCTAATGGATGGCTGACATTTTTGAGACACAAAAAATACAAAATAAACACATGCATAGTGGGTCAGCGAAGCTTCCAACCTACAGTGTTAAAGTCCTGGTGGAATTTAGGAGCTTGGACACTCCGTCTTTTATGCTTACAGCTAAAAATAGTGCAGGTTTATCACCATCACATGGTTCCCTGGGTGTTTGTTTGTAGAAAGTGAGCAAGGGTTAGAGAAATGGCCACTGCATTCTGTGTCCAGGTCCAACTTCATGCATTTATCTCTAAGCCACAGCTGAGCTTAAACTGGGACGAAGAAAAAAATGGTGGACAGTCGGACAGAGAGGTGGGTGAGAGGGAGCACACACACAGGACTGATGCCAAGAGCCTGGCTCAGGGTTTGTAACTGTGACAAGCATAGATACAGAAGGTCTATATGCAATGGCATCGTACACATTGGGAGAACAAGGTGTGTGTGTCTGTGTGTGCAGTGTAGTGATTTCCACTGCTCTCTCTCACACATAGCTTCACTGCTGATGTCAGAAAAGCAGATTGATGCAGTTTCCGTCCTTTTTTTTTTTTTGTGAGTCGTCTCCCACCCCCACCCCCCTCGCTGCGGTGTGAGTTAGGCGAGGCCAGATGAGTTGCTATGTCAGAGAGAATGCAGCAGTGAGGGAGTTGAAGCTTTATTTCTCAGTGAAAGGTGTATTTTTCTCTTGTCAACAAGCATGGCTGCATCAGCCTCCCCTTGACTCCCCCCCCTCCGAATCTCCCTCTTTTCCCTTACATTTCTCCGGCTCCTTTCTATCTTCGCCTCCCCCTTTCTCTCTCTCTCTGCCTCCTATCTGGAGCTGTACAGAGGACAGATTGAGGGTATTATTTTTCTCCGACTGAGTTTTTCTGCCATGCGGTGATACTGAAGGTCCCATTCTGCTCCTGTGTCCAAGATAAATCAAAAATATTTTTCTACAGCTGCAATCAATGCCCTAGCCCTTTTTCAACAGCTCTGCCTTATTCCTCTCTCTCTTAAACATAGACACACACACACACACACACACACACACACACACACACACACACACTTTCTCTTCTCTGTTTCTTCCTGAGGCGGTGGTTCTCTCTTGAACGCTGACATCAGATAGCCTCCCTCCAGCAGTCCACTCCTCTGGGAGGGATTTGCATCTCATTTGCATATCATTACAGATTTAATAGAGCAAACTGTGCTCCATCCTGAGTGAAAATGACAAGGGGGGAAGAGGAAAGGTGAAGATAGCTGGGTTAGAGTCAGTCTACTGGTGACTGTGTATGCCTCCAAGCAGCTGCTACTGTATATCCTCTGTCTCACACCCAGCTATGCAGCTCTGCAATTAACCATATTTTTGAAAAATGGAGAATTCAAAATCACATCGACATTTGTAGTAACACAAGTTACAGAAAAGCTAGACCTACAACATAGCTTTGCTCAACAGTATGTCATGTGGTTCACTCCATTTGTGCAGTGATCCTGAAAAAAACAGGATCATTATTTATTTAATATATCTGTTTTTAGAAGCCTTTAACAAACATAATTTTTCACAAGCCCAAAATAGGTAACAAGCAGGGGTTTGCTTGAAATGACCTACTTTGTCTGAAACGTTTTTGTAGTTTTTGTCGTTTAAGTATGGGGATAATGGTGCACACTTTTGGACAGTCATTCCTAGAAGGCATTCATAGTGTTGAACTCGCTTGTACACACAGAAAGTAAAAAAATATAGTGGTGTAAAGAATGAAAAAAGGCCAATTGCTGTTTGAAGTGGGTGTGCTTGTCGGTTTCGGAAAGTTACAGAAATTGTCTAACGCAACATCACCAGTTTGACAGACTGAGACCAGTAAAGTGGCGAGCTATGAGAACGTACAAGGACGGTCGAACAGCGCAGACATTTTTTAGACAGCAGCAGAGATTACAAAGAAAAAATTGGAAAGATGACATTAGAAGAGTGCAGATATCACTTACTATCATGGATAAGTAAGAAACTGATTAATACGTGCAAAATCATGGGAGATGTAGTTTTCAAAATGCTCAATGAATTGTTTTTAATTTTATTAAAATTACATACATATTAGAATTAGGGTTCAAATTCTAATATGAAGTGTTGTTTTGGTTACTCATTGATCTTAGAATGTAAACAACAGGAACTGGAAAACCAATGAAAGAACCAAGAACCAATGACAGGACTTCAACTCTCTATTGATCTCTGTAGAGAAATTCCTTGTGCCTTGCTTAAAGACACCTCAGCAGAGCAAATGTTCGCTGACACAGAAGCATGAACCGAAGGACAATTCACTCTAGTGTCTTAAAAAAGCAGCAGCATCTCTTCTCATATTGCACATATAATGCCCAAACAAGAACACACTTTCACATACAGTTAATAGGGCAGAAAATATGATTTGTTTATGTAAATTCATATCAGTCAGTGTGTGACAATCCTGAGATAAACCCTGGCGTATCACACAGCCCTTTTTTAATTACCTTATTGTGCTGTCTCTCCTCAGCAGAAAACTCCTGGAAGGAAGAGGCTTTTTCAATTAGGACTTCTCCCCCCATCTGAGCTCCACTCTCTGCCACACGCTTTGTTGTTGTTGTGTGTGTGTGTGTGTGTATGTGTGTGTGAGAGAGAATTATTTGGTAACCTTTCTAATTTCACACTTGTTAAGTTTCCATGTAAAAGGCAACATTTTAGAAAGAAGCCCTCAGGATGGGTGAATGTCATTAGTGATTGTGTGCAAGCGTGTGTGTGTGTGTGTGTGTGTGTGTGTGTGTGTGTGTGTGTGTGTGTGTTTGTGTCCCTGTGTGTGTTTGTGTGTATGTCAGGGGGTTGATAGTACATAGATTAGTAATATGAAATCAGGGGCAGGTGTGAGTCTCTCAAGGGCCTTTTTCTACTCAGGCTTGGACACACACATACACACACACAAACAGAATACATCACCATACTGTTGCTTACATTCCTGCGACCAAATGAGGTGATCAGCCATTTGCTGTTGCCTGTGATCTCAGGCCTCCCCAGGCACACTGTGCTGTGTGTTTCTGTGATGACGATTATGCTTTCTTTCTGTTTGTTTCTCTCTCTCTGTCTCTCTCTCTTTGTCTCTCTCTTTCTAATTTATGTGTTGTTGTTGGAGCTGGTGCTGATAGGCCCAGAGATGGCATTTAGCTAAAGAGCAGAGAGGCTGTTAGCTTCTCCATTCATCTAATCAATCTCACTAATGAAACCACTGTCCTCTCCACAGCCTCTTGCTTCCCTCTCTTCTCTCATCCTCCTCTCGCTTCTCTCTTCCTGCCCTCTGCCCTCTCATCATTTGCTCTTCTTGTGCTTGTATCCTTTTACTTTCTTTTGGCACCCTGCTACCCATTCTCATTGTGTTTCCTTCTGTCCTTTCCTCCCTCATTCCATCCTCCCTTCCTTCATGCAGCTGTCCTAGATTCACCACTGGTAGATTTGTTCCCAGCGAGGCCGCTTTTTCTGGTGTTTGCTTCCTCCATTTCAGTAAAAACCCATGTCTCCTCCCCTCCCCCAGCAGAGTAGATGGTGGATTGACCCATTTAGGGTGAGAATGGGTATTGTACTGGGAGTGTATATGTGCCAAGGTGTGTACATCTGCGTACGCACGCAAGGGTGTTTGTGTGTTTTTTCACTTGTGCACATGGGGCTACATATACATGCATATGCAAGTGTGTTGATCTGTGTGTTTGTGTGCTTGTGCTTTAAAAGAGTAATTTGGTTTAATGGTTAATCAGTTTTTAATTGGATATTGAGGCAGTGTTGTAGACACAATGTCAATTTCAGACATATTATTTTGTACTTTGTAAAGATGAATGTAATTTAAAACCCAACGAGGTCTTGATATATTTGAACATAATGAATGAGGTGAAGGCAAAAACACCAAAACGTGATATGGTGAGGGGGGTAAGCTGAAACAATTAGTCAATGAATCGATTGGTCAATCAACAAATAATTGGTAAACAATTTTGATAATTGTTTATCTGTTAAAGTCATTTTTCAAGGAAAATTGGCATATTTGGTGCTTCCAGACTCTCAGATGTGACGATTTCCTGCTTCTGCTCTGGGCATATTTTCACTATTTTAGGCCAAACTATTAATCGCTTAATTTATTTGTAGAGGGGCAGATTAACCGATAATGAAAGAAATTGTTAATTTCAGACTTAGAGTTTGCACATTATCTGACTTGGAGCTCTGACTGGTGTCTCAACAGACAGGACGATGAGATAAAATCTAGACGGATGAGGTCTGGAGCGCACGGTTATAATAAGGTATAGCAACTAACATTTCAACAAATAACATGTCTTTAGCAAAAGACAATAGATTGAAATACATTAAGAGCCCATCAAAACATTATTCTGTGTGCTCCAGTCCTTATCACTCCACATGTTAATACCACAACGCAAATCGTAGTGGCTTTTCCTCTGCCAAACACAATATTTTCTATATCAGGACACCTGAGAGTGTATAATCTATGACAAGTTAACTTACCGCAAAAAAAAAGAAAAGCTGGGTCCAACTCAGCATCCGTTTTTAAAGGTTTGGTGGTGTCTTTTATAGTCCCATTTCACCACTGAGAGTTAACTGGTAATGTAGTATAAAGCTGAAGTATTGTTGCTATGGTTACCTCCAGTTTAATACTGCACACTGATTTAGTATTGGGGTCAAAATGTCAACAGGTACTATGTTTGAGGTCATTCAGATTTACCTCACACCTGTCAGCCAGTCAGAAATCAGTATTTTCCTTAGCCATGGAGTTAATGGAGCAATAATACATCTTGATGTTATGTACTCGCTTTTCGGCTATAATTGATCTTCTTGCAAATCTTTTACTCCGCTTTTCCATTCATTGCCAGTTTGGCTATCTAAAAAGTGTTCATAACACATCCAAGAGATGTGAGGTGAAATAAACGGGAGAAAGCAAATAAAATTGTTTAAAGTGATGAAATGTCTCTTTAATACTGTAACTCTATCTAGAGAGAGAGAGGGAGAGATTGCCCTCGAGGTCCCTGTTTCTTTCTCTGCACCACTTCGTTCTGAAATCTGTTTTCTGTGTATCTGTGCGACTACATGTGTATATATACTATTACTGTGTGTGTGTGTGTTTGTGTGTGTGTGTGTGCGCGTGTGTTTGTGTGTAGCCTTGGGGTGTTGACGTGTGCTGGACAGAGACCCTACAGAGAGCCTTTGTGGAGAAGTCTTCCCTGCAGCAAGGTCGCTCCTTCCCTCCCTCTCTCTCTCTTTATCCCTCGCTCCTCTCCTCCCTCCATCAGTGTATCTCTGCCCATATCTGTGCAACATTCATAGTTTTCTCTCTCTCTCACTCACACACAAACACACTCAAAAAAGACAAAAAGCACATTCTACATGAATTAATTTTTTGAAGGCAGGTCTCTGGTGGGGCCAGTGGCTGTAACTTCAGAATATAAAGTTGAGTGTCTATCTGACCATGGGCGGTGTGCTGTGTGTGTTTGTGTGCTTAAACGTGTGCAACTGTGACGTTGTGTGGTCTGCTGGGTAACGGCACTGATTATGATGTATAGAAACACTGACTTTTGTTAGAGGACAAAACATGTCCCTTTATAGTGTGTCGCATAGACACACACATATACACGCACACACATACACAAGCTTATACATTTAAAAGCTGAGAAATGTTTCACCAAGTTGTATATGTTGTCCCTGTGTTACATACTGTATACAGGAGCATATAAACACACAGAACATTATTCATTTTCAATAGCACATACACAGAGGGACATGTTGTCCTTGTAATGCTTTGATGTACACCCAAGTGTGGCACTTTTAGTTGGCTGTGTGTGTGTGTGTATGTGTAAACTGCAGGACAGCGATACCGTAATTCCCCTGCTCTCCCACTGTGAACAGAGGAGCCGCATTGCCACAATTTTACCTTTGAGTCTTTAATACACACACATAGTATGCTTTCTCACTCACTCACAGTCTCTCACACACACACACACACACACACACACACACACACACACACACACACACACACACAGTTGGATGCACATCAATCATAGCTCCAGCCTCACCTGTCATTGTCTTTGTTGTAGCTTATACAAACATCCCTTTCCTGGTCCACCGAGTAATGACCCCAATCAGGATTTACATTCACAGCATAGCACCTTTTTGCTCCCATACACACTCACTCCCACTGGGGAGGGAAAAAAACACACAACAGCACCTTTTCAGCGAAAAGCATAGAGGATAGTGCTGTTTCACTCTTGGAATTACTAAAAAAAATAAAAAAATAAGTGGTGAAATAGAGAAATAGATATGGATTCTTTGTGGAGAAGTTAAGTTGATTTGTGAATGTGATAAAAGAGGAAAAGAATGGATGGTAAAGATGTAGAAAGCAAGAATATGAAATTGGGACAATCAAGTCAGAAGCAGGGACAGGTGAGGTGTGTGTGTGTGTGTGTGTGTGTGTGTGTGTGTGTGTATGTGTGTGTGTGATGAGCCTGCATAAACATGCACAGTGCTGAATGCTGATCAGGGACAATAAAACCTCCATTAAAGATTTATTCTGGAGAGACAGAATAAGGGAGGGCCAGATGATAGAGAGAGGAAGACAGGAGGTGGAGGGAATGGGAGGGGGAAGAGAGAGCACTCAGGTTTGTGTCACAGAGTGGATTATACCAAAGACACCTCTTTCCACCCATCACTGCGAGACACACACACACACACACACGGGTGCTCAGACTCTGCATTTTAATAGCCCTGTCACCTCCAGCTATAATACCAGACAATGGCTCTTTGAGCAGACACTCGTCTTCAGAAGTGTCTTTCGTGCTTCCTGACAGGCTCAAGCGAGAGCTAACTGGCTAGCTCACCACAATTATAGATCCCATCTGTGTAGTCACAGAGGTACGGAAACCTTAGCACAACAAGCCCGAGGCCTACTCAGTCAAAATGTCACCTGGACCGGGCTGTGCTCCAGGCGAGACTCACATGGGGAAAATGGAATCTAATCCACCCCCATCCCTCCATGCCCCTCCTCCATTGAAGTGTGCTGTCAGCTTTATCTCAGAGCCATACCCCCCTCCTCTACAAGCCCCTGCTTTCATCCTGTTTGAGATGATTGAGATTCAGAGTTGATGCTGATGACATTTGAGCAGGTACTTTACTGTTCCCCTCACTGGTGACTGACTACAGTCTGGGTGAAATGCTAAATGTATGGAGAGAAAGAGGAGGGGGTGGTGGTCGATGGCAAGAGATGGAGTCGGAAATGGAAAATGGGACTCAGTGGAGAAGAGGGAATGAAAGGAGGTGATGAAGGAGGATGTTTTGGGGGGGAGGGGGGTTAAAGAGCTGGAGGAAAATCACAACCAATGTAGCAGATATGGGGGGGAAAGGGACTCAAGAATGGATGGAGATGGAAAGTGAAGAGGGGAGAAGAGGAGTGGAGGGGACAAAAGGCACTAGGGAGAGATGGTGGGGAGGACAAGGAGGAAAAAGTGGGAGATATGAGAGGGAAAAAAGGGCACACAAAGGCCAGCTGAGACAGTAGCTGATAGTAGTGTCTCAGGAGTGGGACATTTACTCTAAAATCAACCAGCTCTGCAACCGAATCAGTCAAAAGATCCCCATGTAGGCTGTCAGGATTATTGTGTCCGTGTGTGTGTGTGTGTGTGTGAAAGAGAGTGTGAGAGCGTGCATGGGAATGTGATTATCAGTGTGTTTGAGAATACTGTGACAAGGATAATTATGTTTGATTACTAAAGACCCCAGTGAGGGTTTGCATTATCAGCCACTGTGCTCCTTTGGTATTTTCCTAAGCCTTGATGGTGAGCCACCATCGCTCTGTGTGTTTTTCTGATAGCCCTGTCTTACTCCTTTTCTATTGGACTTGTTAAACAGGAAGTTCTACATAGTAAATAGAAAGTTTGAATTGGTGTCTGTGATTGATAGAGGACATTTTTACACCACAAAGCTTCCCCGCTCCACAGGAGTGCAGCCCAGTTAAGACTAGTTCAGTTAAGAAATAATGACAATTATCTTAATTTATAGTGGGCTTGGACAATGTTTACGAAGTGCTTTGTCAGACACAGTGAAAACACACTGCTCAGCTAATACAGAGTGGTTTATAAAAAGCTTTAAAACAGCAAATTAACCAAAGTAAATGAATAAAGATAAGACAAAGGCATACAGTAACAACAATAAAGAAGAATTAAAGACAGGTCTATAAATACAAGTTTTGAGAAGTAATTTAAAAGATGTTCGGGATTCTGCTGTCTGTGTCTTATCAGACAGAGGTTCCAAATGTGCACTAACCTTTAGACATCAGTATGTGGAAAAGATATAGAGGCCCTGCCAGAAGTTCTTAAAATTTTAAAATCAAATCTGAACTTAACATCGAGCAAATAGAGAGGAGCTCAGATTGGACTGATGTGAAGTCTGTCAGCACTAATAAGGAGCTGAACTGCTGCAGTCTGGATCATTTGGAGGGGAGACCAACAGAGACCTATGTGAAAGTGCATATTCATTTCTCCAGGCCGCTGAAAGAAATGAATGGAATTAAATTTGATTTTGGTTTTTTTGGTACTGAGTTGGAGAAAACAACTTTTTTTTTAACATGTAGCTTCAAACAAAGACAATAGTCTGAGAAACTAGCAAATTGTTGTGGTTTGAGGTAAACAAGGATATGAAATGGTAATACCTCAGTGTTGTGATTCTGCTTCTCTCTGTCTCTTTCTGATGTCTCTCTCTTGCTGTCTGCCTCTTCCTCTCTTGTTTAGTCAATTCAATTCAAAAAGGCTGTATTGGCATGAAAGTTTCAAAAACAGTGTTGCCAAAGCATCATCAGTCTTTGTGTGGATACGTTTGTTTCTCCTTGAACATTTGGATCCATGTTTGGAAGGAGGTTTACAGGTTATTAACAGTTTGATCTCCATCTATTGTGTGATTACATCTGAAGTGGAGCCAGTGCCTGTTGTCCAGCTCCACACTAAGCCTGTTGGCCAACACCCTGTGCACAACACACACACACACACACACACACACACACACACACACACACACACACACACACACACACACACACACACACACACACACACACACTGATAATTATCCATGGCTCAGGGTCGGAGGTTTGTCTGTGAATGTGTGTGTCGTTCATGGATGGACTGATGTCCTTACGGTGTTATTGGGAGCAGGGCCATTATCGCCTCTAGTTTGTGTGTGTAATAATTTGGACCCAGAGACTGTAGAAATATCTTTCTCACTCACAAAAACACACATGCCTTCACACTCGCTCACTCACTCTCTCTCACTCACACACATGCGCGCACACACCGACAAACGTCCAGGTTATCACGCATCAGTTACAGTTTCAGCTAATTGCTCACCTTTTTCTCCTCCCCTGCCTGCTGGTTTTGTCTGTCAAGTGTTGTGTCTGCCTTGCCCTTTTGCCCCCT
This sequence comes from Macquaria australasica, assembly GCA_005408345.1. Taxonomy (NCBI): domain Eukaryota; kingdom Metazoa; phylum Chordata; class Actinopteri; order Centrarchiformes; family Percichthyidae; genus Macquaria; species Macquaria australasica. Next base: position 961,947 of record SEMN01000122.1, on the reverse strand, counting down.
TCCATACCTCCATCTATCTGCACACACACACACACACCTATGTATGAGGCTGATTTAGTAGAAAATGATCCTAAGATGAAAGATGAAAGCCATATTTATGCCATTTTTGTCATACTAACCTCCTAGTTCATCGTATGTACTTTCTTTGGAAACAGATGAAATAGTCTTTGATAATATCGTATCATATATATCATATCTCCAGCTAAACCTCCAGCCTTGATTGTATGCCCTTAAAGTAAATGATCTAGCAGGTACAAATGATTAAATTAGGTGTCTTCCCAGTCTTCCCATAGCTTTTTCAAGCAAGTTATTGTTTCTTTACACTTGCACACCTGGTCCAAGTAAGCACGATACTGTGCACTTTAATTTTTGTCCTGCTCAGGTAGATCTGTTTGTACTTCTCAACTCGCCACCAGCCACAAGCCGAGCTAAAGCTGGATCAGAGACTTTGAGGACAAGAGTTACTTGGGAAACACTACACTGAGATCGCCCCGAGGCTGGAGCTGTCTGTGGTGCTGAATCTCATAGGCTGTGTGTTTGTGCTTGTGTCTGATGCGGCTGCCTTATACTGAAAACTGTAGGTTACTTTCTGGTGATGAATAAATATTCACAGATGTCCTGATGCTGCGTGTAGCCTGGTCTGTGTTGTCATATTTTCTACTCTGTTGCTCTTCCGTTGTGTATCTTCACAGAGTGACTTTGAACTGCCTCCTCCTGTTGTGTCCTCCTCCTGGCAGACCTTAGGTCAGGCCTGCTGTTCGGTTCAGACTGGAGACAGCTTTAGTTTTTACTCTGTTATGCAGCTCTGTCCTGCTGGGCCACTTTATCACAAGTACCTCACAGTCTCCCATGTCACTGGTCTGCTGTGCTTGTTTACTGTAGTCCTCCAGTCTATCTGCCTGTCTTCTGGTCCATACTGTCTCCTTCACCCACACATTCTGAATATCCTTCTCACCCTGTGCTTTTTATCTCTCTCTCCCCTCTGGTCTACTATAAGCGTCTAAGATGAGGACATTAGACTGTCCTCCCCGCGCTTCAACTCTTTTCCTCTCCTCTCTCTCCTTCTGTGGATTGGGTGGTGCAGATGGATACGATGCCCTGACAGCAGCGTGCCAGTAGCTGTCTGCATCAACTGTGCAAGCTTATGACTTATTGTATGGGTCTTATCTTAGTTATTAGTTTATCTCCATGACTATCTGGGTTTCATAGCTCTACTGCCTCTCTATCACCCCTCCACATATTAATCCATGTGCTCCCTGTTCACCAGCTCTATCTGACTAAAGCTCACAGATAGTCTAAAGGCCATAGATAAGGCTGACATGCTCTTGTCTCCCTTCACACTAATTGAATTGACATCAATTGTTCTGCATCAAAATCAGGCTCAACCCCTTGTGACATTTGGTACGTTTCGTTTTTTTCACCCCGATACATGCAGCCATTGGCTCTGTATGCAGATACTGCTGCTTAGTGCACCATGATTGACAGTGAGAGTAATTTGAGTTTATATGTGTGTGTGCCTATGTGACACACTGGGTACTGTTAATGTGTAGTGGGTGAGCCGTCTTGAGCAGTGAAATCGGCTTATTTCCAACAGCTTCTAAAAACACCTCAGAGGTGTGTTAATGAAAGAGCAGAAAAGGAGGGATGAACACTCCCTAATCCTAATTTGTGTCTACTGCTGCTGCCCTGCACCCCCACAGTCTCTTTCTTTCTATCTCTCATTTCCTCTCAGAGTTGGTCAGCTATCCAATTCACATGAGCAACAGTCATAGAAATACACATTTTTACTTGCAAGTGGACCGGTGGTTTGGAAATATTATTGGTTTATTCTTCACACATCTTTTCCTGTTAAATGATGAATGCAAGCTGTGATTCTGGCTGTGTGCCTTGGTATTTTTGCTGGGGTGTTAAACAGTATTTGGTGACATTAGACTTTTTTGTATAGCCTGAGGGCACATTTGGATTGATTTCTGCCCAACACCAGTCCTGATACCGATACCATCCCTGCCCTCGTCCCCTGAGCCTGCTCTGGAATTTTACTCATTTATAAAAGCAGAAAAAATAGCATACTGTCAACAAATGAACACAGAAAGCAATAGTGGATATGTAAAATGAGAGAGAGAGAGTAGCAAAATAAAGACAAAGCTGTGGGGGTTGAGCCATAGTGTTGCATTGTGAGCTGTGGGGCAGGCTTATATTTAACGGCTGCACTGGGGCTTAATGAGCTGAATTAATAGGTCTGCTCTGAACACTTACATGCCTGCTAAACATACAGTTGTGTGCATGTGTGTGGGTGTATGTGTGTGTGTGTGTTGTTAATAATTGGGTCATCTTTCAACCATTTCATGCCCTCTCAGCCTAGACTGGGTGGATGTGGGTTTGTAGGCTACGATTTTTAATGTCATGGAGATACAAGCATTTTACATAATTTTGGAGCAATATGCTTATTATGTTTTAAAGTATTGTTGGTAGCAAATTGATATTTTTGCTGCAATGCTTTTTTTTTTTTTTTACATCTTTAAACGTTGTTGTTTCTATTAAGTTGTCTCTTAGTGCACTCTTTACTTATCAGAATTTTTGCAGACACATGCAGAATATCAATCATGCCTCTCACATATGTGTCCCTTGGTGATAGTGTGTGTGCACCAGGCTAAATGTTGGCTTAGAATTAAAGGGTCATTCCCTAGTGTGTTCACTGAATCAGTCTGGTGCAGGATCACTACAAGGAGAATCTGGTCCACATCCCCCATCTCCATCCTTACTTTCCTTGTTCTTCTCTCTGCTCCAGCTCATTAACCCCCAGTCTTCTCATATAGCAGCTCCACAAACTGGAATCGCTAAGCATCTCTCATCTGTCAACAAGAATTCTTCTTCCTTTCCCCCTGCTCTGGACTGGATTGGTTCAGTCCAAGTTTGTCTCAGCAGGGGACTGACTCCCCACAAATAAGGCCAACCATTCTGACATGAAAGGGTACAGCCTCAGAAGAACAAAGAGGGGTGTATGCGTGCATGTGTGTGTGTGTGTGTGTGTATGTGTATGTATGTGTAAATACGATATGGGTTTGTGCACATTTATGTGTGTCTGCGTGCTCGTGTCTCAGCGGGCTTGTTTCAGAGGAAGAGGCGTGGTGTGTTTTTAATGTGCAGACATTTGTGCGAATCTGTGAGGACCTTATGCACTGCATCCTCATCTTCTTTGGCCTAGCATGACCACTTCAGGAATGTTGTGTGTTTTAATATGAGAGACAGGGAGATGAAACAGAGTTTTGGCAGAACGGAGGATCAATGTGAGTTGCGAGAAAGACTTGCAAAAGGAACTCTGCCCCTTTTGTCTCTGTCTCTATCTGTCTCCCACTATCTGGGCCTCTGTCGATCTTTTCCTCCTCCTTTCTCTCTGTTTCTTAGTCATATGGTGTTGCCTCTAGGGTCAGGATTGGGCAGGATGTTTTCAGACAGATTATCTAGACAGTGAGAGGACCATGTTCAAACAGAGGGTCGTCCAGACTGTCTCGTTCTATCCACGGGCAAAACACACACAGAACAACCGTGACTCACTTTGTCTCACAGTAGGACATCCTCTTGATAATAACTGAACTCAGGCCTCCATCCTGCACCTGAATGCACAGGAAACTGCAAAAATACCACTGCCTGGTTGTGGGTAGCTCATAGGAAGTTCATCCTCACAGACACATACACATACGCACATCACCGCGTGTTGTGCAGGATATTGTACAAGTGTTTCCTCAGCAATATATTATCTGATTAGGCTAAATTAATGAGACCCAGTGGAATGGTAAAAACTCCTCTTTTGCATCCTTCCTTCTAGTTATCTCACCATCCTTCCATCCTCCATCTCTTCCTCACACTCACTTCACCCTACAGCTCCCTGCACCCCTAATTTTATTCCTTTTCTCTGTGTGCTCCTCCCCCTCCTCCCTCCTCAGCATCATTCACCCCTCTGCTCTTGTTTCTTGTTCTCTAGTCAGGTAGGAAATCAGTGGTGATAAAGGTTTTATTGTGGATATTTGGGATCTCTTCTTTGTTCACCATCTTACTTGTTTAATTAGACAACAGGTGCCAAACTGATACACACACACATATGCATGTAGACAACACACATGCTGTTTACATATGAGTGCACACATACCCTCAAGCATTTCCGACTGACACTGCACACAGAGCAGCATTTTTGATTTGTCAGTAAGTTATATTTAATCTGTGCACAAACAATATAATGTGTGATTAAATCCTGCCTGATATGTGTGAAAGCTGCTAGCTTTAACCAGCTGCCTGTCTTAATATGTGAGCTGGCATGAAAAGAGGAGGCAGGAGATCCCTCATCCCACTGTCTGCTTTTCTTATTAAACACATACTGCTTGTAGGACTCTCCTCCCGCAGACTGTGTGTGTGTGTGTGTGTGTGTGTGTGTCTGTGTGTAGACTTTGTGAATTTGCAAGTCTTCTGTGATACAAGAGTTGTTTATTTCATGATGCAAAATATACTTCATTATGAGTGACACCATGAGCATATGGACAGAGACAGAAAGAATTTGAATGCGTTAGTGAGTGTGTGTGTGTGTGTGTGTGTGTGTGTGTGTGTGTGCTCGTGTTCGTATTGCCTCGGGGCTGCTTCTTGTGATGTTTAAGTAGAGTTTCATGTCTCCCCTCATTAAACCAAAAGGAACAGATCTTTTTGAAGAATTACTGGTGTGAGCAAGAGCACGTGCATGTGTGTGCTTTTTTTTTGTGGAGGTGGAGGGCTGTCATTGGCTCACTTTTAATGACGCAGTCACAAAGATCACAAATCACAGGGTGAAGTGCTTGGTCATATGTGCAATGACAATGAGGCGACATCTAAGAGCACCTACTATTTTCATTCACATGGGTGCAGGTTTCCATATGCAAAATGGTTGGATGAAGTGGAATATAAATTGGCAGGTATGGCGATCAGTCATTATCTTCTCAGCTTCTCACATTACTCACCTCATACCTAACAGCTGTGCCAGTTTCTAAAAGTAGATCAGTGGCAATGTGTGAACCTGCCCACTTCATCGCTAGTCTTTGTGCTTCCATGGAAATTGAACCTAATTTGTGTTTAAGTATTGAATCATTTCCTGAAACCGACTTGCCTGTGAGTTGTCACATCCATGCAGAAAGCATATGGCTGATGGTTTACTCTAGAAATGAAGAGTTTCATTGACCCTGCTGTATGCGTGAAGGTTGTAGCATCTTTTCTGCCTTGACTTAACAGTACACAGTGTGTTTATATGTTTGCGCACGCATATTTATCTGTAAGTGCAAAGTAAAAAAAAAAGTTTCTTTCTCTCTGTAATGAGTGTTTAAAATCATAAATTATAGATGGTGGATCGGCAGGGGAGAATCGAGTGAGGAAGAGCATCACAGTAGCCTGGAAATGGCGTGTGAATGTTTTCTGGCGGAGTTATGAACCTTTGCTTTAAATCCATCCCATCTTGTAACACTCACTGGATGATGGTAAACAAGAAAACATCAAAGTGGTCCTTCTTTTGTAAGCAAGCTTCAGCTAGCAGCACTTTTCCTCTTTCTCTGTCCTCACTGCCTGCATTTTTTTGGTCCAGCCCAATCAAAGTGTTGGGCAGACGGTGATTCCTCTGGAGTTTTGATTAATTGCATTACATTAAATTTAGGAGGCCGGGTAGTGAGAGTGAAGGAGAAAGAGAGAGAAATCGACAGAGAGCAAAGGATAAAAGGAAGTGAAGAGAGAGAGTGGGGAATGTGGGGATGGAAAGAGACACTCAATCCCTTTGTGTTTCTCTGTAATAACAAGTCTCGCTGTCAGTTGTTTCTGAGGACGATAAACTGCTGTTGACACTGCTGGAAACACTTTCAGTTCACTTCAGTTTAGTTCAATTCAATGCAGTTCAGTTGAAATTAGTTGAGTGGATTTTAGTTTAGTTCAGCAGTACCATTGGAGTAATGGTGATGTAGCACAGGACGACTCTGGAATTAACACCTTTTTAACTTTCTGAGTGAGTTTTGTCACTCAAAGAAATGTCTCTGTACTGTATCTCTACACTATGTACATTTTGTCTTTTGTTTGTACTGATTTATTTATGAAGACCTTATACAAGTTTGCATTCTGTCTGTATCCATAACTTTTGTTTTGTTTGGATTCCTGCTCAGTCCCTGGCCAAGAGCTCTTTCTCAGGAACAGTGTGTGATTAAAACAGTTTGGGTCTCAGTCTGAATTGGAGCAGGTGCTGATGTGCACGATATGTCTTGTAGAACTGACAATGCAACTGATTTGCTATAGGGTGTTAACCTAGTTTTAAAATGCAGCTTTTATTTTGATAGAATTAATTTCTTTTACCTTTCTCTCTCTGGCCCCACTGCTTTCTTTCTCATGCACTCTCTGTCTAACCCAAACCCTCTTCTAAATTTAAAGTCTTCTATGAAGGCTGCACAGATTTTAAGAAACATTTCAGCTACAATATTCTCAACAACTGAACTTCAAGCTTTTGTTCAACGCTCACTGAGAAATGTAAGAAGTACAAGAGTATTTTTTTTTAAAGCAGAGCAGCTGTCAGTTATTTATTGACCAAGATGTTGTAGAAAGTTGCTTCTCATTTAATGATTGCCCTCCCAAGACTTCTCCGCAAGCAAACATTTTACAGATGTGTGGGGGTGTGTGTGTTGCAAAGTCTCCTCCATATTATAGTCGGCCAGGTTAGAACCACATCATCACATCTGCTGTACTCTATCACCAGACTGGTGTGTGGGCACCTGTCTTGGCACTGTGTGGGTACTGAAACTGGTGCACATCTGTGTGTGTGTGTGTGTGTGTGTGTGAGAGAGAGAGAGAGAGTGTATACATTGAGGTGAGTTAATTTGAATGCCAGCCAACAAACATTTAATTCTCCCTGATACTCCACCTTCACAGTCACTCTGTGAAAGCAGCAAACTCTGTATCATTAGCAGAATACATTAGGCTTCCCTTGTCAGCTTGCCAGCTAAAACAGCTATTAATAGTCACATCCCACCTTTTTAATGGAATCAGAGCCAAAGACAGCCTCATTTTAGGAAAAATGCACAGCTGTCCAGATACCATCAGGTCACAGTGCACATAAAACAAACGGATACAAGCACACACACCTACAGTTACACCCAAATAGATCTGTGTGTGTCTGTTTAGATGATTAAAGGTGTGTGGGTGAGAAATCCAAACAGAAAATAGGCTTATGTGTGGTGAAATTGAATTTTAATTGACAGTAAAGCTCACAAGATTAATCTGATTTTACTTATGTGTCTCATTTTGCTGGGAGATACAATATCTTACTCAATGGATATCTTGTTAAAGTCCCAAGATTCAATTTCCCTCGTGCCAGGGCAACCAACATGGAGTTGCAGACGGGTTGACAAGGGACTGACTTCTCTATTTATTTTAGATTAGCTGTTGTATAGATGATAGTGTGCATAGATTAGCAGTCTTGTGCAGTTTAAATTGAACTGAGAAACTTTTTCTCTTTAAGGTGGAGTGATTCAGCAGGGCGCGACAGAGATGTAGCGTCGGTCAGGTTGTCCTTCCCCATCTGCTCTGTAAAATGTGTTTTCCTGGATGCTGTGTAAATGGATTTAAGCTTTACTCGCCCTCCCACTCAGCAGATCTCCCAACCATACACCTCCCTCCCTGCATGATGCTCCAATATTTCTCCCTCTGCTGGGCCTCCATCAGTCTGTGTGTGTGTGTTGATGTGTACGCAGCACGTGTATTTGTGCTTGTGTGTCTTTATGTGCTTGGTGAGTGTGTGGCTGTGTGTGTGTGTGTGTGTGTGTTTAGCGTTGCTTCACATGCCGTCCTGCACGACTGGCTCACATTTATATCCTGATTGTCTGTGATTTACTTAGCCCACAGCCTGGGTGTGTAAGTGCCCATGTATGTGTGTCTGTGTGTGTGTGTGTGTGTGTGCAATTACTCACGTGTCCAGACATGTGTTCGTTGTGTGTGTGCATGTGTGTTGGTCATTTAGGGTGACCATAGACCTGCCAAACTGCCCATGTGCACCTCTTCAGGCTCATATACTTCATGTGCGTGTGTGTGTGAGAGCAGGCACGTCTGTAGCCCTATTACACGGGTTGTTGAGGTAGTTTGTTACATGTTTGTTGCACACTCACTGTGCGTGAGACCTTACTGTATGTAGTAATTTGTTGGGTGAGATATTTGCTGGATACAAATGTGTGTTCATTAATGTTGTTTACTGGAACGCTGTTGCACCAGGAGTATTGATCCGAACCAGGCTCTCTGTGTGCGTGTGTTTGTAGCAGTGAGACTATTGATCTCTACCACTCCCAATAGTGTTTATTCCTACAGCAAGTCTGTCAAAAGCCAAGTGTAAGTAATCCCTCTTCCTCATTCCTCTGTTTTTCCCCTCTTATACTATTCTTATACTTATTGTATTCACATTTTCTTCAGTTTTGTGCTCAAGCTTTTATGTAAATACTGTCAACTTTGTGCGTCCTCTTTTATTTTGCTCATTTATTTTCTTTGATTTGCTTTGTCGCAGCTCAGACAAAACCGTAAGTATGAGTGTCTATATATTTGGTTGAGTAGCTGTCTGTGTTTGTGTACTGTGTAACCAGCCAACCCTTCTAACTCTGCAGAACATGAACGTACTGTAGCATCAAATTGCACTGTGACTAAATTCCACATATAAATGTCGTTTTTTCTTTTTAACCAGTGAGTGGAGTCCTATGCGCTGTGTGTAGTGGTTTGTGTTTGAAGCTACGGGGCTCAGTCTATCTCTCTAATTGCTTTTGACTTCGAGCTTTTCAAACACATTACCATGACAAGGCAGACTCTGAATCCAAACTGTATTACAATAATTGTTTGTCAGAGTTGCTGTGTGACAGATGAATGCACAAAGACACATAACGCACGTACGCACAATCTTTAATGCTGCTTAATAGCCACCCACATCCCAGCAAGTGCTTTGACAACACTTTAGTTTGTTTTAATGTTTAATGGTTTGTATCTTGCTTACATGATGCTGAAGCTTACAATGCTGCAACGTGAAAAACATTGCAATGTGTGAGACCCATACTGTTGATCTGTGTTCTTTTTGTAGGCAGTGTTGAAAAGATGGCTACGTTCATGCAGCCAGACAAATATGGCCGTCACCCTTCATGTGAGTGTTACGTAGTGTTATATTCAGACACAGTTTGGGCCACAAGTGCATTTTATAACTGAAGTGACTCTGAAAAATAAAATTTGGTTGCTACAGATTTTGAGAGTGAATTACTTTGATGAATCATTCATGTATTACTCACTGAAAAAGTAATTACTTCACAGCAAAAGTATTTAGTTACATTACTCATTACATTACTTTTATTACTCGTTACAGGTGCATTTAAACAACTGCAAAGCTTCCATGCCCACATGTTGCATCTTCTGTATTAAACACTTGTAGGAATAGAAAATGAGACATGTTGGTTTAACTGTAAACCATATAAGGTATTTACTGAACATCAACAGCTAGCTTTGCCCTGCAGTGTGTCCAGATGTTCATAAGTACCAGGCAGAAGAATCAACCCTCCATTAAACTCCTGGTAAGACAGCAAAGGAGCTGACCCCAAAATGTCAAAGTAACAGAGCACTGCTGGGATTAATAGCTGTAACGTCATTACTGACTTTCAAATTGTAATCCCTTACACTATCTGAAAAAGTAATCACATTACTGTCATGCCTTTCTAAGTAATGTGTTATTGCCCAACACTGCCAGTAATTCATAAAAATTGAGGAATGAATGGTCAACTCTATTGCTGTGAGTTTCTTACATCAGGACTTAGTTTTAGGATTGACCCAAAAGGCTGCATTCTGCATTGAGTGTTTCTGTAAAGAAGAAATTTGAAGCATTTGAAGTCACTGTTGATTTATCACAGACTGATGGGTAAATAGCACCTATGGTTGTTTAAACTGCTGTAAAAACATCATAAACCTATCACATAATCCATATTTGGTGTCACGTTAGTGAAGGAAGCTCACTCAATTTACCTGTTAACACACACAGTGCTCATTTCACGGTAATATGTACAGTGCAATTTAAATTAAACTATAATTAGTAAATGAGTATCAGTCCCAAACACTAGCTGGCTGTATGACTGTGGCACTGAGGGCCTGTGTAGCTCAGTAGGCAGAGAATGCAGCTAAACCTGCCGGGGTGGAGAGTTTTTATTTTCTGCTGGCCACCCCTAGTAAAATGTATGCACTCGCGATGAATGGTGGGATAGTCAAATGAATTCCACAGGATTGGAGGGGAGAGGAGCAGTGGGAAGGGGCAAGGGTTGAGAAGAGAGGTGAGATAGTAATAATAAGATTGGATAAGAAAAGGGAGGGGAGAGATGGAGGACAGCATGGGTGTTATAAGGGAGGAAAGAGGTTGTTCAGGGTTGGGCAGTGAAGCAGAGAAGCTGTTGCACACCGAGGCTGAATTGTGAGTGTGTGCGTGTGTCTGTGTGTGTTTCCGTGGGTGTGTTTGTGAGTAAGCGTCTGTATGAGATGATGAGTTTTCAACCCTAGAACTCAAGGAGCCAAGCGTCCTCTTGTCGCCTCAAAGTCACTTTCCCTCCTCCTTCCCTCCTCTTTCTACCCATCTCCCCATCAGCCCAAAGTCACTTGCTCTCCTCCACTCCTCTTTGACACACTCCCTCTCGTCAGGGGGTCCGGTCAGCTCTGGCATTAACATTCACACCACACCACAACTCCCACCCAATGAACAGAGGAGTATTACGAGGCTAGACATGACTCCTCTCTTCTCTTCCCTTCTCGACTGTGGTCCTTCCTCCTCACCATGCCTCTGTGCTCACAGTATATCCCTCCTAAGATCACTGTAAAACCATGCTGAAATCCTCCCTTGTATGTTTGTTTTATTACACTCTGTGCCGCACTTCATGTGCCAAGAGTATGTTGAGACATTGGTTTGTGTGTGTGCATGCAATTAGACACACACATGTGTGTTGTCTCTACTTTTCTCTTTTCTGTGCCGGCCTTGGGATTGCACCTCATTTCTAAATTTATCCTCAAAGTGTGCCACCTCTCCTGTGAGCTGCTGCTGGGATTCTGTAGTTCTGGGGGTGGGGGTGGGTGGGGGGATGGGGGGTGGGTGTAGAGATTGGTGAGAAGAGGGGAGAGAGGCGGAAGGGGTGGGGGCGATAATCACGGAGGAGGGAGGAGAAGAGCAGTGAATGAGGGAGGGGGGGTGTGGTGTATGTATGTGGGACACAGCAACTCACATGCTTTTCTCTGCTTTCTTCCTCTTTTTCTTATCTCTTCTGCCATCATCCCATCTCTGTCCCCAGGCTGCTGGGTTTATTTGGGGGGATTAGCATTGTGAATGTGTGTGTGTTTGTGTGCATATGTCTTGTGTGTAAGTAGCATTTGCACTCAAGTTACCACATGCATGGAAACATACATGTTGTACTGAACACAAGTGGTTTCATGCTGTGTTTACAGCTGTATCAAGGTGTGTGTGTGTGTGTGTGTGTTGGTGGGCACGGGGGTGTAAGAAGCCATACACAACACACAGTTTCATATAGATTGGACCCTGGAAGTCCCTGTACAGCCGATCATCTTAACTATTATACACTTAGGATTACACCTGGACAGGTGTGTGTGTGTGTTGTGGAGGCTGATAAAGATACAGCCCTATGTATCCACTTGTGGATACCCATGAATAGAAAATCAATATCCTCAGCAGGATTAATTACTGGACAAACGGCACGTGCAAGTACTAGTGTCTACATACCACTGGTGTGCACACATGACATTTGCTCACCTTGTACAATATTAGTAAGAGAATCTACAGGGCTGTAGTGTTATAGCCTGCCTGGTACATTTTACGTCTTCATTGACATTAAACAATCACTGTTATGTTGAGGGAATATGTGGCTCTGTATGTGTCGAGATGTGTGTGTGCATGTGTGTGTGTTTTGTACAATAGCTTCCATGTGTGGTTAATCTCTCTCCAACAATAGCCTCCCTGAGCTGCCAGCTCTCAGGCCCACAGGCCTGGAGTGAAGCCGGGGGACCGGGGTTGGAAGTCACCCAGCCAGGACTCAAGGGACTGGGCTTGGACTGCTTCCAACTCTCCCTGTGTGGGGATGATTGAGGGGGTTGCAAGGACACCACTGCTCTGCAAGGAGGAGGAGACAGGCGCATAGGAGAGGAGAGATAATGAAAGGAGACGAGAACAGATGGAAATGAATAGGAAGGGCAGGGAATGCAGAAAGGGGGAAGAGGATAGGCTGACATCCAGCTAAAAGCAGTATCCCCCATGCCGTTTGTTGTGCCACCAAAAAAAAAAGAAGTTTGGGAATTCTTTGTTAGAAGTCCCTGAAGTGAGCTCTGTTGCACCAAAAGGGTACTGAAATTTCTGTTAGCTGTAGTTAATGCTGCTACTAAATCTGTGTCAAGACAGGTCAGTTTTAGTTCAATAGTCCAGTACCACATATCAGCAACAGTTCCGACTCAGCCCAAGTTCCCAAAAACTTCCCAAAAACCTTAAAACAAAAGAAAGAAAACATCGGTTTGTGGGTGTAATAAGAGCCACAGAGGTTACGATGACAAGATGGTGTGCCCTTTGGTTAAGGTAGATGTCTCATTTGACTTTGTTATCATCGTGTGATGTCTGCTGCTTATTGAAATACCTTCAGAGCATAATAGCTTGAATTTAGAATTTATTCACATGAGGAAATTAACAGTTCTTTGATACTGGATCCTTAATTAGATAAATTGTCACAAATTTGTAATTGTACTTGGACTATCTGACTTAGGAGGACATGGACATCTGCTATGAATATGGATAGTACATGTACTATTGATTTATAATGATTTACTACAAGGTATAATGTAACTACTCACCATGGCAGTGCAAAGGTGTGAAATTCTAAATGGCAACAAAACCCAATTTGTAAATGTATTCACCCAGTTTCAAATGGGCTTAATTGCCTCAATTAAACAACCCTCTTGACACCAAGTGTAAAGATACAGATGGTGCAGTTTCAGTAGGTTTCTTTTCTCTAATTTCCCCACTGACACAGTAATCTTAGAAAAAAAAAACACATTCAAAGTTCACCATCTGTATCTTTACGCACAGCAGTGAGAGGGTGATAATTTATATTTTCTTTGAAACCTCAGACACGATACTAAATCCCATCTAAAATGATTCGCGCTCCCTGCATGTTGCTTGAATATTATGGAATTGAGTCTATGCTACATCTGAAATTCCAATAGACATTAATTACAAAGACCTCATATCTTTTCAAGCAAGAAAGACAGATTTAGAATTTTTTTTAATGAAAATAGTGTCGTCATCATCTTATGGGGCTAGGGAATGTGATCGCTCAGTGCGGTATGAGCTATACTCATGGTGTGTTGTCAAGCACTTAGATATCTGAATGCAGTATGCGACCTTCAGCTTGTGTCATGCTAAAGCTCGTTCTGTAACAAGGTAACTAACGGCAGCATCTGTGTCTACCTGCAGTATTGACTTTTACAGCTGATACAGTATTTATAAAAGTACTGAGAGAAAGTCCTTGTCAAACACAATTTGATTGTTCTTTGCTGCTGTCCACCACTGTTTCTAGTTTTCCTGTTGTTAAAACCTCTACATGCCCATAGTCCACCCACACAGATGTTTGTACTTATGTTGCCTGATTCGGCCTCTTCTCAGGACTGTGTGGGAATGTGCAAACTGCACTTGCTTGACATCTCCCTCACCCTTCTGTTGGTTTTGTTGCATTTGGGTGGGACAATTTTCATATAAAGGTGAAGTCAGAGCAGATTTCTCCAGGTATAATTTGGCGTATAATGTTGTGTGTCAAAAAGCAGGAGAGGAAACAGTGTGGCAAGGGTTGTAAACGTATACTGCAGAAGCTAGCGAAGCTAGGGGGCTAACAACAGCATTTTACAAAGTTGTAAATTAAATCACTTTTTATCAGACACAGTTCTGAACTCTGCTGCTTGAATTATTTGAATTATTTCCCCATGGAGTTATATAATCAAGAATATGAACAATCAATATTTCCTGAGTGAGAGGTCAGTCCCACCCCCTCTCTCAAACAGGCTCGACACTGGAGAGCCTTGTGATTGTGCACATCAAAGTTTAATCAGATTAAACTAAAGAGTTAGAGCTGAAGAGGCTGCTGAAAGTGAATATGTCTCAACCCGTTCTTCATGAGAGAGTTGAGTGACATCACACGACCAAACGTCCGCCTGACCAGAGGTCTAATCAGCCAGAGTAACTGAAAACACCTGTGCCTCTAATGTAACTCTGTAATTTTACAACTGACCTTTTATTATAAAATTCACAGTGACTGATGAAAATAAACTGGAACAATGTACCATCTGTAGCATCTGCTCCATAAACAAACACCAGTATTTACAGCCACAGAATTACCCATAATTCATTTTAACTTGATGTCAGTTGATGAAGTCTGATTAACAAATGCTATGAATACTGAGGACACATTGGCCCCTGAAGCAAAGTGGGAATACTTCACAAATTAAAAGTGTCAGATACTTACAATTAAAATGTAAAATGTATTAAAAAAACAATGTTTATTCTGCTAAACAGCACACAGTGCTTTGTAGATCACAGAGAAAAGTCCCCAGACAGATAGATTAAAATAAACAACACATACTGGACCTTTTTATTGTTCTAAAGATAAAACAGCTACAAACTGGGAATTGCATCCTTGTGTATTTTAGTTAGTGGCTGCTGTGAGTGGAGTGTTGTGGCCTTGTAGATTATCTAAATTTGCATTGCTGCAAAGACATGACTTTAGTTAAATTTGATCAAGACAAATGTCTCACTTCACCTCAGCTGAATTATTGGTGATGAAACGGTAACGTTTCTGGGTCGTCCTGGTCCTTTGATAACACCGACCAAACAGCATGAATGAAGCATCTGAGACCCACTCTAATTATTCTGACTGAGACCAGATCTCTCCAGCAGCGAGTGTGCACATTAACTATGCACACATTAACTGTGTGCATAGTTAATGTGTGTGTGTGTGTGTGTGTGTGTCTGTCTGTCTGTCTGTGTGTGCACTGTACTGTATGTTTATACAATGTATGCATGTTTGTACATGTATGCATGTCAGGTGATTATTTTTTAAGCCTTAATGTCAGGTCTTCAGCAAAGCAGCGTTTTTTTGGCACATACACACACATTCCCTTTTTTTTACAGACGCATGCAGGCACTGGAGAGAGAGGATCCATGTGAGAAATATGTTTTCAATAAGACCAGCAGCTTAGTGTATTCTGCATTAAGAAGAGAGCAAAATGAGCAGTTTTTTCTCCAAGGAAATATCTAGAAAGAGCTTGGACAACTACAGCAGTATCATAGATGGTACATGGTAAATGAGCATAGACTCTGGTAGTCAACAGGGAGATAAAACACTCTCTCTCTCTCTCTCTCTCTCTCTGTCTCTCTCTCTCTTGCTTCCTTTTTTCTCAGCTCTCATTTATTCCATCTTTCAATATGCATTTTACCGTTGCTCTTTCCCTGATGCTCACTGCTGTTACAACATATCCATCTTTTCATTTTTTTCCTCTTTAGAGGTGTATGAAAGGGAGAGCAAGCTAGAGTGGGAGAGAGAGAGAGAGGGGGAGATACAGTATCCCTGTGTATTTAGCTGTGAGTGCATGTGTGAGTGGATCTGTGTGTGTTTGTGACTGCTACAGTTATGCATGCCTGCCCTCAGGCTGGGCATAAATCATCATTAGAGATGGCAGGTGTGTGTGTATGTGTGCGTGTGTGTGCATGCGTGTGTCTGTGTGTATGTATTTGAGTGTATGTGTATACTCAGGCAGACCGACTGCAGCAACTGTAGCTTTCCATGCTCAACAGGCTGCCTCATTGTTACAGCTCCAATGCTCTGTTCCACTCCGTTTCCAAGGTTTCCGAGACCTGGGACTGCTGTAAAACACACACACACACACACACACACACACACACACACACTGCACTGTCTCTGAGAATGGGTGACCTTGCACAGTGATGAGTGATCGGTTGATAAACTCTGCTGAGAGAGTGTTTACTCCGGCTCCATAAAATGGCTTGCACAAGGCTAGCAGGCAAGTAGCTGTGTAGTGGTGGACCAGTGGTTTACACACAAAAATATGGCCTCTGCAGAGCAGCCATTTTACCATCTGACAGCACAGGAGACAGAAGCTGCATCAATTCACACTGACTCTGTGCCTTCAGGCCAGAATAGAAAAGCTTGGGTCAGGCCGTAACAATATTTCATATTGTAGTCATGGCCAATATCATTCATTTGAAGTTCTCTGTGCTAGCACTTTGTTTCATTCCTACTTTGGGTACTATGTGACTTTTTGGGTAGAGTATCACTTTTTGGGCCATGGAAATTCAGCAACCCTGAAGAAGCTTTAATAAGATAATAATTATTTTATTATGTGATCACTCACTAAGGCTATAAAATGTCAGACATTTCTGAAAAATGCACATCACAATTTATCCAGAGCTAAAAGTACCATCTTCTGATAGTTTGTTCTGTCCAACCACCAGCATGTATTGGTGTTGATGTCTACACTTCAGGAGCTGTTCTTCGTATGTGGTCTCTCCATAATTACAGTACAAGCTTGCTTTTTCTGTGCAGTACCTGGTTTTGAATGCAGCATGTATGTTTTACTCCTGTTTAATGGTCTGTTTTTACTTTTTTTCATTTTACTCTTCTGTCCAGAGGGATCACAGTTCACAGAATTCACATTGACAAGTATCAAATGTATGGCTGAGTTCTTTCAGAAGTACACAAGTTCGGACACTTCTTGGTAAAGAATCAAATCCAGAAAAAAAATTATCAGTGAGGTCCACAGAAACATCACCAGATGGAACATGCATGATGGTGAACTAAAACAGAGGTATAACTTCCTGTTGTGGGACAGGGGTATTGGGTAAAAAAGAAAAAAGAAAAGATTGATTGATTGGTTCTTCTCTTTTAAACACTCCACACAACACTCCATATGTGTCGAAAGTTGTGAATTGATCTTAAGAAGAGGCCAAAAAGTGGTCACTCCCCCACACACTCACACAGGGATGGATGAGCTTGGTGATGCAGTAGAGGAAGACATATGGTTAAGAGTTGGCTGGGGATTATTAATGATAATTTCCAGCTGCCCTCTAGTTAGTGCAATCAAATGCATTCATCAGGAATCTCGCTGAGAATGAAGGAGAGAGAGGGGAACAGTCTTTTTTTCTTTTCATCTCATACTGGATCTCTCTGGATTTGTATGTGAGTCAGTTTCAGATGCTCCCTGCTAGTCCTCTCAGCTCTCTGGCTCAGTTTTAATATGCGTTTTGTTATCCGTTTGCATATTTCTCAGCATTCAGAACACTTTGACAATCCCTCTGCTTCTGGCTTCATTCACCTGGCAGGCCTCCAATACTGTCACTGTGGTGTGTGTATGCGTGTTCATGTGTGTGTGCTTCTGCACCTTTGCCAGTCTCTGTGTTAAGGGAGGTATCACAAGTGACAGTTTCTTTTTCCTTCCTTTCATTTGTATCCCATCATTCATTGTGTGTGTGTGTGTGTGTTAAAGGAGGCGGTAAAGACTCCTCCAGCAGTTCGATCCACCAATCCACTATCCTCTGCCTACCTTCTGACCAGCTGGGGTGTGTTTCTGTGTGTGTGTGTGTGTGTTGGACGCCAGGCAAAGGAAAATCAATGGTATTAATTTGCGGAGGCAGTGGTGTGAGCTGAGGCAATCTGCTGCACACTAGGAGCCACGCTTTGCTCTGATTTACCACACACACACACACACACACACACACACACACACACACACACACACACACACACACTGAGAGACCCACCTCCTCTCCAATTCCACCTCTCTAAATCGAACCTTCCCTCCTCTCTTCTCCACTTTGGTTTGCATTCAGAGACAATATCAGTTTACAGTTTATGAGGCACACTGGTATGTCACGCTTCACTCGCTCCCTGCCTGTCTCTCTCTCTCACACACACACACACAAGCACACACACAGTCTCTCTCCCTCTCTAGCTTGCTCGTTTGCTGTCTTTATCGTGGTCCAGGTAATTAAAAGGCAGGCTGCTCCATGGTGGCAGGAGGGAGGAGAGGACTGCAGGGAAGGGCAGGGTAGAGTCACCACCACACACACAACCTCTGCCAGTGTGTGCGCGTGCACACACACACACACACACACACACACACACACACCCTATACCACTATACACCCTCTGTCTTACTATACAACATGAGACACATTGTCACAGATGGGGAAGGTAATGTGGATTTGCAGCAGTGGTGGTGACAGATTAGTCTGCACTAACTGGTCTGCAATTAGCAAAACCCTCATTTTCTTTCAAAATTACAGTTAATAAATTATGGCTCAGAACGGTTTTATTTCAGGGTTCTTTATGTCACAATTAATAAACTGGTGTAGATGCACCAGCACTCCATGCTTAATGAGAGAATGACTCAAACTTATGACACACACTCTAACATACATAAATGGTTGGGCGAAGTAGGACTGCACTTGAGTTTGTAGATTCCCATGCATCTCTCATAATTTCTTTTCTTCTTGAGTACATCTAATCTATGACCACTTTTACATTTCTGCATTAAATTCAGTTTTTTGTGTTTTCACAGCAACAGGAGTACTGGTAAACTAATTTGTTGCTGTGTCTAAGGGAATTAATTAACACTGAACCTTGCAGCTGTACCAGCTCTTTACAAGCGTTGCAACATATACTGAGTGGCATAGGTTGGCCGTGGCAAAGAAAGGATGCAGGCCTTGCCTGAACTCCTGCGATGTTGCTTGACTCAAACTGGATGGTGGGGGCTGGGCCCAGTATCCTCTGGTGCGTTGTCAGACGTGCACTAACAACTCACAGCTTGATGTTTGTTTCACTTAATTTAGGTCTAGACAAAAGGAGTTTCTTGCCTACCCTGCAGCATACCAACTTTCTTGCACTGGGGGTTTTATTTCTCCTTCCTCTGACAGGCTCATATTACAATACAAGACCCACCTTCTTGACATTTGCAAACCAATCAATAGGACAATGACAAACCAAGTCAAAATGTGGTTTACTGTCCAACAAGACTAAAGCTGCAGTCAGACCGAATTTTGCGTAGTAAACTTTACATGCGTGGTGTGGCCAAAAGCAGGGGGATGGGAAA
Source organism: Macquaria australasica (assembly GCA_005408345.1). Lineage (NCBI taxonomy): Eukaryota > Metazoa > Chordata > Actinopteri > Centrarchiformes > Percichthyidae > Macquaria > Macquaria australasica. Next base: position 942,750 of record SEMN01000122.1, on the reverse strand, counting down.
GAGCATGGGTAAGGTTACGAACATAAAGTGCAGACGCTAGCGTAGCTAAGAACAGCATTCTACAAAGTTGTAAATTATACAACACTTTATCAAACATGTCATAATCTTTGTCACTGTTTTTGCACTCACTGCAACCAAGCAGCATCCCTCCTCTGCTGTTTGTATTATTTCGCCATGCAGTTTTAAAACTAGAAATAATAATTTCCAGAGTGAGAGGTCAGTCCCAGTCTGTCACACTGGCTGGACATGGGAGAACTTTGCATTTTTGTGCGTCGAAGTTCAGTCTGATTGAACTCGGTGCAAAGTGAAAGAGGCGAGTCAATTTGCGACCAGAAGTGAATGTCTCTCACCCTGTTCCATATAGGAATGAATAGGAAGGGAAATCCAGTCTGACTGCACTATAATAGTCTACAGCCAAATAGCAGCTGTGTCAGGCTGCACTAATGCACAGTGGTGCTTTGAGCTAAATGCTAACAGGAAAAATCTGAAAAGTCAGGGGATCACCAAAGTTGGTAGACTTAATCCTCTTGGAAACATGACTGTTTGCACAGAATTTCATGGAAATCCATCCGATAGTTGTCGAGATATTTCAGTCTGGACCAAAATGGTGTACTGAGAATTGACATTACCAAAATTGTATAATGCCTATGAAAAGAAAACAAATATGTCATGTTAAAATACTAATAAATATGCTATTAAAAACCTAGTTTTTTTGTCATAACAGATGATATAAGAGTGTACAAACATATTACAATAGATATTTACTAATCCTAAACATATTCCTCACATCTACAGTGCTTACCCCTATCACTCCTATGTCAACTTGATGAAGGATAGACCACGTGCCTATGCTAGTTTATATTCTGGTAATGAATATAAAAATAATAGAAAAGAGTTCAGCCTGTTAAAAGTTCACACAGTTTTCCTGTCTACGTGTCAGAGGTATTACAGTCTGCATTAAGCAACGTCTCTCTCTCTGAGCTAAAATACAGACAGCCACCTGCCATGAACTCCAAAATGAGTCAATTATCATGTTTTATGAGTTATTAAAACCAACATCATGCACATCATTTTCATTGTGACAACTAAACCTGCATTTGATGAACTCAGAGGGACATTTTTCATATTTTTATGATGTTTGATGATCTCAGTGATGGTTCAGATGAATATGTCTATTATTTAATGTAGAAGTACACATTAGGGCAGCGCTGTGCCTACATTACTCACAGCTATTTATTATGGCAATTAGGATGCATTTTCAGCTTAGTGGTTGATGTTTGGTACATTTACAAACTAAATGAGCTGCCAATCTCCATTATAGCATCAGTATTTATCCTGGGATTTCATTCACGTACACGAGCTGTGATAAACACCCCTTTGTCACAGTTATGAGATTAAACTCACACACATACATAGTTATGAGATTTAAATACAGACACACACAACAGCCACACCGCTTTCTCTTTCTCTCTCCGTGTGTCCAGCAGCATGCCAGACATGACTAATCCACTGTAGAGTGTCTTAATCCAATCAGACCTGTTGTCTGCTGAACCGAGACACAGAGGGCCACTGCTCTGATATTGTTCAACATGCGCACACAGCATACACACACATTTTCACACAAAACATAGCCTTGCATTGGTGTATGCTATATATAAAACCTAAAGTGTAATGCTGTTTTATTCTGGCTTGTCTCTTGTTTTGTAGATCTTATTTTGTACTTTGGCCATTGCTTCTATCAGTTTTGTATACACTGGCTCAACAAGTTGTGGTGTCTCGGCAGATGTGTTAATGTCATGTTAAGTGTGTGAAGATTAGTTTCATGTTATGTTTCACTCACGTCTAGTCTCGTCTTGCACTTCCTGTTTTATTTTGTATTCACTGTCCCTGTTTCCAGGTTGAACTTCCTTCCTTTGTGTGTGTTTTCCCACCATCTGTGATTGTCTACCCCGTCCCTGATTGGATTCACCTGTGTTCCGTTTTCCCTGTGTGTGTGTATATATAGTCCTTGTTTCCCTTTGTCCTGTGCCAGTTCGTCTTGTCCAGTCTGCGTCTCAGTCTCTCCAAGTGAATCAGCGTTACAACTCATGTCAGGTTACATTCATATTTTGAGTTCTTTTGTACTTTGTGATTTTCCTCGTTACGAGCGCTTTGTGTTAGATATTTTTGGATTTTTCCTCTTAGTGAGTGTTTTTGGTTTTTGGACTGTGTTTTTTGATTCTCCTCTGTAAAGAGCGTTTTTTGTTGAACTTTCTCTCAGTAAATTGGATTTTGTTTCTTAAAACGTCTGGTGTGGAGTGTCGTGCTTTTGAGTCCTCCGCCTTGAGTTTCAGTTCTTAACACAAGTTTAACCACTGAGATCTTGAGATATGGTGACATTGCTAAAAATAAGTCCAGCGAAACGCAAGCATCAGAAGATTAGACAGGTTGTAAACAGTTCAGCTGGATTATCTTAATCACTTTATTTTGAGGTCAAAACCAAAAGTAAGTGCGTCTGAAATGTTATGAGGGATGCTTTGTTGCATGTTCTACCCCTCTCTCTCCCCTCATTTCCTACTTGAATCTTTACTATCATCTGTCCATTAAAGGCAAAAATGCCCCCCCCCAAAAAAAGCTATGAAAGTAAGACCTCAGTTGAAATAAACTGGAGTAAAGAAAATTCTGAGATGTTCTGTTGAGATATGAATTTCATCCATATCAGCCAACCAGATTAACGCTTTTCCTGGTTGCTGCTCATCATGACTGACATGCATGGTTGCACACCGTCTTTTTTTAATTGACTTTGGCTTCTGTTTTAAATAACATAAACAATGCAAAGCTGCCAGGTGGTGGTTGTGTGGCACTCCCACACTTCCATCTCTCACGTGGTGTTGAGACGCTTTCATTTCGTCTCTCAAGAGTCCCTTTTTTTATTGATTGTTGTGATTCATAGCTCAACACTCATCTTTGCTTTACCTTCTCAATTCTGTCAGACTGTCATAAGGCCAGTCTTAGTCTCTTCTTCCAGACTACAAAAACACACAGATGCAGATCTCACCCTGCTGTCACACCAACTAGTAATACTGAGGGGGGAAAAAACTTTGAGGGGATGAACTGGTATGATTTTAGTTGTGTTGACTCGTCATTGGCTATTTGCTGCTGTTTGCGGGGGATGTGGATTGTTGAGGACTGATGTAGTGTTATAGCTTTTCTCTCTGTCATCTCAGCCAAGGAGAAAAATAACCTTTTCTCCAGTCTGCTTTCATCTCAGAGACCTGAGACTCTTGCCTGTTATTGAATAGCTGAGGAGTCATTTTCTAGTCCTTGTGTCGGGAAGAAGAAACTCGCACAAGACAAATGGTCCAATTCTACTTTAACAGGCCCATTCATATTGTAATAGAGGGCTGGAACAAAGAAAGGAGAGAGCCGGGACATTAGGAATGGCACAGTCAGCCTTACTCACTGTGTTTGACTCTGCGTGAATATGTGTGTGTGTGTGTGAGAGAGGGAAAGACAGAGGGGTAGAGAGAGAGAGAGAGAGAGAGAGAGAGGTTTTTCTCTTTAATTCTCTCTGTTGGAGATGTACTACCTCAGGGATATTCTGCCATCTGATCCATTTTAGTAGTGTGGCAAACAGCCAGGGCATCTTTTCAATTACAGAGAAATGGATAGTGTGTGTGTGTGTGTGTGTGTGTCCATGTGAGTGTGCTTGCATGGGTCTGAGAGAGGGAAAGACAAAGACACAGCAAGGCAGAGAGAGAGCGAGAGAGGGAGAGCCACGAAGAAAACAGGAAAAAAGAGCGATTTTGTGAGGCAGCATAGTGCAAAAGAGCAAAGGTGTACGCCAAGAGGGGCCTGTATTCCTCCATTGCTGGCTTGGGACTCGTCAAGAGGGAAGTGACCAAGAGCAAGAATCAGAGAAGAAGTGGGACTGAAAAGACGGGGAGCTGGTGTAAGAGGGCTTTGCCATGGAGGGAGAAAATACTGCTCCCCCTCTGTCTTTAAGCTGAGCAATAATTTAAAGCCTCAGCCCTCTGAAGCCTTGAATCCACATTGACTGGTCATCTTAAATCAAATCAGGGCACTGGGCTGGCCGCTCAGTGTGTGTGTGTGTGTGTGTGTTGGTCCATACACACATACAGAGAGCCCCTGGTCTACTCTGAATTATTGACGGTGGAGAATAATTGATTGGTTCACCTTCAGGCCTATCAGCCTCCGTCTGAGTGCACCACCTCATATCAGCATGCCTCCTCCTGTTTTACTCTCACTCCCTCACACTCTTGCTTTGCTTTTTTATGCCCTTCTCTTTCTACTCCTACCATTTCTTTTTTCTTAAAGGTTCATCCAATAAAAAAACAAACTATTTTCTCACTTAGCAGTTGAGGCATGGAGCCACACAATGTAGTTTTGGTTTTACGTGCCTAGGTTTTGAGATATCTGCCAATGAAACTTACTGTATGCTGTGGCCCCAATACAATGCAGATTAATTACATTTGTTTTGAGATTTGAGGTGCTCAATGCATTGACAAATTTTCATTTGAGCAATGTGTCTTTCCAAAAAAAAAAAGGTTACTCAGACTAGTCTACAGACCTCCACTGTCAACAGTTTTCATGGAGACTAATATTAACAGAAGAAATTGTACACGCAGAGGTCTTACTGTAGAGGTGAATAACTTTATACCTCAGGAGGAGTAAATAGGAAATGTGTTTTTCTTGTTATTTGGGTGAACTAACCTTTAAGTCCCCCACTCAATATTGTAAACCATTTTCTTCTTTTTTACCCCCTACTTCTTATCGCTGCCTCGGTCTGCCCTGCTCATGACACGCTGTGCAGCATGTGATCAGTCATGGCTAGCTACAGTGTACCGGGACGTGCATCCAATCAATAACATGATTCTGCAGGCAGGAGATGGCCGTGACATACAACTGCTGCCCTGACATACATGCACATACACTAACACACACACACACACACACACACACACACACACACACACACACACACACACACACACACACACACACACACACACACAAAAGCAGAGGTGCGCACACATGCTGGGCTGACATACAGCCCTGCTGTTTTGACAGGGCGGAGATGAGGTGAGGATGAATGGATGGATGGGGGGATGGAATGAAGGTAATGGAGAGAGTTGAATGGTGCAGATGCTGTTGCTGGATCACTGTCAGGGACAATGGAGTCTGACATTCTCTATCCTGTTTTAGGCCTCACTGAGAGCTGGACTGTTTATGATAAGGCTCCAGGTATGGACTTTTACATCCTCCATAACTCTGAAGACTATAGGATGGGGAGCCTGGTGGGTCTTACAATTTAAAACCCAACAAAATATAGAGCTCAATTACCAGCTTACTGTACAAATCTTCAAGTTGCAGAATGCTCACTGCGTCTCTTGGGTTGTTTGGGGTCCTTTTTCAAAGCCGCCATGAACCATCCCTTTCCCTCCTCTACAGCATAAATGCCAACAAGGCAGACTATAATAGCCTCTATTGAAAGCAGAGTGTGGCACAGATGCCATATAACTATGTACCGTAACAACTGCATTGCCTGCTCTCTTATTGAAAATACAATAATCTTCTTATAGTCGGCATGCAATTCAAATAATATTTATGCTTATTACGCAGACCCTGTGCTGTTTATACGCTTTCATTTGAAACTCCCCAAGCACACAAGTGATAGTGTATCACAGCGCAAACTGCACATTCTGATTCAGCATTATTTCAGCTACAAAGGCGGTGCTGCAAATCCCCTACTGGCAATTCTCAGTTCTCTTTTCTTATGTTAGTGTAAACAGCCTGCACCTGCTGCTTGTTGCATCCATATCAGTGTTGTGCTGGTGGGACGCATGCAGTACTCGGGTGTGTTATGCAAATGTGTGAACCTGGATTAGACCAATGGGAGAGTTAGGATAGTGTAATCCTCTCTCCTGTACACGTCATTATCATATTCACACCACAGCAGTAGAGGCCTTGTCCTGTCTAATAATCCCTCTGACTCAACCCATCTCAGAGAGAGAGACAGTCAGAGAGAGAGACAGAGAGAGAGGCATCCTTGTAGCATCTCCTCACCCACTGCTTTCTCTTCTGAATGTGCTGACTTCTTCAGAATACCTCACAGCTAAAAGAGAAGTCAATTAACCTGCATGCGTCTCTACCCGCTCCCTTGTGTGTAGGAAGTGGTATGGTGTGTTTGTGAGTCTGCGTGTAACTTTGTGTGCATCAGAGCTGATGTGTGTGTGTGTTTGTCTACTTGAATGACAGGCAGGGGTGCGCTAATCCTGGCGCCTTAGCTTGTCACCGCAGTCAGCTCACACAAACGGGGTACATAAAGCGTTGACACAGACAGTGACGAAGACACAAAGCCACACAAAAGTAAGTCCATTCCGTCTTAGCCAGAATAATTAATCATTAAAAAGTGTTTCTACAGAGTGTTTTATTTTATTTTATGAGTGTCTGCGTCACACTGTTAAGTCCCGCTGCTTGCATGCTTTGCTTTTACTGTCACATACTGGCAGAAGAACACGACTTCTCTGTGGGGTAGAATTATTAGATGGTCCTCAGTCTCAGCTTGGTGTCTCTACGTCTTAACTGTGACAATATGGAGAGGGAGAAAGAGAATGCGTAATAGAGACAGAGCGAGCGAGAGGGACTACAGTACGTGCCACCAGAGGTAATTAGCAGAGCAGCTGTTTGAGAGGGGGAAGCTATAGCCGTGACACTGCAGGAAAGAGCTGGGGGAATAATTAGCCGGTAACACCCGTCAAGCTTTCACAAAGAGGAGATGTGTTATTCTACTTGTGCTCTCCAATGAGGAATGCCAGACCTCCACGCACGGTCCAACACCTACTGACTTAACAGCCTGCAAAGCCTTCTAGTAAGATGGAATAGCCTGTCACATGTGGATATGTGTGTGTGTGTGTGTGTCTCATGTATCTGCTCCATGGGCCATATTTAGAGCATGTTAATTAGGTATTGACTGTTGCGCAGTCAGTAATGATGTATGACAATTTCAGGTGAGTCTACTGTCAGTGCAGTGCATGTTATGTATGGATATGTGTGTGTGTGTGTGCATGTGTTCCTATTTTTGTCAATAACCACACACCATATTCAATCAAACCTCCTCAGCGGAAAACATTCTTATTTTCTTCCCATACCTCGATCAATGCACTCCAGCTTAACCAGGCTGCACAACCAATATGCATAACATATGAATACAACAAAGCCATATGTCTTTGGCAAATGACATCTAGCTCTACCTTTGTGCCAGAATAGATTTAAAACAGCAGGATAGTGTATAATTTATTCCTTTATTTGCCTATGTGTAGTTTGAGATCAAAGTTTGTTTTTTTCCCAGTAGCTGTGATTTGCAGCTTTCACTGAACCAGTAGCATATACTGAACAGAACAGTGGCGATGTGGGAGTAGTAACAGAGAAAGTGTTAATTTATTAGATAGTTAAAATACATAGATGTAATTAATTAGACCCACTTTATAGACATTAAGGATCTGAATTTAAATTCAGTTGCTTATTAGTGCTTGCAAAATGCTTTAGAATCATTATATCACTAAAGACATTATCATTAAGTTGTATAAAAAAGATTATTTTATATTGACTCACTATAAGTATTTTATAGTTATATTATAGAATTTTGTATTGGCTGGTTCTGTCATTGTCCAATATGGCACGGTGACATACTGAGCTGCTCGCACAGTAGGACTATATTCCCCTCCATCTGGGAAATTGTATGGTTTAAATTAAATTCAAACATGTATATTTTAACAGATATCATGACAGTTTTACAGTGTAAGAGTTTGCATTGTGTACAGCTGGATTGATGTTCCTCTACAGTCACTCTGCAGTGCAGGGAGTCATCCATGAAGACCTAACCGTACTGCAGCAAATAAAGTTACAGAAGCCATTGTCATCTGTCTCCATATATCCACTGCTGTAGCCGTAACCTGGTTATGGTGCACCTAACCACAGCCATGTCATATCCCCAGTGTCACATCGCCTGCCTCAGAGACACTCCCTGTCTCTTCAAAAAACACTTTGAATCTCTCTTTTTCCTGGAGCAGCACCGGAACTGCTGGAGTTATCAGATTAAGACCTTTTTCATGGTGAAATGGGGATAAGAATATTATAAAATGCAAACTACAACAGTCCAAACAGAAAATGACAGAAGCAACACATACTTTTGTTTGATTTCAGGTTTATCTCTGTTACAAAAACATCATTTGGAAAGAAGTGAAAAATATGAAAAGTGAAAATGCTGGTATGAGAGGTATTACTGAAGGCATATCTTAAAAGAGCTTTGCTTGCATAATAAAATACCCATTTTGTTTTAAACACAATTTAGTCATTCGTGTTTTTGAGCGTTTTCCACAGACTCACACTTTGGAGTCAACTTCATTTCCACACAGACTTTTGAAAGGAAGATGTCATAAATAAAAATGGGTGGAGTTGGGTGGAATCAATTCTCTAGACTACATGGGAAACAGTGTTGTTTACCCATCCTACCGTACATTTATTTTCTGTTCGCTAAGGTTGGCAGTATACTCTAAACAAAATAAAAATTGGCATCTTTCAAAGGCTGTTGATTTGCCAGTAAACTTTGTGCATCTGCCCTGCTCATTTCATGGTGCCCCATTGGAGAGAAACATGGAAACGCATCCCACAGGGGCACACACAAGAACCCACATCACAAATCACCAATGACCTTGTCAAGCAATCGCAGGTGTATTCAAAGGCTGTTTGAGGCTGTGATAAAGTTTCCAGAACTTCAGCGAGCGCACACTGTGGTAATAGAAGTCAGTTGCTTCTTTTTCCTTACAAACCTCACATTTTGCCTGTGAGCCAAATTCAGTTTTCTTTGGAGTGTACTGTCACTATGAAGATCCAAGCTTTGTCATACCCAATCCGTCCTCCTCCTCCCTCTACTCCGTCTCATGCCCCGTCTGTATTGTGGATAAGTGCCTCTCCATTTCGGCACCTAGTGTAGTCATGAATAGGCTCCATGGTGTGTTGGCTTTGCAAGAAAGCCTGTCAAGTTTGTGTCCACTGTTAGTCCCTTTTTACTGTGCTGAAGCATTTAGCAGCTGCTCCCCCCCCCCCACAGTCCCTCAGAGTGGGTGAGGGTGTGTGTGTGTGTATTTCCGCGCCCTAAGCACTCTCTACCTAGAGATTACCCTTCATTTTGCAGTGAGCCTCTAGAGCTGCTGACACAGCTACTTCGTACAGAGAAACTTTGCATATGTATTGACTGTGTGTGTGTGTGTGTGTGTCTGTCTGTCCCCATGTCTCTCTCCTATTCTCTCCACAGTACAGGCTACTGTATATTGTAGATCAGCTTACCTTTGATACTGTCACACCTCTTCATTTCATTCATTACTCTTCACATTCACAAGAGAGGGATTTACTTTGCATTTTACTTTGTAGCGTTAGATCTGTTAAGGTTGTTCACAAGTCCTTCAAAGCCCTGGTATCCCACTGGGGTGTGGGGGTGTGTATGTGTGTGTGTGTAAGACAGTGGATGTAAGTGTGCGTGTGTGTGTGTGTGTATGATTGTGTATGGATGATGCTATGGGACTGGTTTTATTCCCAGCACTCTGAGACAGCAGTCAAACAGGTCATAAATATACAGGAGCATCTGTCTGAGGTTCACACGCACACATTCATGCACACATGCACATATGCACTGTCCCAGCAACCGGAAGGGTGTTGGCTTTTTTCTCCCCTGACAACGCTGACACCTCCCAGTGGGAGCCTGCATCGTTATGGCAACTGGGACAGTTGGATTTGCATATTCATGAATACTAATGAATGTACTGGAATGGAAATTGAATGTTAAAACTTTTTTTTTCCTGGGCCATATGGTGGACAGTGCTCATGGGAGGGACTTGAGTTCACTTTGAATTTGTTTATGCATGTTGTTATATGAAGGATGAAGGGAAGGGCTGAGTAGGAGGACATTTATGCTGAGTGTTTGAGTTTGTGTTTGAGTCAGCCAATGATAGTTAGGGACAGAAACTAAGGGAGTCTGATGGTGGGGTCACAGCATGCTGCTTCCGAAAAGTTTTTTGTTGTTGTCTTTCTGCTTGTTGTTGCTGTCAGAAACACTGAAAACGACTTGAGAAGGGTCGGTAGTTTTAGCACTGCTACTGAGAGCCTGGGCCTCTAAGTTGATGGCATGGATACTCAGTCCATTTAAACCACTTCAGTCCAGTTGAGTGTAAGGAGCTGAATGACCCCTGGGGAGCACTAGTTTGTTTTCTGGATGATTGTATCTCGCACTTGGCGCTCACTTAAACCCAGTCATATTATAACTTCCGATAATTTTTGTTGTGTTTGAAAATGCAGAGGGAGCTGCTAATACAGCTGTTGAATTATGAAAACAATCTGCAGGATGAGTCAGACCAAGTAGATGCTGCTTATGCTATCTGGCACGTCTCTCTCATGTGCCTCAGGAAAACAGTGAGAATGTCAAACATGTAAATAAGTACCAAAATCTTAACTCAAATTTGAGAAACGTAAAACATATTCAGAGGTTAGAAATAGGAAAGCAGTGTGACACACTGATTCTTTCCCTCTACCCTTTTGAATCTATCTGAAGAGCCTCTTATTTTTATCCCCTCTTGTGTTTTATCTCGCTAACGCTGAACTGTGCTAACAATACTTCTGTCTCTCCATCCTTCCGACTCTCTCCTCTTGTCACACTGTAACACCTTCCCTCCCTCTATTCCTCCCAACAATCACTGGTGCACATGCCCACCTGACAAGGCGAGCTCATCGGTGGCCCGGGGCTGATTGCTGCTCTTAAAAATGCCGTACTTCAGATCTCACACACACACAGAGAATAATTGCAGAATGTTGTCACCTCCACTAAAATTATAATTGCCACTATTCCAAACTTAACAGAATAGATGAAAGTACTCCTGCAAGCTTTCAGTTCCTCAGTGCACGACACAGGCGTGCACACACACACACAGAGTGCAGAGAGTGAAGAGAGAGGATTCCCTGGAGATTGTTGCTCCTCAAACAGGAGACATTTACAAGTGTTCCATCTCATCAGGCCCCCTCTCTCGCCTCTCTCCCAGCTCTGCACCATCACAGAGGGAGGAAGGCAGGTTAAGTTGTGTGAAATCACTGTGACAGCACATGCAAATTCACCACAGCCCACCCACAATGGAACCTGTCAATCTGAAAGACTGTCTCCCTCCTTCTGTATAGGCGTGCCTATGTGCCTAATCAAAACGAACATTTTTCTTGGTGCCATCAGGATACTAAAGTAGGTCTGCTTGAGGCGGCATCTAGCCAATCATAGCCCCTAGGCCTGTTTGCTTGTTCATTTTGTTAGCTGTGCCACCACATGTGAATGTATGAGTTGTAATTTGCATGTTTATGCAAACCCTCTTTTCTGAACAACAACATACACATCCCTAAGAGGAGTTTCACTCAACCGAGTTCACTTCTCACAAACAAATTATATGCTTCCTCTTCTTGTGTGTGTGTGTGTGTGTGTGTGTTAACGTTCTTATGTTCATACTTATAGTATCTGCAAGATTACTTCTTGAAGCCTTTCCTGAGAGGAATTCTTGATTTTTGGCAGAAAATACATGTTGTCCTCTCTAACTGCTTATGTTTTACTTCCCCCAGTTCTAATCTCTACTCAGCATAATTGTCTAATCAGATGTATTTACAGATGCACACTAGGCTTTCTGCCTTCCATCATTCTCTACGTACATACAGTAATCTCCTTGTGTTTCACCACATCTCTTTTATTGACTAAATCTCCTTGTGGATTTACACTTGTCCATTTGCCTCACATGTTCCATTATTTATGTCTATATATCTGTGATTAATACAAAATCTGTCCAGCACATTAACTGCCCTCCTTTCCATTTTTGAGAAGGGGTCAGTCAGGGATTGATTGTCGGCTAACATTTGTTCCTTGTTTTAATAGTATCCACTGCAGTCAGATATTGGAAAGAAGTTGGATAAAGGAAAACTGAGTGCCGGTGTTGTGGAGTAGGAACTGCCAGGTTTAATGCTGTTCCCTACAGACAGGAAGTATCAGATAGAGTGGAGGAAGTTTGGACTGAAGCCGAGTGTGATGTTACACCTATTATCACACACTGTCCCACAGTGCAGTGAGAGTCACATCTAGTCACTGCACACAGGGACACACTGCTTATACACATGTATACACGTGAGCACACACTTTCTCACATAAAGCACACACAGGAATGTAAACAAGAACAAACAAGCACAAAGCTGCCTATTCTTTACACAAGTTTCTTTGAATTCTTGTGAAGAATATCAGGTATTTTATTGAATATTGCATCCTACTTTATGCTTGCCAAGGCTAATGTCTCTCTAGCTCTCTCTGTCTTATGTGTTGGGTAGGTCCAAGTCCCCAGCCTCCTTTATTCGCCTGTTTGGTGTTTGTTGTCACAAGCCCAATTTGCATGTTGATATCAACTCATTATGATCTTTAACTGAGTTGATGAATGTAGATTATGCATCTTAGTACTCAGCTACTTGCCGCAGTGGGCGCACATGTACGTACACATGCATATGGGCACACACATGCATACAAATACACACACACTGGGATCTTAAATGAATATGTATGTCCTGCAGAGGGACAGAGGAGAAAGATGAATAGTGGTGTTGTTTTACATACTGTTTTGCTGTCTCTTCCAGTCAGCGCAGAATAAAGCAGCACAGAGAAGTAAGAGAGAAAGAGATTGCAGAAAAGAAGTTGAGGGGGGGTCATCTGTTCTCTGTAGCATTATTCAGTAGATATTATGTCTTTCTTTCCTGCCTTTTACTTCCTCACCTACTCCCAGCGGGACATGCCAGCTTCTCTTCTTTCTATTTCTTTCTCATGTATCTCAGCAGGGATAATAAGCTAATGTGATGAAACCAAATGAAGACAAGTGATGGCAGCAGGAGAAAGATAAATGGCTCTCACCATTTACAACAAACTTGTTGCAGTATCATTTCATTTTAATAGCTCTTAGTAATTAGAATAGATCCCACGTTCTACTTCCTGTCTCTACCTCTCACTCTCTGAGCCTATCACTTAATCTCTGCGTAGATGAAGTGATAAAAAGCCGAGCCAGTTGGAGCAGACTTAGCCAGCAAGACAGAGCGAGAATGAACAAGAGATGTCTGGATTTAGACGGTGTTTTTAGGCCGCTGTGCTCTGTTACCAAGCAACAAGCAGAAAAGTCCTGAGTCACTGGGTTTCTGTGGTGAAAGCCGCTGATCTCACTAAGGTTGAGGTGAAAGGTCAACGCAGCTCTCCTTCCAAGTAAATATTGACTCAAAGCAAATAAAGCAGCTACAGAAGACAGTGAGGAAACACTGAAAATGTTGGAGTTTGATGCCGTCGAGAATGGGAGGGATTGTGTGTGTGTGTGTGTGTGTGTGTGTGTGCGTGCGCGTGTTTGCATGCTTTTATACAGTACATGTTCTGTATACAGTAGGAGCCTATGCTTATGTATGTCCTTGGTGGCTATTTTGTTGTTGTGTACGCATGTGAATGTTTATGTGTGTATATAGTTGAAGTGACCAAGTTAACCCCATAGCGTGTGAATCTGAATTATTCATAGTGTGAAAGCCCATGAGACCCTCTATCCTCAGTGTTACAAATGACTACCTTCCTCCATGTATGCGGCTGCAGACTTCACGCTTCAGTATCTGGATGGCGAGGGTAGTGGTTTCATGTTTATTTTATGTTTTTACAAGTGTATAAACTTCCCAAGTGCCACAAATTATGCACTGGAATATAAATTATAGTGTCACTATTGGATGGTCAACGTCTCCAATACAGCAGCAACAGCCATGCTAGCAGCTCCGTGAGGCTGTACTTAGGCACAGCAGTGCTTTGGGTTAAATGCTAATGTCAGCATGCTAACATTCTCACAATGACAATGCTAACATGCTGATGCTGTTTACCACGTTCACCATATGCGTGTTAGCATAAACACAAAGTACAGCTGAGGCTGATGGCAGTGTTACACGTTTTGCAAGTATTTGGTCGTTATCCTGTAGGGAGCATGAATGTCTGTGCCAATCCAATTAATAGATGTGGAGTTCACTTGTGAAGTAAAAATTTTGACCGGCTAGTTGTGCTCAACAAGCCAGGGAATCACCAAAGTCATTAGGACATTTGTACCAAATTTCATGGAAATCCATCCAGCAGTTGAGATATTTCAGTCTGGACCAAAATGGTGGACTGACCGACCTACCGACATTGCCATTCCTTGAGCCATGCAGCTAGCTTGCACACCTCTACATCACATAAATGTTCATGTACTGTATGTGATGACAAGGTTTGGACAAGAATATTAACTTTTTGTCTGTAGTTAATACGCTTGCATTTCATTTATTTGCATCTCAGTCAAAGGGAATAACACTCAAAAAAACTGTCTGTGTTCAGTTATGAGATTCAGCATGTCATTCATGCACACTGTATGTCTTGGCATTGTAAGGATGTGAAACTTTATTTAAATCAGACATGTTTGACATCATCAGATATTTTGGGGGTGGATGTATCATGCTCCAACATATAGTCTAGGTCCTGAATCGTATCTGACCTTTGGTACCTTTGGTACTGCAGCATACTGCACTACATTTATTCCTAAATTCTCAAATCTCTCTCTCTCTCTCTCTCTCTCTCTCTCTCTCTATATATATATATATATATATATATATATATAAACAAACAAAACAAAACAGGTCATGTAGAAATACTGAGAACGGGGAAAAAACAGTTGAAAAAAGACTGTTATTTAATACAACTAAATGACATTACTGCAATTGCATGCTATTTTTCAGTCAGGAAATTGCTGTAGCAATGTTTTTCTAAATGTAAGATGGATAGACATTTGTTGTCTGTGGTGTTTGGCTGTCATTTAATTCTGACTTGGAGCAACAGCAGAGGAAAGGTCTATTTAAACTGCTTGACAGGGAAGTCTGAGACAGTCCAAATTAACTTGGTCTGTGTTTAGGTTTATATACATGCACTGACAATGACTCAACAGTGAGCAGTATTCTTAATTTAATTAAGTTGAATTATCTTCTACTCTCCTATTTTTGAATGGTAAAACTACATGCTTATGTGACCACCAAACCAAACAGAATAAATGAAGAGGAGTTAACATTGCCTACAGTGAGACTTGAACACACATTTGCTGGTCCTGTGATCAGAGCTATTAATCAGTGGAAAAGCAGACAGACAGTGGGTGTACGGTGACTCAGCTCCCTCCTCGTTGTGTGTCTATCTGTGTGTGGGTTGGCCGGCAGCTCCCTGCGGCCCTACGGATTGACGGGGAAACCGTCAATGAGTCTTGATGATGAGTCATAGAACTGATTCATGTCGTGAATCTGCTGGGGTTCAAGCTGGATCACACACACCCACAGACACACCCTCTCTCTCTCTCTCTCTCTCACTCACTCACTCACTCACTCACTCACTCACTCACACACACACACCTCGACACTCTCTGACACACAAACACACACACACGACACTCCCTCACACACTCACACACCGACACTCTATCTCACACACACACACACACACACAAACAAACTTTGATCACTAGTTGACTGGCAGGTGCTCTCTGTGCATCTACGTCTTTCTCTCTGTGCGCCATGTTAAATCTGTGCAACGCTCCTTACTGGGTATGTGGCCCTGGGGGCTGATTTAATGGATGAATGAAGTGCTCAATAATAGATGCACATACGTACACACACACACACACACACACACACACACACACACACACACACACACACACACACACACACACACACACACACACACACACACACATACTCTCACAAAAGCGAACATACCAGGTACACGCACATTTTGCACCCCTCTTCCCATATTAACAGCAATACAAATGGCTGCCACTCTGCTCCTGTCAAGCAGTGTGAGGGAGGATGGAGGGAGGAAGACTGCCAAGAACAGTGTATCAAAGGAGAAAACAGACAGAGGGAGAGTGGCAGAGGAGAGGCAGTGAAAGATGTGACTGTTATATACTGTCTGTCTCCAAATAGCAATTGTTTCATTTCTCCAACTGGCATGTGTCTTGTTTAGTCCGTGCTCTTCCAACATGCTAAATTGTTTGTGTTTATCTGTAAGGACGACGTTGAGCAGAGATGACTGGGTCAGCGACCAGTCACTTGTTTACATACAGCTGCCTCCAATCATCATGTCATGAGTGAGATAATGATTGTAGAGGCAGAGAGAGGGAGACTGAGACTCTTATAGTCTAAGCTTTTCTGACCCATGGCCTCATTTTTAGCTCTCAAAATTCTTTTGACTTGAGCAATTTGAGTTTTTTTCATGCTGTGAAAAACTGTTTCTATAATGGTAATAGGTAATAATTTTAGAACATCACATATAAAATAGGAGCATGACAAGATGCCATATAGCAGCTGCTTCAATCATCCGTCCCAATGAGATTGTGTCACTGAGACCTCACACACCTCCGAAGTGCCAAAATTACCTTAATCTAAATGCAACATTTGTCACGGCGCTTGGTAAATATTGCAGGTAAGCTTGTGGGTGTTGTTCCACACTTGTATGTGTCTTGTGTCTCATATGAGGGAAAGGATAAGGTTAATGTACAGAGTGTGAGCGCTACGGAGGATTATTCAGATGGAGCAGGGATTTTCATCTGCTTCATCTAATGAACAGCTTGTAATCAAATCCACATCACGGCTGCGCTGCCTGCCTACAACGTGTGTCTGTGTGTGAGTGTGTGTGTAAATTCCAGCATGCGTGTGTCTTTGTTTATACCAAGCGAGAGAGTGGTTTTTATGTTATCAGAAAAATAGATTTTCATATCAAAGTTTAAAGTAATTCACCAAATTAGGGCAATTACTATGGTAGTATCGAGATGGTCCACTTGGTGCGACTGAAAGAGATTTATAAAGTATCAGTTAATTTCCAGATAAATTCTGAGTTTACAAACAACTTAAGACAAGTCTGTGTGTATTTGTGTATATCAATGTGTGCATTCATTTTTTGTGTGTGTGCAGCGACTGAATGGACATGACTTTCGCAGCTTGGACATGGATGTCAGCCTTGTAATCCAATCACAGGGCTGGTAAATCAAATTACAGAGAGCAGCTAAGAGATGGGAGTGTCTATACAGTGCCAAGCAGAGAGATGGAGCTGAGCTCTTTGCCTAGAAACACTGTTACCAGGAGTGGTCAAGCAGCCTCGCAAAGGCAGCCATGTTGGTCAACTGATGTGGAAGATTAACACTGAGAATTAATGCTTGCAGTTGATAAATCAGGTATCCAGGTGGCTCTGGATAGTTTACAATTACCCAAATAGCAGTTCTGTTTAAGTAGCTAGCTCATAATTTCTACTTTATTTGTCAATAGGACCAAATTTATTGTAAATGTGAAGGACATCTTCCATATTCGCATAGTAGTGTGATACATAGCAATTAGAGATTATAGTAAATGGAGAAACATCCCTCAGGTTTACAGTAGCTGTAATAAAAGAACAAGTGGAGACACTACCTGTCAGAGGAGAACAAGAATGTCCTCGAATTAATCAGAGAAAAACTACTCTACTCATTTGTTTGCCTTCTGCTTCCTTCCGTTTGATTCATTTCCTCATGTAGACAAATGTATGGTGTCACATTATGGTTTTGTGCGGGCTTGTTTGTTACTATTTCACAGCCTGTCCCAATGTGACACCATACAAATGGCTGCGGACAGCATGTGTGTGTGTTTCTGAGAAGAAGGATGGGATGGGGAATATGAGAGTAAGAGAGAGAGACAGAGAGGCTGCCTGAGTTAAATTGGAAAAGTAAATCCTTTTGGTATGATGCCAAATCATCACAAATGTAAAAATTGTGAAGCAAAGAGTGGGGAGGAACATAGTGGAAGAGAAAGAGAGATAAGGGTTATAAAAAAGTAGAGAAGCAAAAACGGGGTTGGGAGGGGGGGCGATACGAGCAGAGGTCAGAAACTAATATAGGGAAGTAAAGTGTATATGGCACTTGAATGTAATTGTATGTTCTCACTATCTCAGTATATTCCTGCTAGTTTGTCTTCTCTGCCTCTCTCTTTCCATCTCAGACAAACAGGTGCAGAGGCAGGAAATGGTATTTAAGCTCTATCTGAGGCTGTGGAAATGGAAAACAGATCTCACTTGTGTGGGGTTGAACTAAAAAGCCACCTTGTCACAAAGTTCTCATCTAAAAAGCCCCTGAGTACAATTAGCTAACTCCGCATGGCTGCTAAAAGGGTCTTAAGAGATGTGGGTTTCACTTTGAATAAGGTTAGCTGCTGCAATGCTGCTGAATAAGGTTAGCGCTGCCCTTGTATATCTAAATAGGGTTAGCAATTGCAGCTTGTGCTTTGGTAATCATGACGTTTGTTCTCTGCTGAATGCTAACGTCGATGCTAACCCAGTTTCATCAATGCTAACGCTGTCTTCCAAATTGAATTAATTCACAGGAGGATGTCAACAATAACCCCTAGAGCGCATATGAGAGGGAACAGCTGAATCCTGAGTGTCTTTGCTTCTTTTTGACTCTGATACAAACGAAGCCTCGCCTCGACTCACAGTGCAGACTGCGTCTATTTAAATGTGTCTTTATAATCTTCTTCCTTTTTACTGAAAATCAGACGCATATTCACTCAACATGCTGCAAAGATTTAAACTGATTTTAAAAAGCAGAGAGATGTATATGTGATGTGTGTGTGTGTCTGTGTGTGTGTGTTTTAATGAAGTAAAGTTAATGTTATGCATTAGCTAAAAATGTCTTTCCTCATCACAAGAGACTGGGTTGTATAATCCAAGCCTGTTTGAAGTATTAGTGTGTGTGTGTGTGTGTCTGTCTGTGCAGTACATGCGTGCACACTCACACACTAGTGTGTTCATGCTTGTGTTCACGCATGTGCACACATGCACATGCGTGAATGGATTATTTGCTGTGTGCAAGAGATCCAACAGCCTCAGCCAATTCTAATGAACCAATTACAGTGAAGTCTTTTCCTCCTCTTCTCTTCCATTTGATAGTGAGAGTCATACTGTGGACTAAGCTGCTTTACTTTATTGCATCTCATTAACTTAACCAAAACAATGTTTGAAGTCCAAATCAGCTGTTTAAAAAGAACATGGTATTGAAATGAGGCCCAGACCCAAAGTTAACCAACAAACTGCAACTAGAAACTAGATTTAATGTTCAAATCAGCATAACCGGTAATGGGTCACATAGAGAGAGCTATCTTGATTGAACTCATGTTTCATTCATACAAGTATATGAATCAGAAGCACAAAAAAGCTTTAAAGGTTAGCTTTGGACACCTCCTTTACACACAGCAAAACAGCTTGAATTCCCTAATTGCCCAGCACTAATGGCACAAAAACTTCCCCAGACTCTACCAGTTACCAGTGTGCTGGATTCCATCGCTAACATTTGACTGGCTGCACTGGCTGTCCATCATAGACCTCTACCAGAGTGGTCTCGTTATATCGTTAGTCTCATCTGGATTCTGAAAGCGGACGACTAAAAGTGAACAACAAGTGAAGTTGTTCAACATTTGTGTTTCAGACTCTGTGGTCCAGCAGTTTTGGACAGGTGCATGAAGCAGCACAGGTTTTATGGTCTTTATGTGATGATTTTAGGGACATTTTTCATCATTACTAGAGAGTGACAGAAGCGTGATGAGGACAAGAGAGGGAGATGATGTGCAACAGAGGTCCTTGGCTATATTATACTCAGTACGTTGAGTCTGCATGTTATGTTGTGTAGGTATGCACCTCTGACTGCAATTCAATTCAAATTTATTTGTATTGCACCATATCATCCAAAAGCAGGTCAGAGTGCTTTACATAAAAACAAAATAAAACAGAAAAAATGTGCAAATAAACAGAGACATCCATGCATACACACATAAAAAAACATATGCACACACACATACAAACTAACATACTGTACAGATACAGTGTGTCTTTAGTTTGGTTTTAAAAGAACACAGCGTTGGAGTAAGTCTAAGATAAGGCTATGGATGCCACAGTCTATCCTTCTTTCAAATGTGTCCTTCTAGTATTACTCCTTCTACAAGATTTCATTTTCTTTTAGAAATGCTAGGTGCCAACATTTACTTAACACACTGGGTGCCATCGTTATCACAACCAGCATACAGCACCATGTGCTAGAGGAAAGATAATAGTTTTGGTGCCGTCACAGCTTGTATTGGGACAGGTGTTCATTGTGCTAAACTTACAGCAGTCAGAGTAGTGTTTTCATTACTGAAGGTGTTTGCTTTGTGTCTTTATTTGTGTTGACATAAAATCTTGCATTTGTTCAGTAGAAGTGTTTTTTGTTGTTTCATACTTCAAGTAAGACCGCTGGCCTGTGCTCTGTGTTGCTATAGGAACCACAAAGGTCAGTAGAATGTCTTTTAAGTGGGTATGTGAAGGCTCTGCGTAGGAGACAAATTTACCTGTCTGAGCAACAGAGAGAGAGAGACCCTTTTCTATTGCTTCCCCTTCTTGTTTTACATCTCTAGTCTCCCCGTTGTGGTTCCTCCCTCACAATAAACCCCTTTTTACAAGCCTCTCTTCTCTTCTCCTCTCCTCTCCCCATCCTTCTTCTCTCTCCTCACTGGTTTATAGACAGATCTCATCTCCTCTCTTGCACCACACATTGTACTTCTAGAAAGGCATTCTCATCGACGCTGACAGCTATCTAATTGCCCTTGCATCCTTATGAGTAGCTGTAGAGGCCCCCTCCCTCCCCCAAGCTATTACCAGAGCTAGTTCTCTGCTACATTGTGTGGTATTTTATAGTGTGTCTTTCATTGTGCACTGACTGTAGCCAGTAGTGTCTCATCAACTTGCAGCTCAATAGATTAGTTCAGAACAGAGGATGTCCGTCAATGATGGGAGGTGAGAGGAGGAGGGAGGAAAACGAGCAGGGAGGAAGAGACGGAGAGCAACCTTTCCTTTACAGATTCATTTCAGAGGTGTTTTTGTGTGCTGGCATGTCAAAGAGAGATTGTGTTATGACAGTGTTGATGCACAGATGGGCATCACAAATAGCAGCATGATAAAATTGTGTCCCTTGGTTTTATATATTTCTACACAAACCGCCACACGCACAAACACACAAATAGTTTTAGAGAAAACATTTTTTGTAGCATTTTGTCCAGTTTTTAAAAAGCATATTTGATTTGCATTAGTAAGACATTTTAACAAGCAATGAAATTAAAAACACAAACAATCCTTTGCACACACGCACACACACACACATGCAAAAACAAATGAGCACATTCTTGTGTCTGCATTCACACACACATACAGAGTTTGATGAGACAGATGGCAAACGGCTGGTGGATGAACCAAACTGTCCGTGTTATCTTTAGGTGTAATGGTGCGGTTAATGATTCTGCCTTGCTTGAACACTATAGAATATTACATAAATTACAATGTATGCATTATCAGTTAGTGTGAGAGACAGAAGAATTTATCTTAGTCTGAGTAGCTGTTCATTAGCCCTCTCTCCCAGGCATCGAGCAATATGAGTCTAAATCAGCCAGACAAAGCATCAAAGTTTTGCCCTGAAACTTGGTCTGTTTTTAGCTTGACCCGATTGGATTAGCTGGTTATTAGGATGTAGCGCTGAGCTTCAAGGCTACAGCATGTTTTATAACATCCAAAACCTCATAGTGGGTGGAATCAGCTACATGTCCTTGGAGAGAGAGACAGCGAGAGAGGCAGACAGACTGTTTGCGTGTGTGTGTTGGCATATGTGTGTATCTATGTGTGCCAGTGTATTGTGTTGTATTTAGTGTCTGAGGAGGATCAGACGGACAAACCTCCTCTGAGTTTATTGATTCTGTACTATCCTATCCTCCCCTAGGGACAAAACCACACTACATCGCTACCTTCTACACTTCTGTGTATTTTTCAGTAGGTGTGTGTGTTTGTAATAACCCTACATGAGCACTGTCAGGGGCTGCGTTATGTTGTTTGTTGCTACCTCTGTGATTCCCCTGAGAATACATGAGGCACTGGGATTATTCCGGCCAGTCTCCGATCACCTGAACCAAGTCATCAGTCACTTCTGTGTGTGTGTGTGTTCGGGGGAATGCAGGCACACATAATTTATATCTTCGCTCTGTTGTGTGACAAGATGAGAGGATTTGTGAATGTGCCAGAACAATTCCTCTGTGTGTGAGTGTGAGTGAGTATGATATGTTTGTGTGTTATGTAGTTTCTTTTTTTCCTGCTCATGTATGAATATGCTTTTGTTGAGACGCTTACATGCAGTATAGAAAGCCGTATTTTGTTCAGGGCCACCTAAACAAAGACAGGGGTGAGAAACCGAAGCAGCTAAATGGAAATCAACCATCATTTATTTTATTATTTACACCTGTGTTTTTCCTGCTGTGACATGTCAAAATGTCGTGAAAAGGGCCTATAAAGGCGTATAAGACAGACGTGTTAAACATATCACTTCTTCACGAGACAAATTTACTATATATGACATACTGTATAATCTTAAGTGTGTAAATAATTTAGATTGCTGCTATGCCGTGTGTTTAGTTGCAGAAAAAAAGTACAATAAAAATGTAAATAACTTATGTGCATAACAAATCTCCCAATACATTTTTAGTCAGTGAAATAGTGTTTTCATTAATGAGCCTAAGAATGAAACAAACCAAAATAACACCCTCATCTTGAAAGTAAATGTCTTAAAGCTGCAGTGGTCAACCTTGGAGAAATGAGCAAAACCTTTGCAGAAGGCAGTCTGCTTTTTGTTTGAGGTCATCTTGTAAAGAAACTCCCTGTAGTCCATGAAGGAAAAACGTATTGCAAACTATTATTATGGTCTAATTCAAGCCAAGTCTAAGGCCACAAAATCTGTAATTTATTTTCAATACTGATACAGATCTGGAGTAGTGTGGGTGTGAGAGAGCACGAGCATGCACTCTACCTCTACGCCATTCTGTTCCTCTGGGGGAGGGGTCTCTTTTTATGTCTGTAGGACACAGCCAATCAGATCCAGGCTCAAAGGGCAGGGGTCAGAGGTCAGTACCGCAGTGACAGCAGCACACTCTTAGACCCCCTCCGGCCAGGTCTCATCTAAATGCTGCGCTGGGGTCAGATTTGTGATTGTTGCACTGGGTTGAGGATTGCTTGTTGGGATGGAGAGCTGATTTGTGATCAGACGGAGAATAGTGATTTATTGAGGTTGGCTGGGGGGGTAAAAGGTGAGGTAATTGGTTGTAAGCTGGAGATTTGAGGGTATAAGAGCAATAAATTGTGGTCTCAACTGTGTCCCATAGGTTTCAGATAATGTTGCCATACTCTTGATGCAGCACAGTGTCACAGTTCTGCAGTGTTTCATCCTTATAAAAGATAAGTTATTATCTTAGAGTAGGACACTCCAACCTCTAAACATTGGCAGGGCCTATTTTTAATATGCTTGCTTACTAACAGACCTTACTAAATAAATTAGGATGGAGGGTCTCAATTTTGGTGCCAATATAACTTCAAGTCCAATTTGTTTTCTACCGTAGCACTAAATTGAAGGAATTGAAATAGAAGTCCAAGCCCTGGCAAATTTGTTATAGACTTTGGATCACTGCTTCATTATACATCTCATTTTCTTTCTCTAATATTGTAGTGCATGTAATTTTGGTGGTGAATTTAAAAAAGGATATATTAGTGTTATCAGGCTTTGGGCTCTGATCTGCACTGATACATTTGAAGGTCAGACCTCATAGAGGAAATGGAAATAAAGAGTATAATTTAATCTCAAGTGTATTGTAATAAAACTAGACACACAAAATGTGTATTGTAATAAAACTAGACACACAAAATGAACAGCGGAGACAACGTACGGCCCATTGTTTTAAAAGCTGATGGACTAATTGTATTGCAACAAGGACCACTTTGGAATAAGAGAACACTTCCAGAGACACATAATGGAATAAAAACTGAATGGATGGGGGAAGTGGAAGTGCTTTGTGTTTGTGTGTGACAGAAAAAGACACACACTTCCATGACAGTGCATTCATTTGTTCTCTGTTTTGTTTTTTCCTTGTGTGGTGGTGTGGTTTGAACTGTCCTCTTTTTTTTCTCTGTTTATTCAGAGTGAGCCTAAAGAGGGATGTCTCAGACTTGTTGTGTTTTGTCTCCCACACAGGCTAATAATTGCTAATGTGTTAGCTGTTTTGGTGCTGTTTTCACAGAAAGTGCCAGACTTTTAGAGGAAAAGCAACGCCACTTCAATTTGCACCTTGTCTTTAGAAACGTGTGAACAACAGCTAGGGAGTGCTTATGTGTTACAGAGTGTTAACCAAACCCTCAGGGAATGGTCTTTAAAAAATGGCTTGAATGATGCTAGTTTAATAAGTGTGAGAATAGGGAGAGATGAGGGGCATCATTAAGAAAGCATATGGTGTATTCTTAGAGAAGTCCATATCAAATGTGTTGGTGTAGAAATTCTGCTCTTACTTACAATATTTTCACCCCGAAGATGCAGTGCAGATTAAAAATGACAGTGATTCATCTCAGGTTGAGCTGCAGAGAAAGATATGTGAAACAAATCGCCAGCAATAAAAAAGACAATTTAGTTCCTAATGTGGGGGATTGGGCCTTTGTGACAGTGTCTATAAAGAGACCTAACGTCCTCCTCAGTGACTCCCCTGTCCCAAAGCCTCACTGCCACCTCTTCATACATATACATGGCTGCTAAAGAGTTGGTTCATGAATACTATCAGGGACCCAGTCTCTGATAGTATTGTCTGTGCTCCTACGTGAGTGTGTTTGAGAATGTGTGGTGATTTTTTTTTTCCTTCGAGACGCTGCATCATAAATGCTATTACTGGCTGTATGTATTCAGCTGTTTCGCACGATCATCTCCACACATCTTGTCATCCGTGCAGCAGTTGTAGTAACAACCAGTAAGGCTTTGTGTTTATCAACCTCAGCAGTTGTGTGTTTTTCTAACCATCACTGCCTGTACAGGTACCTTCACCCCAAGCTTTGCTGGTAATGGTTTCTCCCTAGTGGGAATGTGTGCTTCAAAAGGCTTTTCTAGGGTTAACCCTCAGTATTGTGTGTGTGTGTGTGTGTGTGTGTGTGTGTGTGTGTGTGTGTGTGTGTGCATGTGTGTCTGTAGATTTTTTAATCTTTCTGTGTGTCCATGTGGGTAAAATCTTTTAATGCAACTGTTTATCAGAGGAAAAGCCTGAGGGCAAAACTCTCACTCTCACTCTCTCTCTCACATACACACACACACACACACACACACACACACACACACACACACACACACACACACACACACACACACACGCCCTTTAATGAAATGTTAGCTGCTATAGAGTTTTGTAGTAGGCCTGTGTGTCTCGGTAGTGAGCCTTTATTAGTAGTGACTTTAGTATTGTGTATGTTCAGGGGGAGTTAGCTGTGTGTCAGACTGCAGCTGCCAGCCTTCTCTTTATTGCACTGTGCTGTAACTGAGCTGGAGCTCTAGTCCCAAACCTACTCTCTCCCTCTTCCTCTCTCTCTCTCTGTGTCTGTGTGTGTGTGTGCTTGTGCATACCTGTGTGTACCTGTGGCAGCTGTCATGAGCATGCTGTCTAATCATCTAATGTGTCACTCTTCACAGTGGAACAGATTCCATACTCTGGTCGCTGTCACTCTACCAGGGAGCCATCACACCTCTCTGTTTAGTCAATCAGTGTTTTAATTGCACTGCAGTGGGAGTGTGCATGTGTTTGTCAGCGACACTCTGCAGCAGTGTGTACATGTATACTTGTGTGTATGTACGGTACATTAGTTTGATATGAAGTAGCTCTTGAACCCATCTTTACCTTTTTAAACCAGTGATAAACCCAGACAAAAACACAGGACAGACAGACAATTAACTAAACTTTCAATACATAAGAATGGAAAAAAAAAAAAACGGTACAATGATGCACATGGTGGATTTTTGGGTGCCTCTGACAGCCACCAGTAAGTACTCAACTTGCCTCATGGTTGTTGCTTTAACTGCAGTAACTATGTCTTATTTTCTTTCCTCTTGAATCCTTTTCACACAGAGGGAAAAAGCTGATTGGCGGCTTTCTGTGTCAAAGAGTCAGAGCAGCATTTTTCAGATAGGTAAGCTGCCTTTAGACCAACTTGTGAAGGCAGCGTTTCACACTGTCTTCCATATTTTGCTGCTGTATACTCTGTAGGTATACAGAAGCTGCCATAAATCATTGTGTATGTCTACTTTGATCATCACATGGTTTAAGGTGTTGAGCCACAAAATCTCGCCACTGATGTGGTGCATTTCAAAATTCCTATTTTTATAACTTTTCCTGACAATAGACATGGTTTTTAGTAGACTGGGTGGTATCTTTGTTGCTGTGACAGTATGTTTAGCTTGATATTGATATTAAACCATTTTTATATTATTATACACTTATACTATTATAGTACATTTATACATCTTTTTTCCAGCCTCCATATCTGAACACTCTGTATCTGAATCTAAAACATTAGCAGTAAAACATCTGCTGATACTATGAGGAGTGACATTGCTGTCCAGCAGGAGAGGGTGCTGAAAGAGTTTAGACAGCGATGCTAGTTTAAACAGCAGCTTGATGTGATGCTGTCGAAATGAAATCTTTATGACAGGACTGAACTTACACGATTTTGATTAATTGGACCTTCACTGGCAGAAGACTTGATAATGATAATGACAGTGACTGGGTTGCTACTGGGGCACCACTGTGACTGGAGCAGGGAGAAGGTTGGCAGTGTGTGACGAAAGAGGCCGTGCTCTCTGACAGACCTTGCTCTAACGCTGTCTAAAATATATGACTCCAGGTGATGCGCAGTGCTAATTAAAATTGATTACAGAGCCCTGCTGGTTTTGTGCCCTTCAGTAATAGTTCTCCTCTCTCAGTACTCTTGTTCATTCATTTTCTCCACTTTTAACAGCTTTTTGTGTATTCTTCTCCCTGCTCTTTTACTCCTTTTTCATTTGGTGCTTTATTCCTCCCTTTGTGACAAGCCAGTTGGCAATGCATCTGATGATGATAGTAAGAATATTGCCATTTATTACTCTGATACAGCGTGCATGCACATCCACACACACACACACACACACACACACACACTCACTCACTCACTCACTCACTCACTCACTCACTCACTCACTCACTCACTCACTCACTCACACACACACACACACACACACAGGCACAATGATTTCTCAGCATGACCTTATTAAAAGAAGTCATCATCATTGGAGGAAAAAGCTAAGTACTTGCGGAGAAAATGACACCACTGGTAATGAGGGCATTGCAATGACTTCCTCAATGAGCATTGGAGACCGAGACACGAGAAGAGATGTGAAATGAGAAAAAGGGCTCAAAGAACAAAAAGAAAAGGGGAGAGCAGGTGGGATTGATTTGGTCACACAGTGAGAAGGGGAGTGGTGGGCGTGGCCACAGAGATGCCAGGTGCAATAAGAGGGCTGCAGGATGAAGTGTCCAGTGAAACCCTGGCGATGAGAAACAGAACACAGACGTCTATACATCAGCTCCTCATTCTCCTTGACCACCTGTATCTCTGAGCCATTCTGTCAACGTCTCGACCAATAGATTGATGCGGGAAACATTTTCCCTCCAAGCCTTTCCCTCTGTCTTTTTTCATAGCTTTATTTTTCACCATCTCAGCTTGTCTTCCTCTAGTAGTTCAGCTCACATCCTCTCATCGCTCTGCGAGATCTACAGAGTCCACAGGTTTATGCTCGGGTTTTGATTTGTGTTTCTGTATGTGTATGCGAGCAGCTGATGTGTGTTTGTGTACGTCTGCTTGTTTTGTGTATGTGTGTGCTATGTGCATATGTGTGTGTTTCTCTACCTGCCCAGGCTTGGGATTAAATGTCAGTCTTGTAGATTGATGTTCTCTCTGATAGAACGCCACAGCAGGAATGAATCCATTGCAGCTTACAGATGGGAATAGAAGGACACACTTGAAAGAAATATAAATATATATATATATATAGTCATGTGAAAAAATTAGGACACCCTATGAAAGCCTGTGTTTTTTTTTAACATATTTGGACATATGGATATTTATCAATTTTAACAATACTGAGAGATTCAAGTAATATAACTAAACAATTAAAACTGAAGAAAATACTTTTTAAAACTTTCTGTAAAATGTAATAAAAAAAAAAGCAATGTCTGGTGAGGAATAAATTAGGACACCCCCACATTTATTCCCACTTAAAATGGCTAAAATCACACACAGGTGTATCACATCAGGTGCACATGATTAGAACATCGTTACATTTTGAAGGAGGCTTGCCCTATTTAAACCTCAGACATTTAGTTTGGTGTGCTCCTGACTGTTGAAGTGAGAGTAAACACCATGGTGAGATCGAAAGAGCTGTCTGAGGCCATCAGAAAGAAGATTGTAGCAGCTTATGAGTCTGGTAAGGGATTTAAAAAGATCTCAAAAGAATTTGAAATCAGCCATTCCACTGTCCGGAAAATAGTCTACAAGTGGAGGACATTCAAAACAACTGCCAACATGCCCAGGTCTGACCGTCCAAGCAAGTTCACCCCGAGAGCAGACCGCAAGATGCTAAAAGAATTCTCCAAAACCCCTAAAATATCATCACAAGACCTACAGCAGGCTCTTGCTACAGTTGATGTGAAAGTGCATGCCTCTACAATCAGAAAGAGACTGCACAAGTTTAATTTTCATGGGAGGTGTGCAAGGAGGAAACCTTTGCTCTCTAAGAGAAATATGAAGGCCAGACTGAAGTTTGCCAGAGAGAACGTAGACAAAGACCAGGACTTCTGGAATAATGTTCTTTGGACAGATGAGTCTAAAATTGAATTATTTAGAAACCAGGACATGTTTGGCGTAAACCAAACACAGCATTCCAGGAAAAGAACCTCATACCAACTGTGAAGCATGGAGGTGGAAGTGTCATGGTTTGGGGATGCTTTGCTGCAGCAGGACCTGGCCAGCTCACCATCATAGAATCCACCATGAATTCTACCGTGTATCAGAGGGTGCTTGAGGAACATGTGAGACCATCTGTAAAAAAATTAAAGCTGAAGCGGAACTGGACCCTGCAACATGACAATGACCCAAAACATACCAGTAAATCCACCAAGGACTGGCTGAAAACTAAGAAATGGAGAGTCCTGGAATGGCCGAGTCAAAGCCCAGATCTTAATCCCATTGAGATGCTGTGGGGTGACTTGAAACGGGCTGTACATGCAAGAAACCCCTCAGACATCTCACAGCTGAAAGAATTCTGTGTTGAGGAGTGGGGCAAACTTTCCTCAGACCGATGTCAGAGACTGGTAGATGGCTACAAGAAGCGTCTCACTGAAGTTATTTCAGCCAAAGGGGGTAACACTAGCTATTAGGGGGTAGGGTGTCCTAACTTTTTTCTCAGTTAGAATACGCATTTTTGTTTATCTTTTGTTTAATGAGTAAAACAAGGTTAATTTTTGTTGTTTACCTGCAATTAAATCACTTTCTTTTCCAGAGATAAATAAAAACAAGATTAGGCATTGATATGTGAACATTTCTTAATAAAGAACTGAATATTTAATGGGGTGTCCTAATTTTTTCACATGACTGTATATACACACACACACATATACACACACACACACATAGAATATCAAGTTCAGAACGCATGTGCATCAACACTGCACACACACACACTCAAATGCAGCAATTTCTATAGACACGATGCCAAAGTGGTGTGTTGATTGTTGATGATCCATATTCAACATAGGATGAGGTTCTATGAGAGAGCATCAGCAGAAAAGGGCAGGAGGTTAAATGCTTCCTTTTTCAGCACATGCAGGGGTCACACACTGGTAATGTGCTGTGAGTGGCTGGCAGTGCGCCATGCAGAAAGGGCACACTTCTACAGTTTCAGTGAAGTGGAAGAGCGGGGGAGGGCTTGTGGGTGTGTGCGAGTGTGTATTTGGGCTTTTCCAAGTATGTGAACATATATGAGTATGTACATGCGAAAAAGAGTGTGTATGTGTGTGTGTAAAGAGGGTGATTCATGGCGGAGGCCAGGGAATGATGTACCTCTGCTGCAGTTCTGGCATTCATCCATTTTTT
Source organism: Macquaria australasica (assembly GCA_005408345.1). Classification (NCBI taxonomy): domain Eukaryota; kingdom Metazoa; phylum Chordata; class Actinopteri; order Centrarchiformes; family Percichthyidae; genus Macquaria; species Macquaria australasica. The sequence goes on along the minus strand of SEMN01000122.1, from coordinate 912,587 downwards.
GAGAACATTTTTATCAGACTCTCCTCTGTGGGTGACCTCGCTAATGTCTGTGTGTGTGAGCCTTTGTGTATGAAATACTGTATGTGTGGGTGTGGATGGATGACACTACTGCTGAAACAATTAGTCCATTGACAGAACAGTAACAGTTTGGATAACCTATCAATCATTAAAGTCATTTATCAAGCGAAATTGCCAAATGTTTGCAGCTTCTAAAATGTGATGCTATTTTTTTTCTAGTTTATTTCACTGTAAATTGAATAATTTGGGGTTTAGGACTGTCTGTCAGACAAAAAGAGCTATTTGAAGACATTATTTTGGCCTCTGGGAAATTGGCATTTTTTTCTTAAAGTTTTCTGACGATTTATAGACTAAACAAATAATCAAAGGTTAATTGATAATGAAAGGCTACATGACACTAGATAACAACAACAATATGATAACAACAGTTAAACATGTGCTTGCAACTACTTCAGTGTTTTGTCACACTGAATATTTCTTCTCTTCCCTGCTCTCCCCTGGATCAGCTGTAAGAGGTTAGTACCTTCTTATCTCTGTCTCTATCACCACTCTTGAATACTGTGACTGATACTGAACAAGCTCTGTTTATGTGGTAGTATGGGTGAATGGCACGAACAGAGCCTTGAGAACTACTATATGGCCTCTCTTGACTCCTTTTTTCCATATATTATGGTTTAAGATCGAGACTGGCTCTCAATCCTTCTTGTGGGATTTTATGGTAGCAAACAACAGTAACAGTGTGTTTTCAGTACACCCACAAGAGTCCTACAGTAATACTAGATTTCTCATTTCTGGACTGAAAAAGACCTGCATGCTACATTTACTGGCATTAAGTCGGAACTAGTCATGCTGGAAAATGTAATTCATTTCACAAAGTCCCATATTGTCCGGACTCTCAAGTTTATACATGAGCCTATCTGGCCTCTACAAATCCTCAGAAAGTGGAAACATTCTTAGCGAGCAGCAGCAGAGGAGCTGTCCTTGGTGCTGAACTCACAGGAGATTTGAGAGCTGGAATTTACTGTCTCTGCTCAAGTTTTCTGCTGCAACACTGGGTAATAAATGTGCTGTTTGGGACACATGATTGTATCTAAGACATTATGAGAAGTCAGTCCTGCTTTTATGTCGAGTAGACAGTTTGTGGCAGAACTCAGGAGATGAAAATTTGTTGTTTCACACTTTTTTTTTTTTGTGGCTTTGCGACTGTTTGTCTAAGTTTTATTTTCTTTCTCGCTCAGACACTCATTCTCTCGCAGTGTGTGCCTGCGTTTCTTTCTCCCTCCCTCTTTCTGATGTTGTCAGCGTGAATTTTTGCCAGATCCAAATATTAGAAAACAATCAATCATGGTTCAACATGATTTCAATGTTTGATGATTGCCTTATGTACTTATACTTGGGAAATGTCTGTCAAACACACAGACGGCATTAAATAAATATTAGTGCATGTTTGGTCTTCTGCCTGAATACTTAAAGGCAGAGCTACAGATCCAAGCTGGTGTGTCTGTGAGGAATGGAGCATTAGTTGATCTGACGCCGGCTCTAGATATGAGGGATTCTGATTGATTTGGCTCAGTCCACAGGACAACACTGAATGTAGCAGCATTGCATCATGGTGCTGCTGTCAGACAGAAACCTCATACTTCCAGTTTTGATGTTTTATTGCTTCTGACTGGAATTGAATTGTGCTTTTCTGAGTGCTGTTGTTTTTTATGATCGAAGGGCCCACAGGGACCCATTACAAACCCGTTGTGTAGTTTCAAAATGCCCTGGCATCAATTGGAATATCTGACTGGATGTTACTCAGTTCCTCCCAAAAACTTACATTTCAGCAGTACAAGTCTTGAATCTGACAGCAGCAGTAGGTGTGAGTACTGAGTGTGTGTAAGCAGATGGTGGAGAGCAGAGATGGCAGAAGGCTCAGAACTATCTTCACTTCCAGCTCGTCTCTCTCTCCATCCACGCGAATGTTAGTTCACATCACACTGAGAAATGCCTCCAGCAACATCTTTCCTGCTGGTCCGCATTTTCCAACACAGTCAATACAGCACATACTCTACATACAGTGTACACACACACACACACACACACACACACACACACACACACACACACACACACACACACACACACACACACACACATGCACCATCTCCCTACATATAAATATACTCTCCTCTCAAAAGAAAAGAGATGTTTGCCAGATGTGTACCATATCTATACGCTGTTGTCTATCTGCATTTTCTCTTGTCTGTACTTGTATGTGTGTGTGTGCACGTGTTTCTCTGCTGTAAAAGACACACTCATTAGATGTACATTCTGAAGCACACTAATTAACAGCCTTGTTAAGATTCAAGCAGTTCTCCTGCTGAGGAACAGGCAGACAGTCACACACACACATACACACACACACACACACACTGATCTGCACATGTAGGCATACATATACACTCATCAACATATGCATATACATGAGGAAACATCTGAATGCATAAAAACACAAGAAAAACAATACCATGCATGTGCGCACTTTACACACAGAGATACAGCTCCACACATACTGATGCACACAGGCTAATACAAACACACACCCTCCTAATACACATTTGCAAACAAGCTTTTTTTAATTGAGGCATCATCCATCATTATGAGAAAGCTCCATGTTCTGCTCTTTTGCATGAGCATTAAAGGTCATGCTCTGTATGTGGAGAGATTGTGGCATTAAACTGTAATACTGTAATGGGAGTCAGCTGTGACTTCTGTCAGTCCAACTCACACATGGTACAGTATGTTCGATTTCCCACACAACATTTACATGGGAACCACCGCAGCCTCGCACCATCCCATCTCCCACGCCCCCTTTTTATGTTCCTCCCTCATTGGCTAAACTTCAGTGATATGCATATGCAAATTTGGTGCTAAATTACTAATTATAGTTTATTGCAGTAACAGCACTGAAATTAGGAAAGGCAGTGATCATGCAGAGGAGAAACTAAGGTCAAAACAATATTTAGAATAAAAGTAATAGCTTTGCAGGAGTTTCCATAAAAGCTCTTCTCTCATGACTTAACTGACTGATTCACTTTTGGCTTTATTGGCAATGTGTTTATTTACTTTTTACTTACCACCTAAGTTCTTATTCCTTGTGATCACTCCTAGTCTATCGTTACATCTCATTTTTGGTAACAGGTGTAACATGTCTGTTATTTGTGTGTTCGTGTACAGTTGTTTTGTGTGACAGCACTGCACTGTATACACTGTGTATACTCCATGATTGTTCTTGTGTTGATGTGTTTGCAATGCTAATGGGATTTTGAATGGCATGTACTGGTAAATAGGTGTGAATGCATAAGCACTCTGAAGGACATGTTTGTTTTATATGTATCCTATTATGTCTAAATGCATATATCTCCTCCATATCTCTTTATATGATAGTAATGGGTATGACAGAATAATGCATTTTAAATGCCTGACAGAGGTAAAATTCTGGCTTTTTATTCTCTCTGGGCCTGTGGTTATGCATGAATGACCATTTAAACACACACAGTAACAAACACACACAAGCAGTGTAAAGGCCATTTGCTTCTTGCTGCATTCTGTCTTCATGACGCTGCTCTCACCAGGCAACTCACAGATCCCATAATTTAGCCCTTATCTTGCTGGCGGAGGTTGTTTGTAGGGGAATGTCTGTGTGTGTGTCTGTGTGTGTGTTTTGTGTAGGTGTAAGTGTGTATGCTTTCAAGCAGCCATTTTTGTGCCTGTGGACCAGGCACCAGTAACTCTGCACATTGTATTTACCACCACCTTGATTTGCTCTATGGTTTGAGTCTTGGCATTTGCAATCACTCTCCGCTACTTTGGCTAATTACTGCATTTCATTGAGTAGGTGGTGCAGTGAAGAGGGAAATTGCAGGCAGTGTATTATAAAATGTAGGATGCTTAGTCAATCATCCAAGTTACTCACAGTTTAGATGTGAGGGTTCAACTTTAGTAATTATTGATGCAAAAAAGCTGTGTGCTGGAGGTGGAGGTTTAGAGGAGGTGGGCTGGCTGGCCTTGAGCAAACCCGCATTTGCAGAAGCCAGGAGCTGAGAACTGAGATGGGATCAATGCTGCAGGTCTTATTTAGATTCCAATTACAGCCATTTCTGATCAATTGGCTCCTCTCCTCACCGGCAAACTGGGGCTCTGCCTTTGATCAATGGCCACACACACAGATGGGCTCACACACTCACAACCACAAACACACTCTCACTCTTTCTGTTTTTGTGCTTTCACACGTGCAAACACACACACACACACACACACACACACACACACACACACACACACACACGAGCATGGACGCAAAACCATCCAAATGCGTTTGATCAATACCTACTCGGCCTGAGAGCAGGATCTGCATTATTTCATGCTCTGTAGTTTTAATTGATCGCAGGATAAAATGATTAGTGAAGGAATCAGTCATGTCGTTGTTATTTTCCTTTTTCCTCACACTGAGCCTCCTGGAATTCATTTGCATGGAGAAGCATTTGTCCTTGGATGTGTTTCTGTGATCTTGGTTTTGATCTTGAAACACGTAACAGGTACGTGTTGAAGGAGCTTGCAGATCCTGGCTGCATATTACGGTGTTGTCATGCTTTATGAGTTACAAACCGATATATTTATCTCTTCAACACCCAGTTTCAGTTGTACACTCTGTGGTGCATTGGACCTGAATTATATCACTCTTTTTGAAAATGACAACAATGACCGAAAAGAAAATGTTCTAATCTGTTGATACCAAGAGTATACTACATGTTCACATTCATGTAACTTTTCATTGTAACTAATAGTCTGTTAAAGTTCAACATAGTGCTAGCTTCCCATGGGCAAAAAAGTGGAGGCCTAAAGGTTTTATCTACCTGCCACTATCACCATGCTGTTGAGGTGCCTTTGAACAAGATACATGGACAGACAGTAGTGCAAATGTGAAGCACTTTGACAACTTTGTGTGTGTGTGTTTATGAAGAGGAAAAGATCAAGATAAAATGGAGGAAGACATATTTGTAAGTGGGTGGTGTTAGTGATCATAGCTTACCAAGAGGAAGGCCTCTGTTTGAGGTCATCTACTGCTTGTTAAACAAGCAGTAGATGACCTCAAATGATTGCAGATGGCTTCACACACACACTGACAGACACATTCACACACACAGTAGCCCAAACTCATCCCATGCCCTCTTCCAGCGTGCATCTGTGTCAATATGTTTGCTTTGTTTGGATGCATCAGTTCATTCTGTTGACTTATTTTCTGCATCAGAAACAATCGCTGCGGCAATTGGGAAGGGGATTAATTTTATGCAAATGTATGCAAATAACTGTGACACAGTACTCTATCCACATCGGTTCTATGCAAATGATGTTTGCTAAACAGGCATATTGGAAGGGCCCGCATTTCCCAGCCCCCTCACATCCCACCCACCCCTCAACCCTTTCTCCCAATCTATCCTCCTTACCCTCCCCTAACCCGCTAGCATTGCCCTATGCTTCTCTTTTTATCATTTCCCCTTTTGCCCCCCTTCAGTCTCCCTTAATCCCCTATCCACCCTTTCTCTCACTTGGCCAGCCACTCTGCCCGGTCCACTCTCCCCAGTCTCACCCAATACAACCCCCACTCTCTCCTTCTCTCTCCCCTCTCCTCTGTAATCCTCCTCTTCATTCCTCCCCCTCTCATCCTTCTGTGTGCTGCATGGCTGTTAGTGGTGTGAGGAGGCACTAATGGGGCTTGAGGAAAATATTGTCATAGTGCCTGGAAAGCGCAGAGCCGGGAGCCGTGCAGGAGGCAGCCAGGAAGGCCTGACATTAGACTTGCTAATGGAAGGTTAACAGAACACAGAGAAGACGGGATGGAGAGGGAAAACACAAGGACTAGAGGAGATAAAGAGGACGAGGGGACACCAGTGGCAGCATGAAGGGTGGGCAGAGAGAGAGGAGAGATAGAGGGAGAGAAAGTTTGACACAGAAGAAAAAGGGAGAGAACATAGGGTGTCTCTTTCCTCCCTCCATGCGCCAATCCTCTTTTCTGGTTTCCCGTTTCATGAGGAGATTGTGGCATCACGCGTGACGCTTCCCTTCAAAGGCGAGGGAAAGCATGCGTGTGTGTTTGAATGTAAGGGAATTTATAAAACCCGCATCCACCCACCCCAGATTCCCCAGACAACCCCCATGACACACACCACTGCCATCACAGCAGGAGAGAAATTCTTATAAAACTCGTCCGTCCATGGTTTTGTGCTCATTTGTAATAGCACCAAGGAATATACCATTGCTCAAAATAGTGGCCTTACAGAATTAAACCTTTTAAAAAGAGTTTGTGTCACTATGACTGAAGTGCCAAAACAGCACTGTTGTGACTTGTGTGAGTGCCATGTGGCGCACTGAAGTAGTTGGTCACAGGACGAGGGCTGAGAGGGAAACTATTTCCACACAGCTTGTGTGGAGCAGCCAGCCACAGTCTCACAGCTAAATGGCATTTGTGAGTAATATGCTTTTCTCTGCTGCAAGTGCAAGCAATGCAATACAGCTAAGTAATATCTCTCTGCAGAGCAATACTGGCTGTCAGCATTATATGGATGAGTTGATGTCTGTGACGTGCATGTGTGCGTGCATGTGTGCGCGCTTGTCAGATCCATTTAGATCGCAGGTATAGTGGTTAGAATGAACTGTAAGAGGGAGAGAGTCTTGCGTTAGCCATGCATCATTAGCATTTGTGACCAGTCACATGGTTGACTGTGTCTCAGCCATTAGGAGGGAAGTGTGGAATGAGAGAGGGAGAAAGTAAAAGTACAATGAATACACAGGAATTTGTCTCAGTGGCCTTTCTCCAGAAACATATTATTAACCTCCATTTTAAAGGAAAATTCCAGTTTATTACAACTTGGGTCTTATTTTTGCAGTTTTAGATTTTTGTCAATTATGATGACATTGTACTTGATCCATTGTACAAGTTATTGCTGAGATATGGGAACACTGCATCATCGCTGCAGTCAGATGATCAAACAGAGTTTGAAAGAGCCTCTAATTTAACCAGATTATCAAAACCTCCTCATTTGAGGTAAAACTGCAAGTGAGAGCACCTGAAATATTGGCAATAATCCCTTAATGTACTTGAAAACTGTGTATATGCTCCTACATGAAGTTTGGTACGTCAAAGTTGAGCCAGGAAGTTGGTCTATAAACTGTGATTAATGTTTACAGTTTAAGTCATAATTTAATCATTTGTTTTTGCTCCCAAATATGTCTGTCTGACCTGGGAGTTTGTGTACAACCTGTCTGATCATCCAGCTGCTTGTGTTTCTTGCCCTGTCAGTTGTCTTTTTAGCCGGCCAGCAGGAATGATGGCAAACACAGCGACTACAAAAATAAGACCAATGTTGAATAATCCTTTAACTCGCACTGACAAAAATGGCAGTGCAAAGGGACAGTGAAGGGCTTGCGAAACAGGCAGAGCAAAAGCGAGGGACAGACACGGAGGGACGCACACACGCACGAGTACGCACACACAGGGCACCAGACAATACAGATTTATGTGGCAATACAATGGCATTTGCAGTTGGTGACAGCCATTGCGGTGACATCCAAACTCAGCAGGCCTCCGGCTCTGTTCTCTGCGTGTCTGTACTGTATGTACACACTCCAGTGTCTCCAGCAGCTCTCATCTGTCATGGCTACAGATGGCTGCTGTGCCACCACGAGACACTGCTCTTTGGTTATGACATTTCGCTGTGTATGTGTGTTTGCACGTTGCTGTTTATGTAGCTGATATGACAAGCTAGCTAAACGACTGAACTATACGCCTGCAGCTAAAAGCCCAAACGAATATGCATTTACTGTAGACACAGATACACACACACACACACACACACACACACACACACACACACACACACACACACAGTTGTGACATGTAACCCGTAGCACCCATATCCATTTAAGTTGTTTAGATGTGTTTTGATCCCATAAGGCCAAATGTGTTATTCTGTCACTCTCGATACTATCCAGCAAAGTTGTCTGAACAACAGTGGCTCTGCTGTTCCTGTTGCCTGCTTTCTAATTCACGCTCCATCTTCATGCTGTAGCAGAGGAGAGGGTAACGAAGTGAGCAGAGATGGATGGGGGGATAGAGAGCGAGAGATGGCGACGTGGGGAGAGATAGAGAGAGAATGAGAGAGAGGGAGAAAGAAGGATGGAGGTGCGGGGAGTTTGATTCCTCCAGTTGTCAGAGGCGCTGCATTATTGATGTGCTGAGGATCCCACATTGTCGCTGAGATTCTCAGTCTGTCACGTCACGTCCTGCTTGTGTGTGTGTGTTTGCGCATGCCGTACTAGTTTGTGGTCGCACATATCCCGCAGGAGTGCTACCTGTCAACACCTCCATATCACAGGGAGCTCTGTCGGTGACAATGTGGTCTCTGTTGCACTGACCACATGGGAAGGGTGTACTGACTGACACACACACACACACACACACACACACTTCCTGACCGATTTGTGGGAGGAGGTGATTGTGTGTGTGACGGGTTTTGTGTTGTACTGAGGATTCTCCTGGGTCTCTGATTCTCTCTAAGTTTCCACTCACTGTATGACTGTGATTTGGCTTTGTCAGTCTGCATTATGAAGTTAGAAGTAGCTCACTCTTTGTGTGTGTGTGTGTGTGTGTGTGTGTGTTGAGATGATGAATCTCTGACATTGAGGGATGGCCCTTCTGCTCTGAGCTTTGTCTCATGAATTCTTTAGACAGTCTCCTCAGCAGACAGAATATCTCACCATTAGATGCAAACACAGCAGTACACAATCAATATATTTATGTCACACTGTACATCCACTAGTGCATTAACAGGACTGCAGCTAGCAATCTGTTCACTATTTTTTCAATAAATTTACTGTATAAAATGTCTAGAATTTAAAAAAGTCCAATCAGTTTACAACAGCTCAAGGTAAAATCTTCAAAGTGCTTTTTTGTGCGTCCAACAGTCCAAAACCCAAAATATTCACTTAAAAATAACAGAAAGCCCACAAATCCTCATATTTTAGAAGATTACACCAGCAAATGTTTGGTGAAAATGTTTGCTTGATAAATGTCTTAAAAGGTTAACTGTTTATCAAAATTGTTCATATTCATTTTCTTTCAGTTGACTAATGAATTAATTCTTTTAAATTTCTTTCCTGTTGGATTGTATTAGAAGCTATTGGGGGTAAGGTAAACGTTTAGTGCGCACTGAGGAGCTCTAAATCAGTTTTCCTTCCTTTCACCTCACCTAGCCTTTATGCTTTACTTTTGTTTCGACCACCTTAAAGAAATCCTTAGTACACAGAAGCTGTTCCTTTTTTATGAGCACATTTGAAGATGCAGTGCCAGTATCAGTGCTGTGAGTCACTTTATTTAAACAGTGCATATCAGTAGTTAATCCGTTTCAAGACGTATTTAGTGACCACCAACCTTTTCTCAGCTGTTAAATAATTTACCTATTTACTCTATAAAATACTTTAATGAACATACAGGATGAAAACAAATACAAAAGCGCCTTAGTAAAACCTTGCTGCAGTGAAGTTGTTTTTTTTACTTCTTAAATGTCTTGTGAATTTTAATGTCTCATTATGAGCCCAGCAGTGCAATGTTTTAATTTATTGGTGAGAGCTGATGGTTTGTTTCCAGTCCACTATATATTGAAGTTTTTTTTTACTTTGTCTATACTGCAGAAGCACATTAAACACAGGGAGATGTGCTGTTGTTGAGATCCCCATGCTTAGCAATTTCAATTAAATGCCAGTGCTCCTAGTAAGTTACAGCAAGTAGAGTAATAAATGTGTTTGACTCAAATCATATTTCATCAGTGCTTCTTTAGCTTTTATTGCTGTGACCTTAAAGCGGGTATAATCAGTCGCTGCCTTTGGGCTACGGGCGAGCACCACCATCAAGATGACACACACCCTCACCCTTCAACTTGCAAAACTCCCACTCGTATTTTGCTTTTATCACATGCCATGAACTGAGCTCTGGATTCCATTTTACTGGGACTGTAATGTAAGAACTTATAACTTTTTATGACAATTTGCTCATTGGCGAAGGACTTCACTTCAAGAATTATCTGCAGTGAAAAGCAATTATCTGAGAAAACATAATAGAAACCAAATGACAGACGGACAGATAAAAAAAGAGAGGGAGAAAATAGAGAGATAGATAGATGGAGAGATAGAGAGTGTATTGTGCTGGCCATCTTCCCAGAACGGAGGGATCGATCAGCAGAACGAGAGAGCCTCACTATTTCCTCTGTCGGTAGAATGAACCAGACTAATAATGGAAAGCAGTCATCATCTCCGCTCTCTCTCTCTCTCACCCTCTCCCTCTTTCTTTGCCTTCATTCCATTTTTCTGGGAAAACAATCATAGCCTCGTCGGAGGGCCGCCTCATTCTCCCACCATGATCTGACATTTGAAAAACAAACCCGTTTAGCCGGAGAAGTGGGCGTCAAACAGCAATGAGCCTTCTGAAACACTGACTCACGACATCCGGGGGGAGCCAACACACATGTTTTGTTTGTGTGTGTGTGTGTGTGTGTGTGTGTGTGCGCACATGTGTGCATAAGTGGCACAAAAATCCCTCAGTGCATCCCAGCCCTACATCAGAAACAATAGAGAAATCAAAAAGGCCGGGGCTCAATGGTCCAATCATGGCTGCCGCATCCTAACCGCCGCTACCTGCTAGTCTTAACGAGCTAAATGACCTTTTCCACCGCACTCATTTCTGCCACTCAAACCCTGTCAGTTACTCAGCTCCAAAACACAATTACTGCCATTCAGGAAGTTGAGAGGCCAAATGTTTGCTACTTGTCATTTATGCAAGTATTTTATTTTGTGTGTTTGTGCATGCGTCTTTCTGTCCAGGGCTGGTGTTAAAATTGAATGTAAGCCTTTATGTTTCTTCCTTCTCTTTTCTTCTTTATCTGATTTTTTTTTTTCAAGGGAACCATAGCGCTGATCATTGCACCTCTTCCCACTGATTGTAATGTTGGTGATGTAGAAAGTTAAAATCTAAAATGCCAACTGACAGAAGTAAACACTGCAATTGTAAGAATTTTGATGATATATTTTTCTATGAGCCCTGTCCTTTATTTAAAACTGCACTAAGTGATTTTGTGGACTCCTGGGCACTTTAATTAGCTGTAACCACAACATTAGCACTTTGTACTTTGTGTAGTTGCTACGGTGAACATGTTACATGTCCAGCAAACACAGAGCAACATTTGGTGTCATCTGGCCACTCGATGGCTTTAAGTGCAGTTTTCACTCCCCTTTTTATTCTGGTTTGGTCTCAACCAACTCCTATGAATAATATGAAGCTCTTTAGCTGCTAACTTTGTGTTTGCCATTTGGTGCTCGGCAGGAAGCGTACAGTGGGTTTATCAGGAGCTTTTTACCCCAAAACAACTGCTCGCTACTTCAGGAAATTACATTGATGAGAGCAGAGTTTGTGACCAGAAAACCAAAAACAATTAGCGAGAGGATGCGACAACGCTCTGTAAAGATAAGCGGATAATTCTCTGTGGATTCATTACTAAGAGCGTCACCTTTCACATTAGACACACAGTCATTTGATCCATTGTTAATATGAAAACATTGATTTTTGCTGCTTTAAACCTTCATATATATATATATTTCATCATTGGCAGCAGCTATGGTTGGATCACACGCTTGTTGTGACACTCTTACTCGGCACAGCTTGCAGTGATGGAGGAGTTACCTTGGGTTCCTTATTGTTGAAATCAAAAGCATTGAGGGGAGAAACTCTGAATGAAGAAGCTCCACGATGCTGAGTAGACTGCTCAAGGCTGCACGGTGCTCAACCTCATATATGCATATGCACACACACACACACACACTCGCTGTGGTGTTTACCCTGTTTGTGTATGTGTGTGTGTGTGTGTGTGTGTGCATGCGTCCTGCTGATGTCAGAGAGAACAAGCTGTCTTTCAGACAATAAGATCACGACAGGGATGTGGCATCAGAATGTGACACATGTCAGTGACAGCTTACAAGCAGCGACTGTTTGTCTGCTGTCTGACATACTGGAAGGCAGAGAGACGCAGACAGATGGAGAACTGGTACAGAGGATAGAGATACTGTAGGCAGACACACAGACAGATAGAAAGAGACTGGCCCCTTTAACCCGCCACCCTCTTCCTCCCCTCTTCCATCTAAAGCGGTCTAGCTCTCCTCCTCCTGCTCAGTCGTCCCTTCAGATCTTTACAGCTATGTCATCATTCCTCTTTTTATCTCATCATCCCGCCACTAAAAGACTAATTTGGATCACACCCTCTCCAACTCTTTCTTCTTCTTCTCTGTTCTCGCCATCTGACTTTTTCCATTCCTCTCTTTCTTCTACTCCTTCTCTTCCTTATTCCATTTATCTCCCTCCTTATTTCTCTTTGCTCTGCTTTCCATCTCCCTTTCAATTCACTTCTTACTACTCCTCTCCTCCTGTATCTATATTCACAACCACATTGCTATCTGGAGCACAGCAAGGGGTCATTAAAATTCAACAACCTTGCACAATAACATTAAAGCCTGCTTTTTAATAACACATTAATGAGGAGCACTTCCTATCCGCTGCTCAATAGTCTGTTTGTTTCTTCCTCACTTGGTTTCCAGATGAGCAAATGAGAAATTTGCTATATCTCCGTAGCTCCAAGTATAGGATTTTGTATATTAAAATGAAAAACTTTTTACTTCTTAGACAGTAAAAAAAAACCAGTATCTTGTGTCAGTGAATGACTCTGCAAATTTGTAAGCAACCAAATGAAACTGTCCTCCGCTCCCTGATTGTCACATATTGCCACTTATGGCCTAATATGCTGTTCAAGAAGAAATATGTATGCTCAAAATACTGTTTCATCATGACTTTAAGGGTCACTGGCTTGTCATGTGTGTGTTTCTCTGTGTGTGTTTTCATGTGTGTATGTGCTTATCTGTGACTGTGGTAATTTATTCTCTAAGTGTTGTGAGCTGGGGATCAGGAAGGTCAGTGGTTTTGCTAAGGAGCAACAAGGCTCTTACCAGTGCTACAGACCTCACTTCTTTACTACACACTCTTTATCTATTAGGCAAATAACCTTGTTAATGCTCGGACTTGCCTCCTAAATGCATGATTAATGGTTTCAAATGCTCCTGCTTGTGTATTAATTAGCACAGTGGCTGTAAAGTGGAGTGAATGGACACAGATTGAAAGCTTATAGTTTATAGGGCTTTGTTGTCATTCCTGTATCATATTCATCTGTGTTGCACATTTATTTGCTCATTCGGCATACATGTATGTTTGCAGACATTCCTTTGATGTAAAGCACATGTAAATGTTTCTGCTTTGTTTGCAGAGCATCTCATTTCACACAGTCTCACTCCCTTAGTTGTTAATTCCCTTGATCGGCTTCTCCGGTCTGTGATGTGCACGAGTGGGGGCCGTCAGATACTCTTCTGCTAGTTATTCACATGGCTTTGATCATTGTGGCAGAGCTGCTCAGTCAACACAAAACCGGCATCTTTAAAGAAACAATATGCCCATCTCTACTACTTCCTCGCCTCCTGCAGTCAGCCAGAGCAGGCTGGCGTGTGTATGTGCATGCCTGTGAGTGTGAGTGTGTGTGTGTGTGTGTGTGTGTGTGTGTGTGTGTGTGTGTGTGTGTGTGTGTGTGTGTGTGTGTGTGTGTGTGTGTGTGTGTGTGTGAGTATGCTATAATGTCGAAATATGACATCTACTGCTGCTGACAAAGTGGTTTTAATGTCTGTTGATATGGATTCTTGCTGGCTAGTCTAGACGTTTACTCCTACACCTCACTCCTGGATGGAGAAGAGAGGCAGAGGAAGACGGAGAGAGACAATACAGTCAGCATAGAATGCATAAAAGTGTAGTTTAGCACATTCATTTGTGATGGACCACATCTCATAAAAGGAGAAGAGATGTGTTGTACCAGATTTAGCTACTAGCTCATTTCCATCAGCAGGGGTGCAAAGGAATTTTCAGAAGAGATGTTGCCGGGAGCCATAGCAAACTAGAATGGATGGATATGCAAACAATGTAAACATTTGTATATGCATACATGCAGGCGGATTGAGCAGTACTAACTGTCTCGCAGTCTCTTAATCTGATGTGTGTGTTTCTCTGTGTGGGTGTGTGTGTGTGTGTGTGTGTGCATGTATGAGTATCCATGAGCAAGACAGTGTTTTGCTGCCGGGTTTTTGTGCAAACGGCGGGTTTGAGAATCACTTAACTTCTGTCACTAGCTGTTATGTCTCTCCCAGCCAGAGGAGACAGAGGAGGAGAAGGAGAGCGACAGAGTGAGAGACAGATGGAAGGAGAGAGGCAACCAGGGAGCTGTACAGGTTTTTACCTGAATCGAGAGGAATGCTTCATAAAATCTCACCATCAGTCGGTTTTAGTTTTTTGTCTCTTTTGTGCAAATGCAAACATACGCACAGTTTTGTTCATCTGTGTTTCTGTTTGCATGAATTACTGTCTTGAAAGAGGAGAGACAAGGGGTGCAAAGTCTGGCCTTTTTAGCCCAACACAGGAGCCCTGAGCAGGGTTAAATATCCCTCTGAACCTACTCTGCCTCTATCACACTGGATCCATGTCATATTTTGAAGGTTCTGTAGGTTTCAGCTGACAACATGGACATCCTGTAACTCAGTGGGTGGGTATGTGTGTCCTAGTGCATGGAAACACACAAACACACACATGCACAGACACAAATGCATATAATGGCACCCATCTTTCTCCTGCATCTGTGTCCCTCAGCTACCCCCACAGCAGTGTGAGTCCTGTCTCTACGTCCTCCTCCTCTCATCCTGAAAGGTCAGGGCTCATCACCATGTCAGATGGAGTTTATTCATTCCTGCTCTCCCACCAACGTCATTCTCACCAAGTTGGCTGTCAGAGTGGGTGAATGTCGCACACTTGTCAAAATCACATCTCCAGGATTTCTTTGCTTCTCCTCCTCTCTGAATGCTGAGACTCCCCTCCCCATGTCTTCCTCTGGATGTGTCTCCTCTTTTCATGTTTCATTCTTTTACATATTATGCATAAATATATGCATGCACACAAGCAGACATGGATTTCTTCATTGTTCATCTGCCTGTTTGTATCTCTGATTTGCTTGCAGGTGAGAAGAAGAAAGCATGTGATGAGATTTTCCTTAAATCCAGCCATTATCTTGACTCAGAGCTCAGTCTTTCTGGCTCTGCTGCGTATTATCTGATTGCACACAGAAATTCCTTGATACTGCCTGTGGAAACTGGTTTGCCAGACGCCGTACACATGAAGGAGAAGCTGAGCAAGGGAGAGGAATCAGTGGCAATTAACATCACCTCTTTACACACACTACTTAAAGTCCTTTCACTCTCAGCATAAAAACACTTTCTCCTTTCTCTGTCTCTTTCCTCTCCTGGGCTCTTCCACTCCTTTTTATATCCTCACCAAAATATGAGTCTTTGAATTACCCTGTTGGAGTTGAGAAGCATGGAGGGATTGCTTAGCCCATGTCTGCGCACACTCAGATGCTTGTTAGAGGATTGCTGATGTCAGGATGCATTAAACAGGTCAGACTGAGAGCAGCGTGATGTGGGCTAATTGAAGGCATTAAACCAAACGAACATAAATGTTTTTGCCAAATAGCCCAAAGCTATAGTCAAGACAGATTAGAGGTGGGGGCTGAGATCTAAAAGTTGAAACTCACTGTCAGATGTGTTACACTAAAAGCGGAAATATTACATGCCAGAAGATGCAGCCTGGCGTACTTGGCCCTTAATTACCCGTCTTGTAAAAACCTGGTTTGAAATGAACGGTTTGTGGTTGCAGGCAGCCATAATGGCTATCATTAATTCTTGTCTGCTTTGCTGTTGTGGTCCTTCAGCTCCTATTGTCCTTAAAGCTGAGGCTAATATGAGTGTAGTGTATTGGGCTTTCGTTCCTGCTCTGCAGCCAATTAGAGCAACAGCAGCTTGTCTGTGTGGTCCAGTGGAGCATGTCTCTGGTTCTGTCCAAACCTGACCCCGCTGCTGCTCCCTCGCCTCACACTGAAAACTGTGGATCCATTGCAACCATTGCTTTACAGGCAGGCCACATCTGTGGGCGACTGTGTCAAGTGTGAGGGGTCCTCGGGGCCTCGGTGCCCTACCATGCAGAAGATTTGTCCCGAGCTTTCCTCGTGAGTTACATGGAATGGCACTGCGTGTGTGTGGGTGTGTGTTTGTGTGTGTGCGTAGGTTAGGGGACAGCCAGGACACAACACGGCTTTTCCATCGGCCAGACAAAGTGTGCTGATCACCCAAAGTCAACAGAAACTAATACAGCAGGGGTTAGCCACAAATCCCCTCGCTTTTAGAGAGGGCAGAGAATGGGAGAGAATAAAAGCGAGAGAATGGCAGGTTTATAAAATGCTACATCCTTGTCAGTAAAGAAAACACGGCAGAGGGAGGGAGAGAAACGGGGACAGAGAGAAAGAGACGCCTGAAAAGAGTTCTGAAATGCCAGCGCGAAGTGAGCAAATGGTAAACTGAAATACATTTAAGTCTGGTTTATTGATGCGGTGGATTTGAGGCACTGGCAGATGTGAGTTCCCTTTCAACCTGCAGCACTGCCGGATCACAGGCCCAGACTCCCTGGGGAGCTACACTTTACCAAACACACCACTCAGCTATGGATCGAAATAGAAAATGAAGGATTTTTTTCATCACGTAACAAAACGGCTTTTTGAAATAAATGTCTCTCTGTGTGTCTTTCTTGTGAGTCGTATAGGTCAGCTACTTCAGAGAAAGTAGTCCATGTTACTCTTGCTGGCAAATTCAACTTACATCAAACAACCACTCATTGCCTTTGCATTAAATCCTGAATTTTACATTATAGCTTTGAACAAAATATACATAAGTCTGTTAGTTTTGAATTACACATTTATTTCTCTTACTCCGATAGTCTTACCTGTGCATGCACCACATTTCATCTGTGTAAACCAGCTAATAGAGAGATGTACAGGTGTCCAGTCTGCAGGAGCAGATGATAATTACTACGGCTCGGTGTGAACAGCCTGTACTGTGCTGCAGCTGTCAGAGAATGTAGGGAATCCATGGGGGAAGCTCACACCCACCCTCAATTACAGGCTCGCACTGACAGCCAGCCTCTCTGCTCATCAGCTAGCCAACCCACCCAGTCATCAGCCAAGCCTGGCTCTCCTACCCCCACTCCCACTCAAGACATCCCCTACCTGCAGCTCTGAGCCTTCACTAGCCCCTCCACCCAGTTTCCAGCTAACCTTTGCTATCTTAAGGCTGGAACATCAGTGTGTGCGTGGGTCATCTGCTCTGTGGATGTGTATGTGTCCTCTGCAGCCACACCAGCTTTACTCTTATTCTTGTGCTTTCATGACTGATGTTTTCATGTGTCTGAAACAAACACTGACATGTAAGGTAGTGCTGAAACACAGAAAATTAATCACCAACAATTTTATAATTTATTAATTATTTAAATAATTTACAAAGCAAAACTACCATTTTGCTTGCTGGTTCCAGCCACTAAGTTATATCATTTAAAATGTTGTATATTTGGTTGGACAAAACAAGCAATCTGAAGACGTCATCGTGGGCTAAGAGAAACTGTAATTGGCACTTTTTACTATTTTCAAGATTTTAGGAACAAAATGGTTAATCGGATAATCAAAGAAAGATTGATAATGAAAATAATCATTAGTTGCAAGAGTAAGTTTCAAGAGACACATGCAGGGCTTGTGCACGCGTTTGGTGCAATTACTTAGTTGTGAGAGTGCAACAGTCATGAGAAAC
The DNA here is from genome assembly GCA_005408345.1 of Macquaria australasica. Taxonomy (NCBI): domain Eukaryota; kingdom Metazoa; phylum Chordata; class Actinopteri; order Centrarchiformes; family Percichthyidae; genus Macquaria; species Macquaria australasica. The sequence continues at coordinate 894,710 of SEMN01000122.1, read as the reverse complement.
ATGCAGTGGTCTTTAAGCCCTCCGGACTTCAAACTCACCCAGTTGCCGGCCAAATGTAGCTCTGCTCGACCCACCCCAACCCCAACTCAATGACCCCTTACAGCTCCTCCAGGGTGCATAGATTATCTTGTTTGTGCTGAACCCAGGGGCTACCAGTAGGCGATAACACGGGGGGTTGGTACACAGCATCAATAACACACAGGTTAACACAGCCCTCACTACGCGCCACATTGCCTCTCACCACATGCCTCTCATGTACTCGCTCACCTCCACCTGCACTTCACCTTCTGTCACACTTCTGTCTTTCTTCCTTCTGTCCACAATTTAATACTTTCCTCATGTCTCCGTTGCAGTTATCTTAGCCATATATACAAGCTATATATAAACCACCCATTCCTATTTATACTTGTATGCTTTTTTGAAATATTTTGAATATCTTGATTCTTTCTCCCTCTGATATTGCCTCTCATTCTTCCCCTTCTCTCTTTGTCTTTTTATGTTTTCTCTCTCTGTCTGTCACCATGCTCTGTCTTCTGGTTCCCTGAAGCCCTAATCAAGGCTCTCAGAAGAGGCACACAGAGACAGAAAGAAGAAAGCGCAGAGGCTCCCAGTATGTTCACTAATAGGGCAGAGGTTGGAGTCTGTCAGCTGTGGCCATAAAGACTGTGGTGCTGTGGCTCTGACAGCACACGGCTTCTTCTGAGTAACCAGGAGACCCAAGTGCTAATACAGACGGCACACAGTCACAGGCTTACTGCTAGCTGCAACGCTATTTGGACGCGTCAAGGGCCCCAAGATGAATCCAAGACTCTGGAACAAAACTATTTTTACATTTTATAAACAGGGGCCCACTCTTCTTTTGTTTTCACGCTTGCATTCTTCTCTCCTCTTTCCTGCAACTTATCCTTCCATCACTTCTTCCACCTCCTCCCCCACTTGCTGTGGCTTAAACTCAGGTAATTTGAATATGTAGATGTGAAGTATGAATGATTAATTAGGGTAATGCAGGGGGATTCAGAGTGCTATACCTTTTCTATGCGGATATCGAATGACTACAGATGATTTGCATAGATCTTAACCTTATCCCACTAGTGTAAACTGAACCACATAAAGCAAAGTCCACTTTGAATAAATGTTTTTTTTCAAAAAAGGGAAAAATGAGACTGATCATCAATAAAAAGCTGACTGTTGTTACATGATACAGTGACAGTTTTGTCATTTCCAGCCTGCTAAACTATCCACAGCCCAAATGTTCCAGTCACCGTGGGATTGTTGGAGTATGTCGGGGTCAACAAATGGTTTGGCTGATGTATTAGCCCAGCTTATAGCCTGACATGTTACATATATATTACACATGGGGGTCAGCGTGATCGATCATTTTCCAAGCCCTGACTGGTTTGATTTTCTCTCTTCTCTAATTGGGCACAGGGGACACGCTGTGGAGCAAAGGGCCTGAGATATGATCACACTGCCCTTTTGGTGTGGCAGAAAAACATGCAGCATATCCCTGTGCACCCTTGCACGTATAAATAATTACAGATATCTAAGAATTCACATGTGATGAAGAGTATTTTGTATTTAAATTATCAGAGGGAGACGGCAAAAGAAAAACAAAAGTTGTGATTGTGACATCTGTTATAAAAACTAATATTTATCTCAGTAATAATTTTCCCATTTGGTCTTTCATCAAGCTCCATGAGTGGTTGGAGCGTTTTAATCATAAATAATAATGTTGATGTTTAATCTCGTCTGGGTGCTGCTGGAGCCAGAACAATTGTCATTTGGTCAAAGACGAACCTTGTGTTAGATGTCTAATTTCAGAGCACGGAAAGAACCCCCCCCCCACCCCCGTTTCAGTGGAGCTGGTGAAAAATGCACAGAGAGACTGTAATTGAAATGTAGTCAGAAAAGATTTTTTTTTCAGTTAAGTTGAATTTGATAGCCTCCAAACTGTGAGCACATTTGCATATTTTTAATTAAATGTCTGGGCGTGTTTTTCTGAAGATCATCTAAAGCAACTTGTCACTTGTCACTTCCAGTACTGCTGCATTAACTAATTAATTTTTGCCCTGACTTGTCAGTATATATTTGTCTGTTTACTCATTATTTAGGATACACCGATTTTGAAGGTGTCTTTTCTGCCTCATGAGAAAACTTAGAGTACTGCTGGACTGTGTGTGTGTGTATGTGTGTGTATGTGTGTGTGTGTGTGTTCCTGTTATGTGCAGCGAATTTACATAACTCCTCTCAGCAAACATTTCTCTGCACGTCGTTCCCTTGACCAATCACACCTTTGCAGAGTGGTTGCCATGACAGCCTTATAGCCTCAGCCTCTGCAGGGCTGCTTGAGGTGTGTGTGTGTGTGTGTGTACATACTTGCATTTTTGTGTTTCTGCCATAAAGGCATTGCCAGAGAAAGGAAGTAAGCAGTGATACAGCTTCAGTTTAGTCTTGTGGGTGTGTTGGTGTTCTTATCTGTGTGTGTCGGGTAACACAGCCTCGCTGTTAAGAAAAATATTCTTTGGAGAATCCCGCCAGTCTGATCATAGCTCATTGGTGGAGAAGCAGCAAAAGCAATCAAATAAAATCAGTCTCAAATCATTCTCAATCAATATCTCTTTCTGATCAGCTTTGATATCTTGCTTTGACATCATGCTAGTTAACAGTCACTACTGTTTACTGCCTCTTGATGTATTGAGGTGAAATCTGGGTGTCTGCATGTGTGTGTGAACATGAGTGTGAGTGTGTGCGTGCGTGTATTTCTATGTGCATGTGCAAGCATGTATTTTTGTTTTTTGTCTCTGTTTTTGTGCATATGTTTGGCTTGTCGTTATATGTTTATCTGTATCTGCGCGTGTGTGTCAGAGAGAGATTGAATTTGAATCTGAGTGCCAGAGGCTCAGTATGGGGTGCAGAGGGGGAGACACATTTTCTTTCATTCTATTTTTTACCAGGCCTCATAAATGTCAGACATGGGTTGAGGAAATTATGCTTGTTTAGATTATTTAGATTCATCCCACATTCATTCCCAAAGACTTGCGGTTTTCCCTGCTCCAATTTCCTTCACAAATGGACATACTGGTTTACATACACACGGTTAACACACACACACAAAGTCACACACATAATTGATGTCAAAAAGATATGTTTGGTTTTCTCCCCAAGGCTGGGGGGCAAGGCAGCTGAGAGACGAATACTTAATCACACGTACACAAGCGGAAGAAAACACACTGACACGGTGTACAAATACCCCCCCACCCCACCCCTTAACACACACACATACACACATACACACACACACACACACACACACACACACACACACGCAGAGAAGAGTGAGGGTATGGGAAGATTGTACAATGACTTGCAGGTCCAGTAAGTGTTGCAGAGGAAAGGAAGAGCACCGGAGAACGGGGGAAGTGTGGGCACAGGGGCAGTCTGGGGTCAATTAGTATTCATAAAAGACAAATGAATCCATAGCTGCGGCCTAATACCAATTACTTTTGATCACCTAATCAATTAGAGTTGGTTAGGGTTACTGTAGCTAAATAGAAAATTAACTGCGACATTCACCATTGGCGTCGAGATGACTTTTCATCAGCCACCGCATCGGACATGTTAATTTCCTCATCAAGGTGCAGAATGGAAGGATATTCATCCGCCTGGTCGGAAATGCACACTCCTGCACACACACATGCAACCACACACAGTTATTAGAGGCCCTTTATTAAATATCCCTGTGGCCCCTTAATAGACAAATAGCATCTGATTCTATCAAGCAGAGTACAGAGAAAGAGAGAGCGAGGGAGGGGAGAAAATTAACGGAGTCCTCGGTGGCAGAGAGAATATGCAGCACTGAGAGACAGAGTAAATGAGTAATTCAGAACTGATTGATTGTACAAGAGAGTGAGAAATGGAGAATGAGAGAGAGTGCAAAAGAGGGGGAGATACAGAGAGGGAGAGACAGATAAAAAGGACCATAGATTGCAAGAGAGGGGGAGGGACTGGAAGTGAGAGGAAGAAAATGGAAGGTAGAGATGTGATAGATGGATAGCGAGAGAGAGAGAGAAGGAGTGGTAGTCACTCCCTGAACCTTTGCTGAATGGTTGTGAAGCTAACTCTTCTCTACGTGCTGTTACTGCACCGTTTTCCATTCCCATCCCTAACCTAGTTTAAGTTCAGCCATTGCCTCGGGCTTGTGGAAGAGGAGTGGCAGCAATATCAGGTCAAGCCCAGGGAGGGGAAAAGCCCAGTGGTTAGTATTCCCGGAGTGTCGGAGGCAGAGAGACAGGAGGGAGATGGAGGGGAGAGAGTGTCTGGTGGGGGCAGGGAGACGATGTCTGGAGGATGAGGCTTTAACTTCGCTAAAACCCATCACTGGTCAACTTCTGGTGGTGCTGCATGTGGCTTTTAACATCACTCACATCAACCCTGTATAAATGTTTTTATATACTACTACTCTGCTTTACCAAATACATTTTATAGGAAATATAATTGCTGCCTGGATAACATTCATTGTTAACATGACCAATGCAACATCCTTTTGTGGCACAGAAGTTGTAGGGATGAAGTCAGGGGTTTGAGTCCCGCAAACCATGTGTTGTTAGGTTTAGGCCATTAAAACATTTGGTTAAGTTTAGGGAAAGACTGGCAGGGATGGCAATGATGACTTTTTCTCTAGCACCACCAGCAGGTCAAAGTTTCCACGTATCCAGTGAAACATCTCAACATCTTCTCAAAGGAATTTGCATACAATTTTGGGCACACATTTAGGTTTTCCGATGGTGTATCCTAATGACTTTGATGATCCCTTGACTTTCCTTTTAGTGCCACAATGAGGTTGACATTTGTGGTTTTGAGTGAAATGTCTCTAAAATTATTGAGTGGATTTCCATGAAAATCTGGTACAGACATTCATGTCCCCCTCAGGATGAATTGTAATCAGCTTCACAGAGCTTCTAGCGTGGCTGTGAACTCAAGCAAGACCAATACCTTTCTTTAACTTTCACCAAGTGCTTTGAGTTGCCTTGGCAACCATAAAAACCTTAATCATGCTTTAGTTCTCAGGAGCAGGTATTGTAGTGAAAGCAAATTAAACACATTAACAGTGAACATTTTGCAGATATATTCAGTATGAGCATTTTGTGTGGGTAGTTACAGTTTGCAGATATGTTCAATATAAACATTTCCTCATTATGTTGATAGGAAATGTAATCTGAGCGGCATTACTTACTTGCATTGCTTAAACCCACCAAATTTCTTATGTTTCTTATGCATGTGTGTATCTGTGTGTCTGTGCATGCATGTGAATGAATTCCAATGTAGCCATGTGTGAGCACATGTGTGAGTACATACTATATGCGAGTACAGCTGGTGGATGTATGCAAAGAGGTGACAACAGTGCTCACTCCAGGTGGCTGTTCATCACTTCCTATACTGTAATATGTGGATTGGATCTCATACCACATGCATCCTGTGTGGATCACACCCAGACAGGCATTGGTGTGAAATTATCTTCATTCCTGCAGATTCATTTCTCTCTGCCCTCCATGTCTTGCCCTCTCTCTAATTCGTCTCTCTCCTCCTTCTGCTCTCATCCCCTCCTCCCTCCATGTCTTTGAGGCCAATGGCCAAGACAGGCTCGCACGATGCAGTATTGATGTGGACGGTTAGTTAGCTCTTCCTCCACATATAGTCCTTCCTGTCTAATTAGTGTCGAAGGAGAAGAACCTGTCACAGCATGTGTATGAGGTGTGTGTGTATGTGTACATGTGTGTCCTAGCCTCTGCTCTCTTATCTCAGAGCTCTCATTAACCAGGCTTTGTTTTCCTTAGCTTCATTAGCATTCCCATGACAGCAGCTGTTACCTCAGCACGAGGCTAAATGCTAGGCTAAATGGTAGCTGTAAGAAGTCAGTCTGCCCCTTTTCATTAACATTAGCCTGTTTACATTGTCTAAGTGTTTGTAAGTGCAGTGACACAGCTTTCCCTAATAGCTCTTTGGCAGTCGGTCTACATATCAAGTGTTTGCTTTAAAATAGTGAGAGACAAATCATGTCTCCTGCAGAATATGTTATTCCTGCTCCCACCTTTGGGTGAATCCACCTGTCTGGGCCCATGAGGAGTCCTGGCTACTCTATTAACATGAAGGCAGCACCTGCACAGACATGTTTCCTCCAGGTGTAGGGCACGCTCTCATATCACTCCCTGGCCAGAATGCAGAGAGAAAACAGAGGAAATAGGAACAAACAGGGAAAGCACCAGGAGGGTAGCTGATCCAGGGTCAGACGTGGGGGAGGTGGAGGCAGAAGAAGTGGAAAAATGGAAATGGATGAGTATAGCAGGAGGGAGGGAAGGGGGTGTAGGAGGTTGTTTTAGGGGTCCCAGTATATGTTCCTCATTAAGACGGGGTCTTCTCTGGGGAGCTTGTGGTGAATCAGGGGGAGATATGTAAAGGAGACCAGCCTGTGACAGGAGAACTCCTGTGCCAAGGTGACGCAGGAGCGAAGGGTGCAACTACCATCCATCCGTGATGATCACCATGGAGACCGTGTAGCAGCGAGATGAGGAGGAAAGAATGTTCTGCAGAGCCCACCATAGTCCCAGAGGAGGGGTTCAAAGGCCACCCGCTTTGCATTTCCTCCATCCATCCTCTCCCCCCTTCTCCCACTAACACAGCAGGCACCCCCCCCCCAAACGATAAACCGTACTGCACATTACACATGGGTCCTTACCCCAAACCTGCTACCAAAGGACCATAATGGTGGTTTAGAATATTTTTTCCCATTAACTTTACTGTGTATGCTGTTTACTGTATATTAGTACTGACCATTTTTCAAATCATGCCATAATGCCATTGCTTAAGTTTTTGCTGGTGTAGTATGAAAGCCAGCCTACAGTTATACAGATTCTTGCTTTAGATAAGTATGTCGTACATTAATGTATTTTATTTAACCTTATCAAGGCGTAGGCTCACTCAAGGCATGCAGTATGTGAACCTTCTGATGTTGGTGTGAAAGTCTAGACATACCAAACAATCTATATAGTAAGTTGGTCAGTACACTGTAATCAAGCTAAAAGTTACAAAGCCTCTTCAAGCTCTACAACAGAGACAGAGCAGATGATTCATTAGTTTTCCGTTGTACATTTCTGCAAATTCTACCACAGCAGGCTTAAACAAAATCTTTACTCAACAGAAAAATTGGATTAATGCTGAACCCAAGTACTGCTGCTCTAATGCATTTACATTTCTTTTGGCAATCAAATGCACCATATCCTGTCTGAAATTACAACATCTCCACCTCCCATAGTCAGAAGATGTTAAACTGAATCCCTCCCACTTGTACATACCATTTGTTTTTGTAGATATGATTAATGTTGCCACCGTGATTAATCCAGTATTTTTTCATGATGCATGTCTACAGTGAGAATAACCAAAATATCAGAACACATGACTGCACAGTGGTGTATCTGGAAAGTTATGGCAGCAATCATTTTCTCATCAGCACAATGCTACATTGTACATGCTACAAGGTATTCTACCTGGTATGTGTGGTTTTATGGATTTGATTGGCCAGTGCACTGCGTTGTTAGATGCCAGATTGCGCTACGGCAGAAGTTGCGCAAGGATCAACTTTTCTGCTGTTTTTGGTTTTGTTTGCTGGAGCTCTCGCTGTCTGCTGCAACACCACAAATGGTATCGTAATAAATGTGGAGACTGTTTGGACACAATGCTGTTGTCAGTTCGAATGCAGCTTTAAAATGAAACTAAAGGAGCTTAATGGGAGAAAACCTTCAACTATCTGGAACATTGTTACACGTCAGCTTTACTGAATGTGTGAGTAGCTCAGAATCAAAGAGCGAGGGCTTCTTTAGGCTCTTTTGTACCACCGTTAAAAAGGAACAGGGAGAAATCTGTTGTAGAAGAGAGAGATTCTTCAGCAGCCAGTAGACTCAATCATCCATGATGTAATGCAGCCACAAGACATGTATTTTGAGTAAGGGCTGTTCCCATCTGTCTCTGTCAGATGAATATTACTCAGGGATTGACAGTGGTGAGAGAGATGAGTAATTATGCAGAAAGCTGCCGTACCTTCTCTCTACACCCCCTCTCCCCTCTGTTTATCACTCTTTGCTCCCCTCTCTCTAAACCGCCCACTAACCCTGTCTATCAGCGGCCCAGTGCTTACATTTCCTTGCAGAAGCTGAAGTGGTCATTATTCACAGCTTAAGCCATGGCTGTTTGCTATGAAATAGCTCACAGTGTGCCAACATGCGTTCAGAAACGCAATTAGCATAGCTATTTCACTTGTTAACCCATCAAAATGCACAGGCACCTCGCTCAGGACCCCTACAGTCAGTCCTGACAATACACTCATAATGAAAAGACATGCATTTTCCTCATGCACTCATTCCCCTCTGAGGTGGAAATAAAGCAAAGGTGTGTCAGATGTATGTAAGGAAATGAACACAAATGCTTTTCTTTCCTTTTTTCTTCATTCCCCCCTTCCATCTCAGCATCATGTAGTCTTTATCTCAGTATCAGTTTGGCCTTTCTGTCTACAATTGGTCCCCAAGGATCCATCCACTAAATAGAAATGTTGTGATTTGCCATCTAGGCAGCAGGGGAAGGACCCAAATGCAGACAGTTAAGGTTCCAGCAGTTCAAAGGTTTATTTCACACAAAAAAAACACTTACACATAGGTGCAGGCAGGTAGGCAGGTAGACAGGTAACAGGTATTGGGCAGGTCCAGGTTTGGGGAACAGAAGCACAACGATAACATACAAACTAGCACAAGACAAGCAGTATGAAGCCACAGGGAACAAACGAAGGGGACCGGTATATATAGGGGAGGAGACAACAAGGGAAGCAGACACAGGTGGGTAACGAAACAGGTGATCCCAATAAAACACAGGTGATCCTAATCACACAAACAAGAAACGAACAGACTGGCACACAGGAAACTTCAAAATAAAACAGGAAACAACAGCAACAACACACAGTCCACACAAGAGTCCTTGGGATCATGACAGGAAAACCCCTCTCACTGATGGATTTACAGAAACACACACACACACACACACGCGCGCACAGAGTGGCATTATAATAATGTTATTTCAACAGCATGGCCAGTGACCCCTCTAAAGAGGTTCCCTACTGTGGCTGTATACACATAACCTTAATAATTCACTCACACACTGCTCTCAAACACACACACACACACACACTCACACACAGACACACAAAGAAAAGGTCTAAATAATTTACAGAGAGAGACGTCTAGCCCCTAGCATGAATAAGTAAGAGGCAGCCCACTGGCCAATTGCGCCCCTCTCACGGTTCCTCTCTGACCGCGTACACAGTTTAATCAGCTCATAAATATTGCACTGCTTGCTTACTTGATAGTCTCACTAATTCTGTATTCAATTTTGTTTTCATTTAGCTACCCTTTAGTGAGCCTACAAATTGTGGTGTTAAGAGACAGATAGGAGATACTTTTTCACATGCATTTGAACAATGGAAATGTGAGGAAATGCAGATGTTTAATTCACTGTTGCTGTAATTAGATACCATTAACCTACAGTACGTGGCTCTTGTCTTCTGATTTGTTTTATCCTTTTAGACTGAATGCTTGTTCCTTCCCTACCTACCTCCTCTTGTTATTTAAAAACTCTTTACCAACTCTAACAAGTTCCAGTTCGGCTGTTCTCCTTCTATAATTCAATTCCACACTACACACACACACGCACACACGCACACACGCACACACACACACACACACACACACACACACAGATAACCACTAGGGGTGTTTGTGAATTTATTTTGTTTGTTGATTTCATCTGTATGTGTAACTGAACTTTTAAATATCCACTTTTAGTTTTATTGCAGTCTCACACTGTTTGTTTTTTTTCTCATAAAAACTTACAAGGCATTTAGTGGAACAATTATAGGAATTTAGCTGAAATTGGTGTGATTTCTTGGGGAATATGAAATTTATTAGACATAACTACAATATGATTGACCAATCTACTGATTTAATGATTTATTAGAGTAACAAATGGGGGGGAAAGCCTCAGTGGCAAGATAAGAGAGATACTATTATTGTGTGTTTCTATTGTTATTACTGTTTAGTGATCAAAAATATTTATTTATTAAAATAAACCCAATCACAATTAGTCTTAATATAGAGCAGTGTTGCACAGATGTTAAGTTTAATAACCAAAATGTGATTAAGCAAACAGGGCACATTTATTTTAAACTAAACTACAAATAAACAACAAAAACACAAGATGTTGATAAATGGAGCATAAATTAGACTTTGTATGGATAAAAAAAGATAGGAAAGTTTTGGATTAAGGATTATTGACCAAATACTCTTGTGGTGAAACGGAATTGGTTAAATAAAATTGCAGCTAGTAGTTGTTCAGTAACTGTGATTTGATGGATGTGCTGGTCAATAGCATGTGTGGACTGAAGGACCGGATTCCAGGAGGGGACCTATGACAAGCAGTGGAGGTATAACATAACACTGCTGATAACAGATTTGGAAAGTTTGAATTTAGGCCAGTAAAATGCCAAACATGCCAAACATGACATGGGTAAACCTAACTATGATCAAATTACTATAGCCACTGGTATAAATGAAAATAATCAAACTAATGAAACAAATCAAACATAATTCTACTAATAGCTTTACTAAATGCTTTCATTAAATAGCCCGCAGAGGTTCTTTAACTTGGTATCAATATATTGATTTTCTTCATACATAAAAGTTGGCTCTTTAATTAGATTGTACATTTCCCAAATTAAATCTTAATTCTAAAGTACTACAATACACGCAGGAGACATTTTGCACTCACACAACACAACACATAAAACAGTGACTTTACATTAGAAAACAATTACAGCAGTGTATAGTCGATGTAACTCCAGGGTCCTTTGCTTCTGATACAGGGGTTATACAGCAGGTCTGCCTAGACATGTGAGGGAGGTCGTGCAACGTAAAGTTCATTACAGAGAAATGATGTATTGGCTGTTGACATCATGCTGCCTGCTTGTGTAGTGTAGACTTTATCCTGAGCTCACATGCTGGCCAGTCTGGTGCTTGCATCATCTAAAGCCTATAGATTAGATTTTCTGTCTCTTAAGACATAACGTTTGTCACTATTTTACCAGTAGAGGCTGTTTGTCTCAGCATTTGGACTGACTTTCTCAGAGAGGAGTTTTACTGACTGGTCTCAGAGGTTGAGGAAAACTATGTTTTCCTGCTGGGATTTTGGTTGGTGTGCTCTGTTCCTACAAAATAACATGTTTTGGTGTAGCTCTCTGTCTGTAATGCTGCAGGTCTGGAGAGGGTTGAACCAGTAGGACACTGCTACAAGGTAGTAGTGCTGCAACAACAACAGTATGATCCTTAAAGAGCTTCCCACCAACAGATGTTTGATAGAGAGCTCAGCCAAGCCAGAGGCAGCACTGCTCTGTGTTTAACCCATGTCTGTGTGGTGGTGAGAGTGCGTTTCCCCCTGAACCACAAGGATGCCAAGGTCATGTGCTGTCCACAGTTCAGGCTTCCCTTAAACTACTAGAAACTACATTGGCACCTTTATGGTGGATCATAAGGTAGGCATCTGTGACCTATTGTGTTCCTGTTATGGTACATATTTGAAAAATGTACATTTTAGTACATAAATGTGCTCATTTTCAGTGTGTACCAGAGTCTTTCTTAGAGGGAATAGCTCCTGTGTATTGTGAAGAGTTGTTGATTTGACTTTGGTGTCAAAACAAAAACCTGAAAGACTGAAAATATGGCCTGACTCACGTTAAATTGTTAATCTAAATAACTGAGCAAACAAAAAGCTTACAAGCAAGAAACACTCTAGCTTTCTCTTTCTCTGTTTCTCTTTCTTCGGCTCTCTCTCAATGTGCCTCTTACCCGTTTGTCCCCCATCCTGGCCTATCAGTCTCTCTGCTGGCAGAGCCTGGTACTGTCTGGCATCCTGGCAGCTTAATGGTCAGGAGGGCACGCTTGCTAGTAGCACAGATCATGACTGAGGGAAGGAGCGGAGGGAGGGGGTGGGGCAGATTCAGAGGAGGATCAACAAAGAGAACAAGATTGTTGTGTCCCTCTTTTTCTCTCTCTCTCAGCAGGGGGTTCTTCTGTTCTCCTGCAGTTATCTCTGTGGCTCTGTGAGTGTGTCATTTTGGTAGTAATTAAACTGTCCGTTAAATCAGTGATGCAGAGGCTTAAGGAGCCGGGCTCCTCACCTCATCCATGGCTACTTTCATAGCAGAAGCTTTGGGAGCAACTGGGATGAAATACTGTGATAATTCTGACTGGAGATAGATTCTGCAGAGGGAATCTCTGAATGTATGCATGATAGGTAAAGCAAGAGAACTACTGAGAGAGATATCGAGGCAAAAGGTATGAAGAGAGAGTAGATGGAGGGAGAAGCAAAGAGGTAAAGAGAGAGAGGAGTATAGAGGGAGGGAGAGGTAAAGGGAGAAAGAGAGCGGAATAGCGTAAAACGCTGTGCACGGGGTGCTGCATGTCGGCGGGTATCAGGGGGAGTATTTGGTGGCCGGGAGCCAGTATGAGTGAGATGAGGGGAGGCGAGCCTGCAGAGCCAATAAATTACGGGCCTTCAAGCCCCACTTTACATTAATGGAATGTGCAGCGCTGCTCTTTCCAGTCGGCCGCTGAGATTAAAGAGTAGGGAAATGGCTGTGGACAGGCTCTCCCCAGCCTGGGCTCTCTGTGTGATATGGGCTTTCGGAAACCCACAGAGTGGCCCCGTGGTGCACAGGCCCACGAAACAGCGACGGCTGTGCATGGAGGTCCAGGCTGAGCATTTTAGTCAAAAATCCATCCCAACAAAACCCGCAAGGTGTCTTTGCCTTGTGATCACAAGCTTTGTGGCTTTGGGGCTGCCGAGCCAGAAAAGGTGGTTTTTAGAGAATCAGTAATAATGGTACAAAATCCTCGCTTGGGTTGTTTATGTGAAATACTGTGTTAAAGATCAGTTTCTGGGAAAGTCAACCTGGATACAGTGTGGTACTCTGAAGATTTCTTACAGAGTATGTGGGATAAAGTGTGCGAGTATGAGAGAATGGCTGAAGCATATCCACCTAAACCCTGCTCTCTTTCACAGCCCCTAAACCCATTACCCCACTATTCATCTCTCAATTGAACTGTGCCACCGCTGTGTCTCTGCCTGTCTCCTGGTGGTTTTAGACTTGTTTGATGGCATCAGATGCTTCTATGAAGATTCAATTAAAATGCCGTTGCCTTTCTTAACTACTTCTCATCACTCGCATGTCTCCTGCCAGTCTTTTAAAGTGATTACACACAATTATTTCAATTAGGTGTCAGGAAGTAGTGCCATCATCATCAGACAGTAATCAGGTTGTGGTGGAGCAGTGGGAGATAGAAAGCGACAGCTCCTCTCATTCTCTTTCATTAAAGATGGAGGAGAACATTGCTGAGCGTTTTCACTTCTCTTTTTTATTTCCCTCCCATTTTTCACAATGTGGCACACTTTTGGAAATGCAGAAAAAGGCACTTTTGTACCCCCTGCAAGCTGTTCTCATCTCTGCTAATGAATGAACTCCATTTCTGGATCACTTTCTGAGAGACGGGTGAAGATGAGGGATTGAGTGAGACACAAAGGAAGAGCAGGCCTCCTGTTGTCTCCTGGACAGAGTCAAATAGAGCGGGAAGAGAATGGTGAGATTATACAGACAGCCTTCTGGCTATACTTTACAGTAGGGAGCAGTTATAATAATATCTGAGTGAATTCCTGTTGTTTTGCTGAAAATTTCAATGTAACTCAAATTGATGCTGACGTAAAAAATGACAGACGCTTGAACAATATGATTCACTTCCTTTTTTCTTTTTTGCCCCGCTATTACCGCTCTCTGTTAACAGCAAGACTGTCTTTTTCTTTCTTCTTCCCCTTCTTCCTTTGTTTTTTGCAATCTTTCCTGCTCTCTTTCCATGTAATACAAAGTATGTAAAAAGGTATTATAATAGGGCAAAATGGAACATAACATTGTTACTACCTAACATTCAGGAAAAATATAAACAAATACAAAGACTTACTTTCTTTACATTCTTCCACGTCGATCAGCAGGAGTTCATGAGTTGAGCTGCTTGTGATGGGTTATGGTGGTCTGTGTTTCTGGTGGCGCTCCCGTATACTGTCCTTGAGGAGCAGAATATGCTATAGGAAGCTCCCATGGGACTAAGGTATGGTAACAGAGCTAGCGCAGTAGCTGCCGGGGCTCTGTGTTGTGATGGCTTTGCAGGAGGAGACGCACAGCATAATGAACAACCCACCACCCACTGCAGCACACGGTGCACACACAGACATTTACACACGTGCGCACCCACCTACAAACTCAGAAACACATATGCCCTCACATAAAGTGCACGTTCTTCTATAATCAAGTGTGTCCCTTGTTGTATTATTTTCACACATCATTATCAACAATACATGCGCACATGAAAGTGCACACACACTATTATGAGGCAGCCCAGCCCTCTGCAGCACATGCTTTGTTGCGTAGCTGAGGCCACACTGACTGCATGTCTTACAGCAGCATCAGTATGCTACGAGCATGGTCCTGTGTCTACACCACTCTCCTCTCCCTCCTTTTGTCCACCTCTCCTGTATGCCTCTCTCTCAGTTCTCTGTCTTACCTCCATCACTCTCTCTATGCTTACTTGGCTCTGGTACTCCCTCCATTCCTGATCTCTCCCTCTTTTAGCGTAAAACAGAGCCAGATTTGTGCTGGTTATTACTACAGAGCTGTTGTTTATCCTTATCTTATCTTTAAATTGTGAGTGTGTTTTCTTGTACTCCCTCATATTTCACTTCTCTCTCCACTTCATCTCTCCCTGGTCCGCGTCCTTCACCACGTCTGGCTGTGCTTTTGGGTGTTTGGGCCCAAGTGGGGAGCAGCATGCTAGGCTAATTATACTGTTAGGATCCAGCCATATTGGCTAATGTTGTTTTCCTGCTTCTCCTCTCTGTTGTATTGTAACCAGGGGACGGGCCCATTAATTGCCCTGCTGATGGCTGTCATCATCCACACCCCTCTATGTCCGACACAGAGGGGTAGTGTGTGTGTGTGTATATGTATATGTATATGTGTGTGTGTGTGTGTTTGTGTGTGTGTGAGTCTCAGCGGGTGTCTGATGGGAGGGTGCTCAAGTGTGGAGGACTCATCATGGGTTATTAGGAGCATGCAGGGGGGCCATCAAGCGTGAGAGATGGAGAGATAGCGCCAGTAGAGAGATGAAGAGAGAGAGAGAGAGAGAGAGAAAGAGAAAGATGGTTAAGAGAGAATCATTCCTGAAGCAAAGTAGTGTTGGCCCTAATGTGTGGCCAGAATGAGACTCATTGAGTCTCCTCTCCTCTCCTCTCCTCTCCTCTCCTCTCCTCTCCTCTCCTCTTGCTCTTTAATATGCTTTTTTGGCATTTTGGATAAATGTTTGTTGCCATTGCCATGAATAAAATATTTTGAGACACTGAACTTCATGAAGCTCTTAAAATACAGTCCTACACACCATAATGCAACTCTCTAGCATCTTTTGTCAGACCATTCTTGCCTGGTAAACACTCACATCTTTCAAACTCCACAGCCACAGTTTGTGTTGGATGCTTTCTGTTATAAATGTGTAGTCTCCAAGATAACCCTGCTGACTTCACTAAACATCTTCAGGCGTTAGAAAGCTCCTTCCCAAACCACAGAAGACAGCATACTACTGTTTTTCATTGGCGCAGCAGTACCACCCATGACTAGTAAATTGCCTTTGACATAAAAAAAAAAATGGTGGAGTGCTCCTTTAAATAAATGTATTTTCTGTCATAGAAACGTTTGTGGGCTGAGTGAGTGGTATCATGTGGCATTTAGTGACATGCTTCAAATGGGCAGATCATTACACTCTCACCCCCTCCCCCACCCCTCCCCACACACACACACATATATATATATTGTATATACAGTACATACATACAGTACACACACTGGTCTCTCTCATTTGCCATTGTTAATTTCCTGGGAAGCATCCTTACAGCACATGAAGGCAGATAAGGATAAAGGATAAGAATCTAGACAGCCTTGTACGCCATGATTAATTCATTTCATAGTCTGCTTGCCTAGAATGAATGTGCAGTTAATATTTAATATTCCTACGCTTTTTCACATGATTGCAACATGATTATGAGAGGGACACATAGTGGGTGTGCGTGTTTGGGAGGTGAGAGAGAGGGCGAGAGAGAGAGAGCAGTGTGAAAAAGAGGGGTTGAAATCACACGTTTTGTAAATTGCATTGTTAATGCTATTTGTGCTTACCAGTAATGCTAATGTGATGCTTAAGTAATTGAAATTGAAAATTAAATTAGATTGAAAGAGCCAATTAAAGAGACGGAACAGGAGATGACTGGAGGAGGGAAGGACTAGGAGGAGAGAGACAGCCACAGCATTACCATATGTAGTTCAATGTAGCTTTATTTTCATGCTGTATGGAATGAGAATTTTTTTTTTTCATTTATGAAACACAGCTATGAGTAACTACATTTGCAGTATGTACATTGAACTCTCCCCTCTGGAAACATGCAGCATAAAGGAAAACCGTATATAGTAACAGGGAGAGAGAGAGGAGACGCAGATTCCATATCACATGGTAATACAACCCTTGAAATGGTATTATTGTTCATAATTGGAGCCTTTAATAAGCCTGCTGTGGTAATTATACTTCTGTGAAGAAACACGTAAACGTCTCTGCAGATTTACATAGAGAAGGATCTTGTGTTTGCAGAGGCTGGCAGTGGAGCTGACTCGCATACTGTACCTCCCAAATCTCCACAACGTGTTGCTTGTGGGCCAAACAAGTTGATTGGTTGATCCAGCTTCCCTTTGGGAGACAAGTTAGAAATGAAACACTGGAACTTAACTGGACACGTTAACTTGTACTTTAAAATCCATAAGTATAAAACAGCATCTTCTCCAAATGACACCAAATCTGATGTTCCCTTAAGTGACAGAGAAGCATGTTCCTGCCTCTACACACACACCGCAGACAGTGTCATGTTGTAGTAGTAATATGGAGTAAGAGCCATAGGACTGATGGAGAAGTTAATTAGAGGCCAGGCCAGTCATCCCCACCTTCTGTCCCATTTCCACCCCTCCCATTATCCCCCTCCACATCTCCCCTTATCTGTCATTCACAGTCCCACCACTGCTGATTAGCTTATTCTGAGCCATACATTATGCCTGCACCTGTACCTTTTTCTCTGTCCAGTGCAGCTCGGCTTTTTTTTGCCACCAGAAAGAGAGAGATGGCTGTTCGTTCCCACTATGTCTCCAATTAGATGCTCTTCTATTCATCCTCCTGTCATTTCTCCCTCTTCTCTCTATCCTCTTGTTTCTCTCGTCTGCCGGTATTGGAAGGAGGTTGTAAAACAGGCTGCCTTATCCGAATGGAGACAAGCCCTGCGGTCACCATAGTTTTGTTACTGAGGCAGAGTCACATTAGCCTCTTTAGTCTTCTGTGTGTGCGTGTGCTTATGTGTGTATCTATGTGTGTTTTGAGGCTGTGTGACATTAGCCTCGCAGTCACAGGTAATGATCTCATCTCCCCGCTGGTGACTAGAGGCACACAAAGAGAATTACACACTCACTCACACACTCACACACACACACACACACACACACACACACATACAAACACACACTGAGAGGGAAAGATGGGGAGCAGAGATTGGTATTGTAATGGTACTCTAATGGGCTACCTGACAAGTGCTTTTTCTTAATGCTATGCCCCCCCTCCCCCCTCTGCCCCTCCCCATTTCTCCCTCACTCTCTCCTCCAGGTGCATTTTCCTTCTTTGAGGAGCAGTGATATGGACACCAGGTGTGGTGACGTCCAGGTATGTATTGAATTCTCATAGCACACAGTTTGTGTGTATCAAACACACAATCAGTAATACTTCATCACATCATAACCTGCTATTTGTTCTGCCAGTTCTACCTTTTGTTCAGCTGCTGTTAAACTAAATCTATAGCTGTCTCCGAAATCACTTCCTATTTCTTTTATTTGAGTGTTCGAATTGTGTGAAAAGTGTGATTTTTATGCACTATATGGAGCCCTAAAAAATCCCCACCGTGGAATTATTTAAGTACTTTCTGCTAACAATCACACAGTGCAATGTGTTGCATTTCATAGATGCAAAGATTATCTTGGTGTGACTCTACACCTGTCAGTGATGATGGAAAATGACGATGGAAAATGACGTCAAAATGACGATGAGTGTCATAAATCTCAACTGACTGCTTACTAAGAGTAAACTATTGCGTGCCAGAGGAGGAGGAGTAGTGAAAGGGTGAACGATGCAGTGATTTTGGATACATCTTAAATCAGTACACATAGCATGTGGTGACAGAGTGAATAGAATAGATTAGATTAGAAACTTGCATAAGATACACAGCAGTCATCTCCACACATCACATTAGTCACACAAAAACCTGAGTGAATGCACAGTGAGACAATTCCCAAACAAACCAGGGGGTGCTGTGGCAACACACAGCAGAGTGCTGCAAACTCTGCTACAAGTGAGTTGTTTTGAACCCGTTGAACCTGAAATTACTGAAACAAATGCTAATTTTTTAAAAATAAAAAAATAAAAAATACTATTTCTGCATCATCAGATTAAACCATATCTTCATCATTTTGATTTGGTATTGTGTTGGGAGGCTGCAACAGATTGTTCTTTCTGAATCCTACAGCCTGCAACTACATCTGATATGGTTTCAGTTCAACAAACATAACTTGCTATTAGATTCAACATTTGTTTAGCTTTGAATCCTGCAGCCCATCCACCTGCTATCAGATCAGTTTCTTTTTTTTGTCTTTTTTTTTTTTTAGCTCTGAGCAGCCTCTCCACCCCACAGACACACTATGATGCTCTTATATTCCTGGCTCTCTATTTTTCTATTTATACCCACTGAGATGAGCAATGAGCCCCAGGTAGTCCTCACTCACCAACCCGAGCACACGTAGACACACACTGCCACAGAAACACACTTTCTCTCTCAAACACACACACACACATGCTGTGAGTTAAGGCTGATGTGGAGGTCAGAGGGTTTCATCAACAGTGTGCCTGACCATATGAACTGATGTAATGCAGTTAGCTGTATTATCAAGCCTCAGAAAGCGCACAGAGCACTGGAGTTCCCGCTGTGTCCTTGCTTTCAGCCTTGTGTTTGGGCATTCTGCTGCACGGCCTTAAAGGGAAAATCTACTTTGTAAACATGAAAATGTGATAAACGAAAGTCAAGACTGTCTTGGCAGAGTCATCAAAAGACGCATCCCGAAGCAACACTGTGACAGTAATTGGGGTGATTTTATGAGGCCATGGGCTTTTCAGTTAGTATCTGTTATCAAAGAAATGAAATTAAGTATTTTTTGCAATGTAAAAGCTTAAGTAAGTTTTATATGAATCATAAAAGTCATTGGACTTTTTTTTCTGAATCATTGCCAAAGAAGCAGCACTAATAATAATAATAATAATTAAAAAAAACAATTAGCAGTGAGCCATTAACCTGCTTGTTTTTGTGACCTCAACTAAAAGGTGAGTTTATCACATTAAGTGCATGCCTGCGCTCGTACACCTGTCAGATATCCAGACATACATGCTGGCACACAGAGAGGGGGAGAGAGAGAGCTGGACTACTACTGTGTAACTGAGCCAGTTAAAAATGAATGAAGACAACATCCACGAGTAACAGCCCATCTTGCATTATTTACAATATTGAGAATACACTGAAACTATGTCAGCTTGACTTGTTCCACCTCCTTTGCCCTCTTCCCCTTTCTCTTCCTCCCAGTGCTACCATCACCCCTCTCCTCCCACCCAACACACACACACACACACACACACACACACACACACACACACACACACACACACACACACACACACACACACACACACACACACACAAGAGTTTACCCGAGGCTGAGCAGGGTCAGTATCATAACACTTCAGTCCAGTGGAGCAGAGGGTAGTCAGGAGGAATGTGGTGTACAGCAGATCGTCTTATCAACTCCAATTCACACTGATGTATGATTTTTGTATTTGATTTTTATACACTTGATGCATTTCTCCAAAGATAAGTGTGCATGCACTGGCTGTCTGCAGTAAGGATTTGTCTCTGGGAGCACAAGGGTTGGTCTTAACGAGCAAGTTTGACCAGGTGCCTTGATAGGATGTAGATCTATGAAAGGATAGGGTGCAGTGGATTATGCAGTAACAGTGGATGGATAAATGTCTCTGTGATTGTCCAAAATTTTTCTTCGTTTAATCCATAGCTGTTGCATGATTGATGCGCTTGTATAACAAGGTAGTACCTGGCTTTAGTTATATTAGAGGTCTCTCAGTCCATTCTTGTGTCCTTTGGTGTGTTGACATGATATCTAACACCTTCATAAATAAAACATGCAAGAACAGGGAATAGAGATTTATGATGTAGATTTCTCATACTTTTCTCTATGGGATGGTGACTTGGTTGATGAGAGAAGGATGTTCCAAGCTTCATCATGGGAGCAGCGCCTCATGCCCAAGCAACACTATTGTCTGGAGTACAGAGGCTGTTGAATCAGCTGGGAAAAACGTACCTTAATTGATCTCACAACATCAAGTGTGCAGCCCATTTCAACCACAAGTTATTGTCTGTGTTTGTGTTCTTCAAGACTTCAGGACGATTGTTCTCCACAAGGATCAACTTGGTGTTGTTAGATTTTAGAAATGTCTAACGGTAGTCAAGTTTCCATCCAAATATAGCACAAATTTTAATAGAATTTCAAGAAAACTGGCAAAAGAAAATGCAAATGAATGTGTGTTTTCATTCACTACTGTTATGCGACTATTAGGAGTTGGGGGAATCGAGATGGTTGCACAGCTGGTTGCGCTAATTCTCCAGTCGGGTGCCATTAAACTGTTGAAGAGGAAGGCGCAACGAAATGACATGACAAAGAGCAGCAGTCAAATCTCAAAGAGTGGAAACATATGTAGAAACCCTGATGGAAATATGGTATTAATGTTTGTTTCATGTATTAATTGGAGGTCCACAAAAATCTGATCTTTTCATCTGCCGTCATTTTTCGTCTCTTTAGTAAGGAGTGACGTTTAAGTCACATGCTTCACGTACGTAATGATTTATTCCCTACGTTTGAGTCTAAGTCTGTTTCCATTGCACTTAGTCGCATTTTGTTTTTATTGATACACTGATTTTTCCATCTCAGCCAAGCGTAAAAAACGTTTTTGCTATATTTCGGCTTTATTTTGAATTTACTGGTGTTTCTACGTTTTTTTATGCTCAAATTAAAAAATGCATATAGGTGGATGGAAACACACTTAGTGTTGTAGTAGTTCAGTATAGTCTTTATTATCGCATGATTTTGAATGCCCATGTTTTATGTGGAAGTAATTTATAGTTCTTGGAAATGCTGAATCCCCATCAGCTCTATGGGGTCTGCTGTGTCACTGAGCCTGTACTCTGAATATCCTCATTCAGAGATTTTACATATATGTGAACACATGTCACAGGTAGTGTCTCCTCTAAGTATGTTGGCACAAAAATAAATAAAGAAAGCGTGTTTATCAAAAAAGGCAACAAAAACTGTAAGAAACATCTACACACATGCTTATCTTATGAGTGGAATATGCACATGTAGATAATAAATGACAGAGATTGTAGACCATTTGACAGGGATAGGAACTGTTAGACCAGAGGGACCTACAAATATCAAAATGTTCATTTTTAATCATTTTATGTAATACTTTCTTAGACAAATGCACCTCCTTTTATAACATTAAATGTTTGATTCTTGAGTTATTTAAGGCAGTGGACCTTCACTGTTTAATTGAGCTGTAGATTATTCCACCTCATTGTAAGCTTGTTTTCCTCATGTAACCACACCAGCTACTGCAAAAGCACAAAATGGATAAATAAATAGATAAATAAAGCAAAGCTAGAATATTGTCTCTGTCAAACAAAAACAAGAGGAAAATTAGAGCTCCATTGACAATTTCTGTCTTGAAAAACAGTTCTAATGTTGCTGCTACTGTTATCACCACTGCCTCCTGTCACCTCCAGTAAGACCCGGCTAATTCTTTTCTGCTAATAACCTCCTTTAATTACTTCTCAGACACAAATTATGTTCCTATTATGATAGATGTACACATTCACAAAATACTTTAGAATTACTTTAGATTAATGTATTTATATGATTGTTTTGTCTCATTTGTCATAACTAACAAACAGTTATTTTGTGTTTGTCACACTTGTGCCACACCAGAACTTGCTGTGGGCACAACTTGCAAGAAGCTTATGTGGCTGATATGCATTATAGTCTATGTAAAACCTCTGAATTTGGATCAATACATCATCATGTTACTATTAAACTATCACAAAAGTAATCTTTTAAAGACTTACTGGGAAAAACAGTGCTGCAGTGACACAGTGATACAGTTGATGCAGGGTGTCAGAGCTGATAGAGTACAATGAGTTCAGATTGGCAGCAGGGTTAACAGTAAAGCTCACACAGAGGTGGGATTAGATATACACTTTACTTCCCCGCTGTTCTAAAGGGAAACTGTGTGATGTGTGTGTGTGTGTGTGTGTGTGTGTGTGTGTGTGTGTGTGCGCGCGTGCATGTTCCCATGTCTACATATGCATGAAACGTGTTAATGAAATATGATGAAATATGATGGATCCTCCCATGGGCAAAAGCCCTCCAAGTTATACATCCTGATGAAAGCATAAACATGTGTGACATTTCAACAGAGCACATCTTTATACTGAACCCCCTGCGGGTTACCACACATATGCACACATACACACAAGCTCCCCCTCCCCTCTACCTTAACAAAATACACAAAAGTCAACCTGTCACCTAGATTTAAGTTGGGATCATCCTCAGGAATCTCCCCCTTTCAGTCTTTTTCACTTTATTTACATATGAGAAAGCAATAAGAATGGCCTGTCACATTGTCAAAACTCAACTCGAAACTCCTCTGCATGTGTGCACATACAGTTTTCAGATGCAATATATTTTCTCTCTCGTAAACCATCTCTCCTCATCTCCACATGCTCTTTTACTCTCTTCACATCTGTCAGGCACTTGATATCTTGATACATCTGAGTTATTGAAGAGTGGCATGCTTTGATAGATACGGTTATGCTGTGATTTGTTGTCTTTTAGTGTGTGTGTGTGTGTGTGGGGGGGGGTTCCAACTTCATAGCTCTGTTCCATCTGCCTCTGCTTTCCCTCTCTCTCTGTCGTTCATTCACTTACACACACATCCACACTCAACACCGTGGTGTTTGTAGCTAAATAAGCAGTATGGGAGATAGTAGGTGAGACAGGTCACTGTGTACTTGTTTGTGCGTTTGGGTCAAAGCTAATCTCATTCCAGTCTAGATGCGTCTCTCAAATTCACCTCCAGACGTATTGACGCCTTTTCAGAGGAGACTGAGTCAATTACAGGCGTCAACTAATGTTTGATTGCAATGTCATGTGACTATAAGCCGTATTTGAATATAGTATGGATGAGATCTGGAGCACACAAAGCTTTTAAGGAGGTGCAGCAACCAACATTTTGCCAACATCATGTCTTCATCAGAGTAAGAGGAGGCAGCGGCAGTAAAGATGTTTAAATTGTCTGCACCCAGCCAATAGCTGCATCTCGTAGGATGGAAACACATCCTGGGCATTTCTTATTCATCCAGCCACTGCCATACAGAGCATTTATAAATATACATCATAAAAATATCATACAGTAGAAAACATAATTGAAAATAAGATGAATTCATCTTTTTATTTAGTCCAAATGGTTCAATTGTGTTCAACGTGTAAAATCGTTAAAAACTATTTTACCAGTTGCAGTAGGACTCGATTTAACACGATTGAAACACATGGACCAGATAAAAAGATTAATTCATCTTGGTTACTATGCAGTATATTTATATAGGGTATGGCAGAGAACCAGGCATTTTAAATGTTTTTACTTCCACTGCCTTTTCTTACTCTGCTGTTTGTTGAGACGTTGCTCCACCTTTTTAAAAGTCTGAACTATAACCACGTGCTCCAGATCTCATCCCCCCAAATCCTGTCTCATCGTCTTCTCTGTCGAGCCACCAGTTCGAGCTCCGAGTTGGCATCATTTCTATCCAGAGATTCCCTCATCCATATGAACATGTTTTAATACTTGTTACCATAAATCTGATGTATGTGCAGTTTGAAGGTTGTAACATGGTACATAGCTTAAGGTTTTAATCAGGCTTACTGTATGTCCAATGATGAAATGACTGTCAGAGGCTGTCCCACTGTACTGTACTGCCGCTACTGTAGCTCAGCAGTGCTGAGCTGTGCTCAGGCAATTAGAGCGCTGCCTTTGTTGCCTTTAACGAGTTTGACCCGTTTGGCTGATAATACGCATACATTTTAATTATTTCTCCTTTTCTCTGTTTTTCTCTCTCTTTCTCTTGTCTCCCTGTCTGTCCCTATCTTTTTTCTTTTTTTGATTCTGTCTCTCTCTCTCTGTCTTTTCCTTGCGTATATGTGTATTAGAGGAATCCTAATCCTGTGAAACAATGTTTTGTAAGAACAGTATGAGGGAGCTGACCTTCACGTTCTCACCAGAGATCATATCCATCTGGAGATTCCCATGGATTACCCTAAAGAACTGTGTGTGTGTGTGTGTGTGTGTGTGTGTGTGTGTGTGTGTGTGTGTGTGTGTGTGTGTGTGTGTGTGTGTGTAGGAAGGGGTATGTGTTCATGTGATTACATCTACTCAGGTGTGTTTCTATGTGACTGCTGTGTGTGTGACATAGGAGTGAGAGGAGAGAGAGAAAGCTATAGCTGCTGGCTTACCCACATGAACATCCAGTTATCTGTTCAGCCAAGCTGAGACAGACAGACAGAGACTGTGAGAGAGAGGAGGAAGATGAGTGAGGGAGGCAGATACAGAGGGAGGGAGATATGGCAAAAAGGGCAGAGATACTGAAGTGTGGGAGGGAGATAGACAGGAGGGCTCTGCACAGATAGAGAAGGTAAACTACAGCTATACTTAGGTAAGAAAACAGCTGGGAAGGAGGAGAAGATGGGAGGAGAGAGTGGTGGGGACAGAGGACAGGAATGATGGTGGGTAGGGCAGAGTGATGAGGTGGTGTGGTTTAGGACGAAAGGAAGGGGGGCAAGAAGTTTATGGCGAAACATGAGGTTGATGAGATGAGAAATGAGGATTTAAATCTCATTTCAATACACAGGAGTAGATTTACGTTAGAAAGATAGGGATATGTCCCCAGCAACGTTCAGGAAAGCTTAAATATCCCTACCAACATTTTGGCTTGTAACCACCAGGCTTTAACTGTATAGACTTTATTCTATAGCTGTTTAGCAACTCTAACAAACGATGATGGAGACAAAATAATGGATTGCTAGTAACCAAGGACGGTTTTAGTATTAGATCCATGAGTTTGAAAGTTTATCAGGGGCTGCATTTTTCATACAATGCTAATGTCAGTCTGAACACAATTTAAGTAATTTGGTTAAAGTTATATCTAATCCAAGAGGAAATATTAGTTTATTTTGTCTCCTCGTTGACTTGTCAAACATATAATGCTCTGCTTTTTTCTGACTTCTAAATGAGGAAAAACAAAGGCTTTCATAAGTATATTTTGGCACATGTATTGTTCAATAAACTTTTCCTTTTTAACACTCCTGATGGCAGTTTACATCAAGCAAATTTACATTGCTTACTAAATATATCATAACCTCTGACTTACCTGCCTCCTTGACATATCCCACCCCACCCTTGTGCCTCTACCATCTTTGAAACCAAACCTACATCCTTGTTTGAATGTGGAAGAAGAGGTTTAGTTGGAAGACTGCTGTGCGTCTTCCAGTCTTTGCAGAGATCAGAAGAATTGTGTCCATGCTGAGGATCCCAAACCCCTGACAGCAGCACACGTCTGGAGAGGAGGATGATTTGAGGCGAGGAAGTGGAGGAGAAAGGGAGAGGAGGACGTGAAAGGAGGTGTGGATTAAAGGGGCTAAGGCTCAAGGAAGAATGGAGGAAAGGCAAGAAACAGCAAAATGCTATAATGTCCATTGAGGTCAGCATAGTTGCAGTTGTCAGTCTTACGCTGATTAAAGCTGGGGTAGGCAGTTTTCTTTTGGCATCACTGGGCAAAAATGCCATATTAACCATGCAGCATATTGTAATTCAAGTGGTCTGAGAGCAGACCTCCATTTCAGCCCCCCGTCATGGGATAGATTTTCTGAAGCCTGAAAACAGAGCTTGCCGGTAGACTTTAGCCAATCACAGGTTATTTCAGAGAGACGGTGTGTTCTTATTGGCTAAGCTACAAGAGCAGATGTGTGTGCACGTCCCTTCAGATGGTGAAAACCTGATTCAGTGGAGGAAAATCCTGCCGAAAATCCTGAAACTTGTGATAAATTTCCAACACCTCCTTTGCCTACAGCGGTGTATAGTACAAAACAACACGTCATGGCTCCACACGGAGCTTCTGGCTCATTACGTTCAATGCCATGGCGCTCATAATGACGAGTGGTAAAGAGGCATGATGACAAACAGTGGGGAATAACTTTTGACGGGGGACAGTGGTGTATGTGCAGTGTACTATCCTCTCTTCCCGCTGCTGGACGGCGTTGCAGCTGCCTCTGAAGCCTGGGGCGCTCTGCTCTGCGGCCGCGAAGCTCTGGAGGGGCGTCTTTGAGAAAACAGGTCGCAGTGGGAGGGACCGCGGTCTCGGTGAGGCTCATGCCGTGGACAGCGAGCCCTACGAGGGATACAGTTTCACTGGGGAACCGACTCCTTCTGCTGCCGGTCGAAGTTGTGGGTTTGGTGGGAGGGGCTTAGCAGAGTGATACGAGGCAGCAGAGAGAGGCGGAAGGTTTTGCCTAGGTTGCACAGATTCTGCCTACCCCAGCTTTAATCAATAAATAACAGCAAGGAAACAGTATTTTCTCTCTTTAGACCTACATTATGTCTGTTGTTTTACATTTATTCTCAGTTCCAAAAACGTACAGTAAGTGTGCTCCCACTCTCAGAGTAAGAAGGTTAGACACCATGGTGAGTTTGCCAAGTCCATGACTCACACACA
Source organism: Macquaria australasica (assembly GCA_005408345.1). Classification (NCBI taxonomy): domain Eukaryota; kingdom Metazoa; phylum Chordata; class Actinopteri; order Centrarchiformes; family Percichthyidae; genus Macquaria; species Macquaria australasica. The sequence continues at coordinate 867,509 of SEMN01000122.1, read as the reverse complement.
CACACACACACACAATGTAGGCTGCACGACTTAACTGCGGGTGGTTAACCAATCAATAGTGTATGCTGAATGACTGGGTGAAGGATTCAGCATGACGACTGCTTGCGTGCATTCATGACTCGATGAGTGTGTTTGTCAGAATTACTGTGTGTAGAAAAAGAGTGAGCATGTGATGACGGTGAACTTTGGACGGTACAGTCATCCTTTAACAGCCTCTAAACTACAACTAACACACTTTCTGACTGAACAGTGAAGCACCAGTGTGATGACGTTTCTTCCACAACTTTTTATTTCAAACCTAAATTCACCCGTCAGCCCCTCCTCCTTTCTTTCTCCTTTCATCTTTTCTTGCTCATTACAATTTGGTTAATATACATTTTCCAAATCCTTCACCATCACCCAGTGCTTTTCTTCTTCTCCTCCTCCTCACCCCCCTCCACTCCCACTCCTTGAAAGCTGGAAATCAGGACAGTTCAGCAGCAGAGGGGTTAAGTGTAACCCGGCCTTGTGATTGGCTGCCGGCCGGCGGTCTGAACCAGCCTACAGAAAGAGGTAACCAGGCAACCTCAGAGAGGGAGAGAGAGGGAGAGGAAAGAAGAGGGGGCAGAGGAGCGAGGAGGGGAAAAAACGCGCTGAAAGAAGCCTGGCATAGTTTTGTGGGGATTGTGGAAAAGATGTAACGAAGCTTGCAAGCGCTCTCCCCGGGATGGAAAACTGGATTACTCTCCCTGCTGAAACACACTGTGGATGTCTGAATAAACCAGGAGGAGATACACGGGAATGAATGGATTCTAAAGCCTTTTCACAAAATGGGAACTAACTGTGCTCATTTTCGCTGTAGTGCAAAGGTAAGTGCGCCAATGCAAAGCGCCTGAACGGATGCAGCACAAGTGGCGAATTTGTTCCCGGCTCTGTGCACAGGGTGCACAAAGTGTGTAGGCTACTTTCAGATGATCAGTGTGTGATAGTTAGTGTTTCTGGACGTTAAGGAGCCTGTGGAGTCAGTGTGCTCTGCCCCTATCACTGCAATGAATTATCTATTGCTGCTGCTGGTGGTGCATCGGGATTTTAGTCTGTGTGCGCGCGCGTGTGTGTGTTGGGCGGGTGTGGGGAGAGTGACCCCCTCACTGAAACATAGTGGTCAGGGGCTGAGTGTGTGTTTGTGTGTGATGTTGTTAGGCGGGAGGAAAGACGGTGGTTTTCTGCATTTGTCATCTGTCTCTCCGGCGTGTGTAGCGCCTTTCTATCGGGGACTCAGCACCAGATTATTCAAAATTGCTGTCTATAAAGTGGTAAAATCATCGCAAGTGTTTCCCTCAGACATATCTTTGCTGTTTAACGTGTACTTAAATGTTTGGTTTGTGTGTGTGTTTGCCTGCTGCTCTGCCCCCAACGACAGAAATCTTAGGGACTAGGGCGCCTGTCTTTGGTACTCGATGGTGACTTAGTAACCTTATTATACTTGATGGGTTTTTTTTTATCTCTTCCTACGTAAATGAGTCTTTGGTATACACCTATTTAGCGGTGTTTTTAGACCTTACTGCACTTAGCCTATGCTTTTTTTATTTTACTTTTTACAAGTGAATGGACACAGCCTTTATTTACTTTATTTCATGCTCCTTTATGCACGGAGACTTTCTACCCCCTGTGGTGGTTAAAATAATGTTCCTCATGTGTGGGGTTTTGTCCACTTTGGAGGGTTGACTCAATGGGAGTGAAGTGAAATGAAGTGAAACGCGGTACAGTGGAGGTTACACGGACGTTGAAGTGTTAGTGTAGAAATGTAGTCATTGGTGTGTAGGTTATATAGCTGGTTCTCAGTCACTGGGTTTGGGTTGATGGAGAGAGAGAGAGAGTGACAGAGGGAAGGGGAGTTGAATGGGCGACCCAGTCAGTTTGCTTTGGGGGGCCCAGCTCCGCTGCAGCTAAAAGCCGCATTAATCATGAAGCTGTGGTGCTCTGCAGACCCTCACTCTCTCCTCTCTCTCTCTTTCTGTCTGCACACAACCTGCATCAGCTTTAGCCTATATATGTAGCTGCTGCTGTGTGTGTGTGTGTGTGTGAATAGGTTGTATCCTGTCTACCTGTTTAAAATGGGACAATAAAATCTCTACTCAGTGAGTATTTGTTAGGTTTTGCCACAGATGTAAAATCAGTGTGTCACTCACAAGCCTGCCAGGTGCAACCCAACCACCTGCATGTGTGTGTGAGTACCTTTACTCAGCAACTGTTCTTTTATTCTGAGGTAGTGTTACTTTACTTGAGTATTTCCAATGTGTGATAGCTTATTGTACTGCATGTCAGATGGAAACATTGTACTTATTACTCCACCATATTTCTCTGATGGCTGTTGTTATTATTTACTCAGCAGATTCAGATTTTACATGTAAAACTTACACTGACCTCGTGAAATATCATGCATATCCACAGGTTAAACTACTACCCAAACAAGTACGGATAAGACCACTTACAACTCTTAATATACTTGTTATGCAGTACATACAGATGAATCAATAGCAGCCTGAAAGACATAATGAGTACTTTTGATAATTACTGTGTAAGTACATTTTACAGCTGTTACTTATTTACTTTTAGATGTAAAAGTAGAAATTTGAATGCAGGACATTTTATTTTTAATTCATTAAATATATATTGTAGTGCTGCTTCTTTACCCTAGGTTAAGGACTTGAATACTTTTTCCACCACTGCCAAATAGACCTCTTACTTCTGCCTGTATGGGCCCAGCAGGCTACTCCCGGGCGTCATAGAAACCCTGTATTGTGTGGAAACTCTCAAAGAAAACCCTGTTGAAGGCTCTCTTTCTCCCTCTTTCAATTCTCATCTCCGTCTGCTCCATCTACACTCTCAGCCACCCTTTTTTTTGCCCATTCTCTGTCACTTTCCTCAACCCAGCCTGCCTCTTGCAATTTATGTTTTTCCAATGCAGGATAGTAGGTCTAGTGTCTGCTCTGTATAATGGTAGACAATACTGTTTGAATGAATGTTGGGCTAAATCTTAAACAGAAAAGAGCTCTTTTAGGCTGCATAGTCTTGACATCAGGAAATCACTGGAGCCTGGAGCTTACTGTTCAGCTTTTGCAGAAGTATAAGCTTGTAATTCTGAATTTGTATCTCAGTTGGAGACATGGTGTACCTCTGATATTTGGAAATCCTTCATTTTACTCAGAATAGTTTTATGTTGCACAGAAACTCATCTGACACCATGTAAATGTGCATATAAATGACAAGCTATAAAAAAATAAATCACCACCTGCAAAGAATTACGTCAAGCTCAAGGCATTTCTTTAACTGTGTTGAGTTTGAATTGTAGCACTTTGGAAGTAAGGGTGGCCATTGAGCACATTGAAGTGTAGTGGCCTTTGGGATACCAGAGCCCCTGAAAACCACATGACCTGACGCCAACTGGGACCGGTTCCAAGCCAGGTCCAAATTAACTTTCACTGGACCCAACAGGACCAACACATACTGTATTATTTTTATCAGCCAGTAAGAATGTAACAAATTACAGGCTTGAAGCACTGTGTCAACCAAAAAGTTAAAATAACATGTATTTGACGAATTCCTCCCATAACCTGTTTACACCATAGAGTTGTACTGTAACCTCATCATTCACATTGCTGCCTGCTTTGCTGAGGCACCCCGGTGACACTTGTTGCTATGGATACCATTCAACGCTACAATAAACTGACAGCCTATTCAAGTTACCTACTTGACTCCACACCGGCTGCGTCTTAGTGGCTTTTCTTTAAATCAGCTGTGGTGAAAACAATGAGCAGGCAGCTGCAGTGGAATTAAACTTGTGTTGACAACTAACATTCACCAAGATCCGCTCTTTTATTACTTTCTTTTCCTGTTTGACCTGGAAGCCCGATGGGAATGTCTTTTTTTTTGTGCTCAATTTATATCTAACAAAAAGACTCCAAATTCAGATTCCTTTACTTTTGGGCCATTTCAGACCCAGGTTCACTTGCTTATGGGTCCACTTGGTACTGGTTTGTTTTTTAACAGTTCCATAAGGTGGATAAGACGATGACACTTTTTTAGGTCAGCTAAAAAAATGTTGTATTAGTGAAGGTGCTCACTGAGGTGGTATTTCAGTCAGCTCCTGGGCGAATATTCCAAAATACCAGATACGACTAAAATTACATTTTTCAGTTCAAGGGTGAACTGCCGTGTAAATGCAATTCACATCTGACTTTCTCATCAACAGTGTGAGCTTTATAAACCTGTCCTCCCCATCAGCACAAAGATCATTCAGTATCAAAACATGCAGCCATTGTTATTCTCCTTTTAGGTACATCTGGAATTATACAACAACTGTGCACTTTCCAGCCTCCTAACGCCTTTTGTATGCTACCTTTTCTCCCCTCACCTCTGCAAGCCTAGTGGGAATGTGTGACTCATGATTGAACCAGGGTTATCTGCTCCTCAGTATGAGCTAAAGATGCAGCAAAGCACTCTATCCTTCTTAAATGTGCACCTTTGTCAAAGGTAGAATTCTTATGCAATGAAAACAGTAATAAAAAAACAGAAAAGAAGAAATCCCAGTGAAATCTGTAGCTCTGCTGAGGTCTTTTAAACAGGTTGCAACATGTTAAATACTGGTATTTTTCGGTTGGGGTTTCAATGTTACAGAGAAAGGAAAGAGGGAGAATTGACTGGCTCTTGGCTGGCTGCCCTTCCCATTGATCCACATCCTGTGTGTGTGCACTTGTGTGTGTGTGAGAGACATTCTCTCAGATATAATTGGCATTGAGAATATGTTTACAGCCCATTGGGAGTATGTGTGTTTATATGTATTTCCTGGCCTTTATTCACTGTAAGGGAATTGTGATGTGTGTTTGTGATAACTGGCAAATCAGTATTCATCACACAGACACACGCACAAACCTTAAGACACTGGATGTGCACAGAACTGTCATTACCACCAATCATGATTACCTCTTGAACACAAACAGGCACACCCAAGCGTGTTACATGCACACACGCACAGCCACAGAAGGGGCTGCCAGAGAGGGGCAGTCCATCCAGAGGTGCAGATCGAGCTGCCAGCTAATCTGCCTCTGCAGCCTGTAATCTATAATCTTCTTAAAACACTCAAAATCTGTCCACACCACTGGGATTAGCATCTGCAGACACAACAACAGTGCGCAGACACAAACACTCACACTTTTCGCTGCCCTTATATTTGACCGCAAAAAGACGGCTGCGTGGGTACTTCTCAGCTTTAGACTGCACTCTGACTGTGAAATGGGATAAGCAGATAAATAGAAGGAAATGCTGTCGATAGTTAGAGTTTACTTTACTAGTTTGCAGAGGACCTTAGCTATTAGGTGTAAATTATGTAATTTATATGCATCTCTAAGCAGGAATTGTACAATTATGTGTTTACAATGATAAGTGTGTGGGCATTTCAGAACATACAACAGGTATGAGAGAAGTTGAATTTGGAGTCCAAGATGAACCACAAGACCTTATGATGATCTTCATAAACCTCACAAATATTTTTTCACAGTTACAGTAGATTACAAAGTAACTGGCTACCTGCAGTTTTTCACTCCCAGACTGAAAATAAATGAACAACCATTGTTATTGCTTTATTTTTTTTCCTTCACAATAAAGCCTCTTTCTAGCCCTTTGCTTCTCTGTACTTTATCGCCACTCCACATCTTTACCCTCACAGTGTCCTTCCTGTGTTTTTCCAATCTCTGTCTTTGGTTCTCTATCTCTGCCCTGTTCCAACTGTCTGTTATTCTCAGCATTGCTATACCTCTCTCTCTACACCTCTCCGTCTCTTCTCTCTTTCACCCTCTCTCCCTCCATCTCTATCTGCCTGTAGCATTGCTTCGGGGATCCTCTTGTTTCAGATGAGATGTTGAATATGGAACTGAGACTCTTGAGTTCCTCCTCTTTTTTTCTGCTCACATTCACATCACCATTAGTATTTCACATCATCATTATCAAATTCTCTTCTGTTTTCTTTTACATCCTGCTGTACACGTCTGGTCCTCCTGCTTTTTTTTCTTTCTCCAGTGAGCGCCACTTTGGGGTGAAGTCGCAAAGGTGTTCACTTTGTTAATGAGTTTTCGCAGCAAACAAAAGCACTTTAAAGCAGCCATTTCCAGGAGGTAAAGACACACACACACACACACACACACACACAGAGGCATGCAACACACTGGAGTCACAGCACATTAACACTTCAATTAATTCAACGTCTTACATTCTCATTTCCCCAGAAGTCAAGATCCCTGACCACCCCACTGCTTAAACCTCACACACACACACAAGTGATGTACTGTGCCCTGTGTCATGCCTCAGCAGACCCCACCAGTATTACATGCTCCTTGTGACATTTTACGTACTGGAGAGAAAGCAGCAAAGAAAGCATCATGAATTACATTTTAATTTGTGTTCTCTGCCTTTCATCCAGCCATGTACAATGGAGCATATTCTTTATTCAAGGAATACAATAGATAATGAATGCATGTAGGGAGAAAGGGAGTGGGCTCTCAGTTTTGCTGGGGGGTTTGTTAGCTACACTTCCCTGTGGAACGGCTCCACTGACTTCCACACTCACTGTGAGACTGCAACAAAGTTAGAGAAAGAAATTTCTCTCTTTGTCTCTTGCTCTCTCTCCATCTGTGCTTTTCTGTGACTGCTCACTAATGAATTTTTTACTGTCCCATGATTCTCCCCTTTCTCTCTCCTTTACTGTCTCTGTTTGTAAAGATTAGTCACAATACAATATCCATCATAAGCTTTTGTCTTCACTGCACCTAATTCATAGTGATGTTTCACAGTATGGTAACTTCCTGCACGGCAAGAGCTTTGCAGCAGTCTTCTCAGTCATGTAGAAGTGACATAGCCTGCCTGACCCTGTCTCATTTTGAAAGGCAAGGTGTGGGTAACCTAATTCAGCTCTCAGTAGGTGATGGTAGGGCTGCCTTGTGTGCCAGACATCTGTTAAAGCAGATGAAACGGGGAGGGAGATGGGCTGAGTCTGGCATCTGTGTCCGGGACAGAAGAACTGTCCCTGGGCCGGAACCACATCACGAGCTGCCTCCCTGGAGCATCTGGTGCCTGGCTCGTACAGCGCTCGCTGGGCTCAGAGGGGCGGGTAGGCGCCCAGATGCTGCTGCATTCGTCCTGCTGAGCTCACACTCTCTCACCTACAATGTCACGCTTACATACGCTCATGCATGACACACGTTCACCTCCACATGCATTTTCACTCATCTACAAACTTGTGTGCTTCAGCTTATGGCTCTCAGCACTTTTGTGATCACAAAATGGAGTTTTATGTGGTTTCATGGATCATGAAATCTGCTCAACCCATAAACCAAGTTAAGTTTCAATTAAGGTAGAAACATAAAAATGATCAAAATGAGATTCGTTTTTTCATGCAGCATTAAAGCAACAGTGGAAAAGCTCTGAGGCTTCGGTTTTAGTGTTTCTGATATTTTTGCTTACTGTGCTCTACCTGTAACTGATCTCTTACACAACCCTTTTAAGCTAGAGCACATTTTCTAACTGTAGCATTATAAATACTAATCCAAAACAAAACCGATTAAATTATGCCACTTCTTTATACCTCTGCAAATAAATAAACTAATGGACAAAATGTTTATGTATGAGAGGAAAATGAATTGAGAAGGAGCTCAGAGGAGGTTATGGCTAAGGTGAGTAATAACTGAAGCTTCTCAATGTCAGTGGTGCTGCAGAGCTGTGAGTGGCCATTTCACTGCTCAGCCCCAGCCATTTATCCTCTACGCTGAGTCGTCAACACTCTCTTGTATGAACACACACACACACACACACACACACACACACACTTGCACGTGTAAAAACTTGGACACGCACTGCTACTCTTTTTGCCCATAACACTACCTCCCACTGTGCACGTTACACACACACACACACTCTTTGGGCCCTTCTCACTCTGCAATGCATTTAGAGAGGTGAGGGAAGCAAATTGAATGCAGTCTGTCATATTACTGCAACTGTATTTCACTTCTTGAGACACACATTGTCATACCTGCACCTGAAATGGGACATGAGGCATACTCATACATTTTTTTTGCCACATCAGTAGGGCTGCCTTCATATCATTGCACTAGGTTCTGGAGGTTTGCAGAGTGGATATACATCATTTAAACTGGAAAACAGCTCTTGTGGTTTTATTGGGCCAGTAATGGACAGTTTACGCTCCTAATGCTAAAGGAAAGTTTGATAATATAGGAATTTCTTCAGAATTATGAACTTTCTGTGAGACATCACACCTACCTACCTACCACCACCGCCACACCATAGGCTCACTTGCGAACGAAGGTAATCAGAGTCCATAAACTGTGATCCACTCGTGAGGTTAACATTTCTTTTGGAATATATCTGTCACATTTTTTAGGAATATGTTATCACATTTGCAGTACTCTGACCAGCTGATGCATTATGCTTTTGCTGGCTGCTGCAACGCTAAAAATTTCCCCGCTGTGGGACAATAAAGGCTTATCTTATCTTATCTTATGTTCTTAAATCAGTTCAGGAATGGCTGAAATGATGACTCACTGCTGTAGCTTTGGACTGGAAATGTTTCTTTATGTACCATTGTACTCATAAATAGAAAAAAAAAGATATACACATAGTTTCACTAATGCATTTATATATAATGTTAATGCCTTCTTACACACACACACAGTCAACACCTTCCTAATGATGTGGTGGAAATTGTGTATTTCCTTTGGAGAAGTGAGCAAATAAAATGAAGATTCAACAAGCCGTTGCCTTTTGTATATTTAATTAAGAAAAGAATGAAACAATCAGATGAAATGGTAAATAAGAATAAAAAGTAAATGAAAGGGGGGTGCAGGCGAGCACACAGTCAATCCAATTAAGCTGAAGGACAGAGATCATACACCAAAATGCATATGAAGCGTCTGACAAAGAAGGAAAGCTGCTGTCACATACTTATAACCTCACAATACACAGACAGACATATCAGAGTACAGAATCACCTCTAACAAAGATAGTCTGTCTCCAGCTGCCCAAGTTTCCCTGCCCAAGGCTGGAAACCCAGGGCAGACTGTTCCCCAGACTGCAGCTGTCTTTTCCCCTGATTACAAACAATTTGTCCTCCTGCTGTAACCAACCAAGATACCAATGTACCTAAAACAGAGACGACCTAAAACAGAAATTATCTGAGTGTACAGAATTAAGACTGATTAACAGGAAAAAACAAGTTATCACACTAGACATATATATGGGACATAAAGAGAGAAATTTAATTACACTAAACATATCTAGTAAGAAAGGAAAAGAGAAATTTTGCCCTTACAAATGACCCAGCATATATCCCTCCAGTGCAAGTATTTTAATTTTTTCCACTTTGAAATGTTGTTTACTGGCAGTGTGTAAGAGGATTTGACCCACAGACACATAAATACACATTAGGAATAAAGATAAAATTAATCAGTCCTCACTTAATTGCTGGGAATTTTCAGCTCAAATCAACCCAGAGCTAGTTAATATGGCTTTGTGCTTTAGATTGAGCTGTAAATGTGGAGCTTTAGCGCTAGTAAGGATGTATTAGACAAGCATTTACATGTACAGAAAATAAGATACAGCTGTACCATTCATTTTGTGAAAGCCTAAAGTAGTTTAATGCTGCATTAAGCAATTTTTGTCTACTAGTGGGTAGAAGACCCCAAAACAGACCTCATACTAAGCAGCTTTGATAGTGTATCAGCTTATCACGTTCTTATGGCTAAGCCTGTGGCTGTTAGCAAACAATTGCCTACTTATCCAGCAGAAACAGAGCAACATTAGAATCCTCCTCTCCACCTGTTCAATGCAAGTCCAATATTTACCGGGCTTTTGTTTTTGGTGTGATCCACTAACTGCTGAGAATAAGTGGGCGTCTTTGACTTATTATAAGTGTGTCTCTCTTACCACTTGTTTCCTTTTGCTTGCCACCATTTCACACTGACCACATAGTGAAGAACTAGCTTGTGTAAGCTACTGTGCTGGAAGTGTTTTCTATGAACTGGCATAGTTTTGGTGTGTTCGACTGTCAAATCAAATCAGTGAGCCGAAAGTGGCTGAAATTTGTGCAGAATTAGGTGTCAATTCTCAGTGGGATTGGTAGGAGTGTCAAACCTTTCATCTAACAGGAAGTCATATTATTCCACGTCAACATAAACAATGTTGCTTCAAGTATCTTTAGCGTACAAACCAGGTACTGGCAGTTAAGTATTACCAATAAATATGGATTGAAAATACATTCAGTAGTGTGTGTGTGTGTGTGTGTGTGTGTGTGTGTGTGGTCAGCCTCTTAGTCAGGGGTCCTCTTTAAGGACGGATGGAGGATTCAATCACCTGCTCTCAGGTCATTTGTGCTCCTTGATCGAGTTCCACTGAGCATCTACCAGACTGACACACTCTACTGGCTGCTGGAGTCTCACACACTCAGACACACACACACACACACACAGAATCTCAAATGATGAGGAGGAAATATAACTGAAGGGTACTTTTTTTTTTTTTTCATTATAAAAGTGCTTTTGATGCCCCCCCACCCCACACACACACACACACACACACACACACACACCAACACACTGACATACCCTCTCACCCATTCTATATGTGAGCATTAAGATAGGCAGCCTTCAATTAGCTGGATGTGCTTTCAGATAACGACTTCTCTCTATCCATAGCAGTCTGAGGGCTGATGAGTATGATAAGTAATTTTTGGGAACGAGGGTGTTAAAAGACCACCCATTCAACCATGGGGCCACACTCTGTGTGCGCGTGCATGTGTGTGCACATAAAGCTGGATTAATGGAACAGGCAAGATGTAAGAGCTGCGAGATTAAATGACTGTGAACTGATTTGATGGTTTCAATCACACACACCCATAATAGCCATGGCTGGAGCTGACAGAAATATTTGTGGGGGGCTTATTTTGAAGATGATAATATGATGTGGATGACTGGACCACCATATCTGGTGTGTGTGTGTGTGTGTATGATTTCAAATAGCACACATGCTTTTTTTCTGCACTTCTTCACATTGCTTCAGACTTAAGTGGCAGCTGGTTTTAGCAGCTGTACTGTAAAAGAGATACTACTTATGTGAGGAGGGACTGTTCTTCGTTTATCTTCCCTTGCCATATTTTCCCATGTGACGTTATGAATGTAAGTAGGCAGACCAGGCATGGAAGCACTGTTCTCTTCAGCATGGCACATGTCTGTAAGGAGTGTGTGCTTTAAGCAACTTTTTCACGTCATAAAGCAGCAAAGTGCTACAGCAGCCATTGTGAATAGCCTGTCCTTCTGGCCAAAAGAAAGAAAAAATGAACAGTGACATAAAAACTTAGGCCGGAAGAAAAAAGTACTATTTGAAGCATGTGTTTAAAATGGAGCCATCCAGAAAGGAAAAGGAGTAGGGAAAGATGTGAATGACATGGGGAGGAATAAAGAAAGAGCGGCATGAAGTGAGAGACAGAGAGAAGTGAGGTGAGAAATGGTTGTGATTGCCTGGTGTGCCTCAGTGGGTTCTGCTGTTATTAGTCATACTACCTGCTGCTGTGATCTGCCCAGCTCACCTCACCCAGCCCTCGCCTGCACCCTTCCACCTGGCGTGTGCATGTGCCCTCATGCATTTGTGTGGATGTCTAATGGGTTTTAGAGCTGGCGATGAGTCCACTGTCTCACTTTCCCCACTCTCTCTCTCTCTCTCTCTCTGCACCCTCTCTGGAGACTCTCCGCTTGCCTGGAGAAAACAGACTCTTACCTTGGCCTTTGCTGTAAATCGCCCCTCAAATGAGTTCTTACTGTGATCCCCTCACGCTGCCTTGGACCACAGCTCTCTTGAGAGAACTACTTAATGATCCCCAGTCTGATAAACGGAGGCCCGAGGAGTGAATGGAAATGCAATGCTGAAGGGAATATTTGAAACCAGTATTGTCTATCATGTGGCCTTCCCCGAGAGTGGACCACTTCACCAGAGTGGACTGACCTCCGCAATTTATTACCTACACCGTTGACATCCATCACATCTCAACCCTCGGGGACACTCACGCAATAATAATATCACAGCAGCCCCATACAACTGGCCATATGACGGTCTGCCCACTGCTGTGGCTGCCTACATGGTTTATTAAATGACTGTCTAGGTGGTGCTGTGGCTTCCTCTATGGTTTTCTGTGCAACATACTGCTTCCTACTGTGACTATAGGTGTATGATTCATTAAGATTAATTATGTTTGAGTGACTGGTGCTCTGGCTGGATGTTTGGATGTAAGACTGGAAATATGATTCAGTATCTATCCCTCAGTACCCCCATCTCCATCAGCAGCCCATTGGATTTCTTCCTGATCCTCCTTCTTCCCTCTCAGTCCTTCCTATCAGAGTGTTATGAGCATCTTTTGGACATGCACTTCATCACGTAAATGTGGTTTTACATGTTGGTCTCATGGTCGAATAAGCCCCCAAGTCTCTTAACAGTAATCTCACTTAGTTTCACTTAGTAATATTTCTGTAACACCCCCTACATGCCGTCACATTAATGTACAGGCTACAGCAGCACAAGGTTAATAAACCAAGAAATAGTGTGGATGAGCCAATTTTAAGTTTTGAGGAGATTTTTCTCATGTCAGATCACTCTGTAAAAACTGATTATTTTCCCCTTTGCAATGTAGAGCAAAAGAGGAAAAAAATTATACTTTGAAAAAACCACAATCTTTATTCTATCTAATATATCTTTATTAGAGGACCCTATATTGAGAACTGAGAACAAGCGTCCTTCATATCCGCATTTTGATATGAAGGTGTCGCTGCTCTCTCTCGTTTATCAGACACCAAATATTGTGCGAACGTTGCAGCTCTATCCAAAACAGTCTTCTAATGGAATGGACTGCATTTATATATCACTTTAAATCCTTTACAATTCCAGCATCTTGCTCAAGGACACTTCGAGGTGTGGACAAGAGGGGACAGGGGTTGAACCGCCAACCCTGCGATCTACCTGCCGAGCCACAGCCGGCACACATATATTTTAATAGAATCATTACGAACAATTTACATAATGGAGACTTAGGTTTTAAAGCCCAAAAGCCATTACTTTAATAGATAGATGGACCCAGCAATGTTATAGACTCCACATCTGAAAAAGAGCTCTAGAGTGAGGTATGGCTGTGAGTGATAATGTGTGTGTAGCCATCCTGTGGAGTGTGTTGTGACTGGGCCAGGGGAGTTCTCAGGGGTATAGCTGTAAATTAAGACAACAGCAGAGATGGGAGGGATGGAGGATAGGAGGAACACTTCCAGGTGTTGCAGAGTGTTTAATCACTCACCTGTGAGACTAATGAGATGAGCCGGCGGACCACACACACATACACACACCCATATATGCTCACACGTACACGCACACTCATAGACTGGTGGGACTAATTACCAAAACTCCAGCACAGTGAACACACCACCACAGCACGGCTGGTACAAACGTATACAAACACACATACAAATACGCGACAGCTTGCTGCTGCCTCCCCAACTCATTACACCGCTCATCTCCTGCTTCTCTCCTCGTCTTGTCGCCATCTGAAGGAGACACCGAGGAAAAGGAGAAGAAAAAGAGAGCAGAGTGGTAGCTAGTAGGTCAGGAGGCAGATAGGCAGAGGCAGCTATTCTCCATGCAGGCTGTGGCTGCAGGCAGCGCTACAGGTAACAAACACATCAGTCACATACACAGCGCACCTGTTACTGTACAGATGGCAAGCCCTGGGAGAGAGGCAGGCAGAGCAATGAAGAAAGATGAGCAATCAGACAGAGAGCGAAACACAGAGGAGAAGCGAAGGGAGGGATGATATTTTTCATGGGTAGATTGTTAAAGGAGATCGAGGAAGGGGAGATTGGGGAGGCTGGTGTTGTGGGGTCAGGGGGGCTGCACCTGTTTGTGTAATTATGTGGTAACAAGGGAGTAGGGTGGAGGGAAAGATGGAGGGAAGAGGCAGGAGGAGGAAGAAAGGGAGGGATTTCCTCACCTGTGTCCCCCGCCTGCAGCAGATAGAGTTCTGTGTAATCTAGTGAGTCTCTCTCTAGGTTCTCTGTATATCGTTATAAATATTCATGCACATCTTTTTAATCTTTTTCTTTTTTTAATCTCTCTTTTTTTTGTTCAACCTCACATAAGAAATAGCCCTCTTCATTACCTGTATCCTCATCAAAGACACTGTAACATTCTCCAACACTCTCTCTGCTCTTGAGATATACCGTTATAATTTTGTCCTCTATAATCATGGAATAAAAGGATTTAGTCTGTGTGCGCATGTGGTTGTGCCCCCAGCTACAAATCTTAATCTCCTGTCTATTAGCATATTCAGAGTTCTCCTTTAGCTGGTGGAGGCATCTGATAGGCTAATTTCACAGCCCCGCTGGCCTTCATCTTGCTCCAGGAAGTGAAGAGGATGATGTGTCTTGGGAATAAGATGAGAAGAAAAAAAGAAGTGCTCCAGCCTTTTCTGTCTCAGTCGCTCTCTCAACGGATCTAGCTGAATTCAGAATGAGCTGAAGGTAGTCTGGAAAATACTGATTTTGCATCAAAAGATGAATTTGGCAAAAGTAAACTAGTTTTTGTGCTGTTATTGGTGTCATTTTAGTTCCTATTTTGGGCAGTCGGTTGGCACTATTCTTGAGCTATTTTTAATTAGAGAGCAGGTGTAATCTCAAAAAAAAGGGGGTGGGGGTCTATGTGGTGCAGATAAATGGACCTTTACAGGCTTGTCTAACACTAAGTTTTGGGGCCATAAAGAACCCTTTAAATATTCTTTACAACAACATGGTCAAATGGTTTTATAGAGAACATTTACAGTGCTTTGAAGAGCTCTTTAAGAACACTTGAAATTCTTCAATTTGCACTATTAAAATGCCTTTTTAATAACTGTTGAATTTTCTCTCAGATTTTCCAGGTTTCTTTGATTTCGACAAACCAAAGCGATCCTTGAGCAATTATAGTTCTCTTTAAAAGCATTTCTCCAGCATTCATTTTTCTGTGAGTACATTTTCTGTCTCATTCAGTGACTTGTTCAGTGTTGCAGGAATTAAACATGACATTTCATTAGACGTTTATGAATTTTGACCAAAATTCTCCCATGTTTAACCACATAATATCAACAAGACATTAACAAAGCCCAATTTAGCACTGGCAGTATGTTGCCAGAGTCTCTAGCAAAAATGCTTAGAATATGAATACTTCTCCTTGATGTTTCTGTTTAATTTAATCCCGTCCATCTCATAGACAGAGAGGAATTTTAGAATTCTCCATGAAGCCATCTCTGGAAATAAACCACAATCTCTAGAAGTGCAGACTTATGTCTTATTCTTGAGAAGCTAAGAGGTCAAGTCGAACAAGGAGCATCCACTGGCCTTTAATATTAATCCACACAGATGCAATGAGCTTCTCTGTGCTTGGCAGTGGGCAGTGTTGTGTGTACTGTGTGTGTGTGTGTTTGAGAGGGAGAGGAAGAGGGCTGGGAGAATCAGATTGCCTATTCCAGTCACACAGATAGTCTTTCACTCCTCAGCCTGTGACAGCATATTTCCTTCCCTCTTCATGCTGGTTGCCTCTTCTCTACCAGCTCCCTCTTCCTTTCCCCTCCTCCTCCTCCCTCCCTCCCTCCCTCCCTCCCTCCTTCCCTCCCTTCTCTCTCTCTCTCAAATGCAAATTCAAATTAGCTCTATTGGTATGACAGGGATTTGTATATAACATAACCTACAGTACAGTAATAACAGCGACATTCTTATTGTTCTTTGTCTCTTTTAATCCCAGCTGCCTCATTCACTTTTCCCACAACTATCTTCCTCTCCTATGCCCTCTCTTCCTCTTCCTCTATCCCTGTCCTCTTTTTTTGTTTTCCACACACCTCTCCCCTGCTCCCCCGACCCTCTCTGAGCTGGTGTATGTATTGGTATCATTAGCAGCTGCACTATGATGGATGGCACTGAGAGGCCGGGCCCTGACGGGGTGGGACTCTGCTTTAGCACACCATCATTACCTGCACCACATACACATACATACAGATACACACACACACAAGCATGGGTGTATCACACTGATGCCATGTGTGTGTACGTGCGTATCTGCACCAAAGTGTATTTACAGCTAATGCATGTCTGAAACAAATGATGTCATTCAGATGCCTGCTTACAGATGGAAAAATGACTATTGAATTTGAACACCCCCTCTCTCTGAAATACACACACAGACACACACACACAAGCTCAGAAACGCACCCAGCCTTTTCTGAGTTTTGAGAGGTTTGTATTGACTCGGAGCCCCACAGGGAAGTGAATGCCAATAGCCCCTCTACTCTCTGTGAGAGTTCAGACAGACCAGCAGTCCAATCGACCATAGGGTGCTAAAAGGGTCTATTTCAAGAGCTGGCAGAAAGTTTCACCTCCAGGAACTTTCACAGACTCCATATGCAGCATGAGATGTTTGCACATTGCCATGGTGTATGTGTGTGTGTGTGTGTTTGGCTGGAAATGTTTGCGCAAACTTCAAAGAATTTGGAATTCACAAATGGAAATTATGCAAATCGTGACCCACGTCTGACAATCCCGTGGTGATTCACTCTGTCTGTTGATGACATCAGAGGGTGCAGGCTTTATCTGGGATTGATATTTGTGTGTGTGTGTGCATGCATGTCTGTCTTTGTGAGAAAAAGATGGATTGGACAGCCAAGTAGTACAACAAACAAATATAAAGTTTAGTGTGAGAAAGTGTTAAATATCCAGCTTCCTGTGCCACACATTGGTGCTGTAGTGACTCCCCTGTGTGTGTGCTATGTGTGTGTGGAGTGGTGTGGGGGCTGATCATGTTGTCAGAGTCCATAAGAAACAACAGGGCCTTATTAAACACGGACACTCAGCAAAGATTGATTTTGTTTGGCTGTCTGTGTTTTAACTGGAAGGGCAGGCGACTGTGACAGTGTGCGTGGGCGATTAGACACACGGGCAGGAGGCAAGAACTGTGACTGACTGATAGCCGCTAGTGGCAGGAGGCTGCACGGGGAGGAGGGCCGGGGAGAAGATGTACTTGTACCCCCTCGGGGATTTCTCCCAAGGGTTAGAAGGGGTAGATTGAACCTAGACATTCCCTCTGCGCTCTGACTGGGCTCAGAGGATGGAGGTGGAGAACCTGTTCCTCCCCCTGCAGTGCAGACAGACAGACAGAGTTTGAAGCCATCGATAAAGCCCGCCCGTTGGCTTCTCCAGATGTGTGTCTTGGTACAAGTTTCTGGCAGCAAGCTGCTTAGGCAGGGCTCGCCAGCGGCTTGCAAGTGAAGAAGTTTGGGGCTGTTATTGTTGAAGGTTTAGCCTAAAGCATCCTTAGCTTCTTTCAGTCACTGCCTACTCCATTCCTTTGCCATTCAGTCCTTCTCCTTCTCTTTATCTTGTCTTCCCCTTCCTTCTTTGAAGCATTTGCAGAGACTGAGCAGAATTATTTTCCTCTTAAAAGAACTTAAACATTCCCATGAGCTCCTCCAAACAAGCACCACATGTTTATAGGGATATAAATATACATTATATGTGTGTGTGTTTGTTGTTGTTATCTTTTTTATTAGTGAGCTGATTGTAGAGCAATAATCTGGGAATGGGCTAGGGATGAAACATTTTCTCTCCTGATACATATTCTGATACCAATTACAGATGTGATACCAGTGATCTCTATTTCTAATTTGTACGTAAGATAAAATGAGGCCAGATTGCTGTGGCACTAAAAGCTGAGTCAGGACCCACCATGACTGAATGAATGTAACTGATGGAGGAAACACAGAATTTTTATAATGACTTTGACAAGGAATCTGTATTCAGTGTGGATCAGTCTCATCACAGCTGATAGCCAATCCACTTAAAAGTTCAGTATGGGCACCTATACCAATCCGGTGTATTGGATCCCTGCTATGGGCAGTGCAGCTGTGCTATATTTAGCAATGTCGCATCACAGTTCAAGTTCGTAGTTTTGAATCAGCCGGCTGGGATGCCCTAACCTTTCTGTGTGGAGTTTGCATGATGTCTCCAACTTGGTTTCAGACCTCTGAATCCCATTGATGGCTATTTAAGCCAGATGGTGAAACAGTCCACCAAATCCATGTGTAATGAAAGTTACGTCAGGGGATGGATAGGACGAAACAAAAACAAAAACAAGTAACCCCACCTCCCAACAAGAAATGGGCTGACATGAACAGGCTGAAGTTAAACAAAATGTCCCTTCAGTCTGATAGTCAGGCAATGTTGTCCCCTTGTGTGCCTTGGTTTTCTTTGGGTTCTCTGGTTTCCTCAAACAGTCCAAAGACATGCAGGTTAGTGTAATGAGAAAACTCTAAATTGCCATTAGGTGTCAATGTGAGTGTGAATGGTTGTTTTTGTTATCCCTGTGACAGACTGTGATAGGCTCCAGCCCCCCTGACACTGCACCAGATAAGTGGGTATAGATGATGGATGGATTAAAATTTCAATGTCCATATGTGTTTGCAAACACACGTCTGTGTGTATATACCTGGGGTGGCTCCTGGATTATGTAATGTTTACGACTGTACTACTGTTTTTGTGTCAGTAGACAATGATGCAGACACACAGTGAAGCAACAGTAGTCCTTTTCTCTATCTTTATTTCCCTCTCATCCATCTATCTGTCTCTGTGTGTCTGCCTTTAGAGGCACAGTTTGAAAAGCCTGTGGTACGTCTGTGTGTGCGCTTTTGCCTCTGTGTGTGTGTGCACGTGTGTGTTTGTGCAACAGCATCGTGCGACACCATGATTAAGTGTTTTGAATAATTGATGATTGCATCCCTCATTAAGTCTCAGTCTTCTGCTCAGGCAGGCTCTGGCTCTATTTTTATGCACTAGAATCCTCCTCTCTTCTCTTCCACTCCACAGATGTAGCGAATCCATCATTCACTTTAGGCTCTGCTGATGGGGGTCCAGAGGGGCTGTGGGGGATCTAAATCATGTCGAGTGGACATGTTTAACAGGCCAGCAGCACAATGGACTGTAGCTCAGTGATGATGGTTTTCCCAAATCAAAGAGCAACCCCTGGCTTCAGAGCTACTGGGGATACACTGGTCTCAACAGGCCAAATTGTAAAATATGTCACCGTGCAGCTGTGAGTGTGACAGGGTGGGAAATTAGCACCAGCCACCAGCCAAATGCTGGTAAAATATGAAAGTGGCTGGTAGATTTCAGACACAAAATAATGATTTACTATTGAGTGGCTGGTGAATGTGAACATGTATCTGTCAGTGTCTGGCAGATGCTCACATTTTAATAAGTTAATTTCCCACCCTGGAGTGTGAGCATGGGTACTTACTCAACTACCACTGCAAAACTTCCAGCCCTCTTCTTTACTGTGTCTGCTGTCATTCCCTGTACACAATTTATTCATTCATTCACCCACCGCTGATGCATAAAATTAAAGAAGTAAAGTTGCCATGAAAGTGGTATTTATTTATATCTGAAGGGTCAGGGGAAGGGTGGTCAGGGGGTCTGGTGTGTGTTTGTACTGTACTTGGTTGATCATGAAAATCCATTACCATACTGCTGACATTTGCCTGCTTCTGTTCACTACAAGATACCATAAATCCCTGAATCATTCTTGAAGAGGATGGAGCTCCAGCACCACTTCCACATGTTGCTGAGTGTTGGGAATGAGAAACAACATGCAGCAGGTCTGGACGTATGAAGACCATCTGAACTGATACATCTTCAGAGATTAAGAGGAGAAAGGCTGCAGCAGAACAGAATAAAGGCACGAATTGCCAAATTATCAGTCGCACCCTAAATGCAATGCTGGAGTTCAGCAAATGTGTTTTACATGTGTTAATAGAGAAGAAGAGAATGATGCAGACTGATGGAGTGGAATAGCAGAGTGGGGTTGAAGGAGGCAGCGAGGAGATCAGACTGACAGACAGACAGAAAGGTGGAATCAGACTGCAGGTTTGTTAATAAAGGCATATCCACAGTCTGTCAGCAAAGCCGCAGCTTCCTCTCTGCATGAAAAAGACAGTCTTACACACATTGTTGAGCAAGGCCTATTTACATTTTAGCACATTAACAAGGCAGAGGAAACACACACACACACAGCGAAGGTGCAGGGAGAACGAGCTTCGTTTTCATCTATTTCCCCTTAAAACATGAGAAAGGAGGAATTCCCCAAAGAGAGTGCAGCACTTTGATATCTACAGCCCCGTGTCTGTAAATAGGTTAGGTGAAGACGATGTGAGGCGTGTGTGTTTGTAAGTGTGTGTGCATGTTTTTGTGTTAATTTGCGATCTGCACGTGCATGTGATGCTGTCATCTTGTGGGGTATCCTATTTCTGGCAGGGGATTGTGGGTGGGAAAGTGTGTGTATGTTTACCTTTTCCTGATGAGTTCTCTGCTGAATGTTCCTTCTAGTCATTCAGGCAGCCAGGGAGCCATGTGGAGTACCTCAGAGCAGCTTTGTGTTTCCGTGTTCAGTGTGCTGTTGTGCTGGCTGGTGGCCTGGCTGACTGCCTGCTGAAGTAGCTGCACTGCTGTTCTTATAGGCCTCCTGGCCTGTTGCAATAGCTGGTGCTTTATCCACTAGACAGCTGCAGTAACAATTTTGAGGTGCTGTTTGTATGTGGTACAGTTGTAACCACTAAAGTCACAATTTTTATTTTTCCTGCCTGCTTCAACCTCAAGAGGAATTGTCTGGAATCCAGCGCTGCTAATGTGGTGTGGGGGTGTAATGGCTATTTAGATCAGTGTCAAAAAGGCCCTTTTTACCACAGGCCTGGAATATCACGCTTCAGCTGTGATCATATGCATTTCGACAGCGGCCGCTCAGCAGGTGATAACTGCATTGACCCCTGATGTTGTGCCAAACAGTGACAGTCTCCACCCTCAACCAAACTGTGCAAATGCAATGTGTGGCTGTGCAGGTGGCTAGAGAGATTTTTCATTTATGAAGGTCTTGCTATGTTCAGTTTTTAGTACTGTATTATACTTTTGAAGCTTTAAAGCAATGCAAGAGTTGCTGTGTTGTTGTTCTTAGTTCCAACAGCATATCAGAACTGTGCTTGCTGTGTTAAGTTAACGCTGTTGAGCTTATTTTGGATAAAGGCTGCAACTAACATTTAGTATTCATAATTAATCTACCGATTATTTTCTGGATTAATCTGTTAGTTATTTGATCTTTAAAATGTAAAAAAAAAAAAATAGCGAAAATGCAAGATAATATCTTTGCCTGTTTTGCCCAGCCAACAGTTCAAACCCCAGTTTACTGTTACATAAAACAAAGAAAAAAGGCAAATTCTCACATTTGAAAAGCTGAAACCAGGTCATGTTTGGCATTTTTGCTCGAAGAATGACTTAAACAGTCAATAGATTATAAAAAAGTTGGCGATTCATTTTCTGTCAATCAACTAATTGATGAATCTACTAATCGTTTCAGCCCTATTTTGGATCAGTGAAAACATCTTCTGCAAACCATGTTAGCACTAGGGTTGTTCATGACTAATTGATGTTTGATGAAGTGGCAAGTTCACCCAAGTGCAATAAGTGCCAGTACCTCTTCATCTAACCAGTTCACTGTCACTAATTCTTCTTTTATTATTATTATAATATGGTCATCTGCAAAACAAATCCACCACATTTTTATCAACAAGGAGTTACAGTGAACAGACTGTACTTGTGGCCCACATCTGACCCCACAGTACATGCCCATATTCTTAAATAAAAACCAGTAAGACTCCAGTCTGCTGCCAGGAGATTATTTATCTCCTTATACAAAGGCATTTGGCTACAGCCCTTTCTGCTGAGACAAGAATGGGGTTTAAGTGCCTTGCATGTTTAGTCTCATTATATTGTCCTCAAGAAAGTTAGTTGAGCAGCATTATTATGTGTAATCTTTTGAATTTTGTTTGGCTATTTGTTGAAGGATGACTGGCAGAGCGGGAGCAGGAGCAGCGGTTTTGAGTGACAGAATTATTTCTTTTTATTTCATTTAGGATTCAAATATCTTTATTTACTCTGGTTGTGAAAATAGCCATGTCAATTGTTTAAATAAAGCTTTCATCAAGGAAAAGCATTCATATGTTATGAGCTTTTAATGATTAATCGATAATTGATCATCAACATGGCAGTGGCTCGATTATGGAAATTTTCATCCCTAGTTGGCACCTGTTTAATGAACCATCCTGGGCAGTCTGTTTTACAGTTTCCTGCATTTAATCATCACCATCTATCAATCATGTTATTGTTGGCTGAACATTGGACAAAGTGAAGTGATATGCAGGTGAACTTTAACCCACAGCTCATATTCTCCAGTCTTGTCTTATCTCTCTCGCTCTCTCTCTCTCTCTCTCTCTCTCTCTCTCTCTCTCTCTCTCTCTCTCTCTGTTGCACACACACACATACACACATATTAACTCATTCACCCATTGGTGCGTCTTGTCCTCTAACCTCTATTAGTTGATCTTTCACACTTTCTTCCGTTCTTTTCCGTTATGCTCAGTTTCATTCTTTACCGCTCTCCGTCTCTTCCTGACTACCGGAGTTGAGTGGACTCTGTATTTTACCTACTATATATCACGAACTGGTAGGTCTTAATATTTCATACCTTTAGTTTTTGCTCTTGAGGTAAACCTCTGTTTCTTTCAGGTAGAATGGTTTTTGATTGACATTTGTTTCTCTCTTTGGTTTGCTAGTTGACCTTTAGTTGGCATTTCAAGGTGCTTTTAACCATCTGGGTAGCTAAAAGTAGGAGCATTTGATTGTGTCTGATTGTTAGTTAAAAGAAAGATTGTTGATTTACCATTCAGACATCTGAACCATGACATAATGTAACAGGGGATAACCTTTGGTACACGCAGTCATGGTTATTCATCAACGAGTACAGCTCAGAGGAGAAATGTGCTGCTGATAAGGGTTCTGCATTGGTGTCAGGATACAAAGGTGGGGTTGGTGAAGGGGGGTGGGGGGGCAGTAGATAAACAGAGCACAGGTAGTTAGAAAGGTAGTGTAGAGGTGGTCTCTATGATTATTCATTATTGAGATGGAAGGAGAGCTGAATGAGTGGAGCCGCTAATCTAACTCTGAGCCTGATGGACAGAACACAATTACACTGAGAGTAGGAGGTGGGAGAGAGAGGGGAGGGTAGAGATCCAGCACCCCCCACCCCCCTTTCTCTCTTTCTTTCTTTTTTCTTTCCTGTCGCCTGGCAGACTTTACTGTAGCTGCAGATGATTTCTGGGCATTAAGCTCCTGTTGGCAGCATCCTGTTTATCAAGTCACATACAGTGGAGTGCGCACACACACACACACAAACACAGGCAGATCCTCACATCACCCACTCGCGCCTGTTGGCAGCGCCCCATTTACGGACGTCCAATTTACTGCTCGTTCCCTTCTCCTCCTTTCCTCCAGTCCGTGTCTCCTCTGGTATGGCTTCAGATTGCTGTCTAAATCCAGACACACTAAGCCATGTTCACATCCTACTCTGCTGCTACTTTTAGCTCGCGCGCTGATTCCAGGTCAAACCGCCACTACAGCGTTCACGATGGCTTGTGATGGTGCTGCTCTTTCCTTCATGTTGTCTGCGTGTGTGTGTACGAGGCAGGGGATTTGTACAGCTGAAGCTAGACACGGACTGCTTTTTTTGAGAAATTAGCTTGTTCCCCCCTCCAGGGACTGTAGCTTAGATGTAGAACTCTTCCCCGACTCTCGGAGAAGCAACCATATGTCTGGAGCATTGGAGAAGTCTGTAGGCTGGTGCTGCAGCAGATTTTTCATTTTCAGCCTCAGAGTCTCGTTTTCTTGCTCATTTTCACCAGTGGACTAGTGGCTGTTGTGCTTGCAGTGGTTGGATGAGTTGGACTTCTTCAACTAAGTGAGTAGTGCTCTCATAGGAGCAATTTAGCAGACAGAACATGAACTCTAAACTCATTTAACACATTTTTCTTGATATGTTTTGGATTGTACACTCAATATAAAACCACAGAAACATGTCTTTGAATCTCGGTCTTTGTAGTTGTAGAATAAAAGCTGTTATTTTCTGGGTTAAGGCAGCGAGGGGGTTTCTAGACTGCTTCTTTTCTGGTCCAAGTCGAGGATTAACAGACTGCCTTTCTTAAACACAAGCTCCAGATGCTGCCTGAAAGACTTCACAGCTAGAAGAAAAACGAATTGAGAGAACAAAAAGGAAAGTGAAGAGGGGGACATGTTCAGGGTTAGAGCTGAAGCCACTCAAACTCCATCCTTTCTGTTCTGATTTTACTTCCTTGGGCTTTTTTCTCTCCCCTTTTACCCCTTGCTCATTATCTTACTCACCCACTCTATGTTCCCTCACCCCTCACTTTCTTTCCACTCTGTTCATTTCTCTTCCCTCTAACCCCTCTCTTCATACTCACTCTCTCTCCATCCATTTGGTGGAACAGTGCTGCTGATAATGCCTGTAATTGGAGTGACTCACACTTTTCCAGTGTGTTTGGACCAGATAAAGAATATTGTCAGCATTTTGCCGACATGGCCTCTGCTGGCTGAATTAAATGGACTCTGTTCTGTTCTGTCTGCAGCAAATTAAAAGCCTCTCAATTCATCTGTTCTCGCCCGAGGCTCACAGGGGCCTCCTATTCACACAGAAACACCGTGGAGAGGGGTGGGGGAGAGAATAAGAGAGATTTCCCTCTTCCCCAAGAAACACCAGTCTTTTCGTTTTGTTCAAGTCTGCACTCAGCCACTGTTGGATGGAGACGGAGAGGGAAAGAGAGATGTACTCTTCTTCTTCTTCTTCTTGATGTTCTAGAAGCATGATTACTGAAATAAACTGTCATTTTGAAATTATCAGAACTTTAAATAAAAAAAGGAAGGCGAGGTCAATACTGATAGTCTAAGGAGAGGTGAGGAGCAGCTCAGAAGGTAGTTGGATCATTATTCAGCATGTCAACTTGCAGCTGTCTCCTGTTGTCTTTGTACTTCAGCGTCTCTGTGTAAGAAAGGAGCTTGTCTGCATTTGTGCGTGCATGTAAATGTGTGTGTGTTTTCATGCATTCACGCGACAGGTTTAGAGTGCTTTTGGCTGCTAGGTTATAGTAGTCGCTGCCAGTTAACACTAAGTAGCGGCAGATGGGCAAAGAAGGGGCAGAATGCTGGGGCCAGAGTGGCCCATCAGGCACTGGACAGGGCCCAGGAAGAGCAATGGGTGTGATAGTAGCATTAAAGGATTAATTAGTTTTGGTCATCTTTGCTGTTGGTAATAAGAACTTTGGAACCACCAAGTTAATTGCCAATATCTGGGAACGGGGCAACATGTTGGAAAAAGTCAGACAAGGCTTTACCGTTATAGTAACATGGTGAAATGATTACCCAGTATCCCTTGCAAACACCCATCACAGTTTACAGCCAGACTGGTTCAACTTTGATCTACAGTACTCACATTATTGACAGGAAGCAGGAAGTGTAGAGCAGGTCTCTCCAGTCCGTTACCATGGGCAACATGTACTCAAGGCCCCCGATCAGAAACGAGCTCATTCTCATGCCTTCTGAGAACTCTTGCTAGGTTTTGCCTGCCAAGAGTAAACACAATCTAACTGAAGCAAACCTCTTTCTTCCTCTCTTTCTCCCCAGCTCTCTGTGGGTGTGTGTGGGATGTTGTGTCAGGGCTAAAGCCCATCCCTCTCCCATGAGCCTGTGTGCCCACACACACACCTGGCGCCTCCACGCACACACCCGGCGCCCACACACCCACAGCCAGCACTGACGCTGTGAACTGGACCCTCGGAGCCCAGCGGATCCCAGCGGAGCCAAGCGGAGCGGAGTCTAGCCCAGTTGGAGCCTGAGGATGTCAACAGAGACAGAGCTACAGCCAGCGGTCAGGCCCAGCAGCGTCAGACGGGACTCGAAGAGGAAAGGTAAGTACACCATCACACCTGTTGCACAGTTTGAAACAGTGTGAAGAAAGTTATTGCTCCTCTAAATTATAGTGGAATTAATTTACTTAATACTCTGAGGAATACTATGAGGAAAGATATCCCGTTATACTACTACTTTACTTACTTTTAGATTAGGACCAAATCCTAACCTGTTATTGGTACTAGAAAAAGTCTAACAAAAGAGTCTGCCATAGATATGGGCACCACTTCTTGCACCATGTTCGAGCCAGCTGTTTGAAAAACGATCCTGGTGTGTTTACCAGTGGTGTAAGCATTCCCACCATTATCTGTAACGAGACACGGTTCTTCTGCAAGTTTCATGTCGGTCATGTGGGTCCTCGGCCATGTTGTACTTGCTCCTGACAACAGCAGTAAGTGACACAGGTTTGAATTCAGTGCATCGTACTATAATTTTGTTGAGATTGTTGTTATAATGCAGTAATATAATATTCATCAGGTCAGTGTTTATAATTTAATCAGTGAAAATCAAAATGCAATGTGTTACACTGATGAATTACCGAGAAGAGTATATTGCAAAAACAAATTACTTTCCGAGGCTGTACCCTCTAAAAAACTGTTGTTAGACACAAACACCTTTGTCAGCTACTTTATTCTCTTTATTAATTGTGTCTTGATTCGCTGTTGATGATGGATTCGGGTCAGAAAACAGAATGCAGGGCTGCTGTTGTTCATAGCTAATTAACAGGTGCGTGGGTATTACGGTACAGTAGGGTGCTACCAAACAGGTGCGGGGATGTTGTGGTTGGTGAGAAGCAAACAGATCCAGGTGTGAAAAGCTCCAGAGGCAGGTAGCTAGCAGGTGTATGAGAGCAGGCCTGGGTGGTCTCAGAGCAGAGGTGATGCCAGGGGCCAGGCTGGCAGCCATCACCCAGCTGCTCGGTGCCACCTGCCCGACTGCGAGAGCGACGCCTAGCATTCTCTGAATAAGCATCTGATTGATGTAGCAAAAACTCTGGACACCGTCGGGAACAACACTTAATGGATGCACACAACCACACAAACACACACACGTACACACACAGACTCACTATCACCTGCAGCAGATGCCTCATTGCACACAGCGCGCTTCAGCCCCTGCAAACAAGCGTTGGTTCCCCCATACACGGTGTGTGAGGGAAGGCTGAATGCCTCTCATGTCCTATTTAGAAACAGTATTGTTCTGCTGCAATGGAGATCATGTTCATCATTCAGACTGCTCTCCATATGTGGGGAGATGCAGACACACACACACACACACACACACACACACACGCATACACACAGGGACTGGGATTGAAGCCCAGAAGAGCATATGAGAGGAAAGATGAATGGTTTGCCTTCAGCATTCAGACTTGAGGCTTTTTAGCTTATCCTCTCTTCCTTGTTCCCCTGTCTCTCTCTCTCTCTCTCTCTCTCTCTCTCTCTCTCTCTCTCTCTCTCTCTCTCACTCAGACACACACACACACACTACCTTAGACCTTGTCTCTGCATTTATTTTTATTTTTATGGTATGTAGAAATTACTCGGCTACAGTCGTCAAGCTGGGTCATACCGAGTATTCATCTCTGTTCTGATCTGGGTCATTCTTCCCGACAGACACACATGCGTATACACACACACACACACACACACACACACTCAGCAGGGTGATGAAAGTCAAATGCAATCATATACCACACACAAGCAATGAGCGTGCTCTGGGAATAGGAACCTTTGATAATGTTCCTGTTCCTGATGTGTATGACCTGAAACTCCTGTGTATATACACACATTCCTGTTTCTGTCTAGCCCCCTAGTTTTTGTCTCTTTCAAGTAGCTGGATTTGAATGAAAATCGATCCACTGAATAGCTGATCATCATTGGGTATGTGTAAATGGCGGCATCTCTGTTGTGAGAATCCCTGCAGGATAGTCCTTCACTCTTGTAATATCCTTCCTCTCCCTCGTCATCCTCCTCCTCCACCCACTGCTCTGACTCCTAAATGACCTTGCCCTGAATGAGTGAGACACAGAGGAGAGACTGATCACGAAGAGAGAGAGACTGAGAGAGACTAATGAGTCGATGTGAAGGAGAGCTGTTTAATCTCAGGCCTTTGTTTCACAGATCTGTGGTGAAGAATGTAATGAAAAAGACTACGGGATAGCTGCGTGTTACACATTAATCACAGATGGTGTGTGTCTGGCTCCATGCGTCAGTGTGTATCTGTGGGTCTATGAGTGCACGTGGGTTTTTTTTTTACGTACAATTACATTTTATTGGTGAGCTCAGGGGTCATTCTTCTAAGAGACCTTTTTTCTCTACCAGAAGGTTTTATTGAATTACCATGACAAGATAGAGATAACCTTTGACCTTTTAGCATTTACATGACCTGAGCTGAATAACTGCAGCTTTCTGCTTCTTCTGACAAAGAATTAGTCAGTCTTACTGGTCAGGCTCGATTATTGAAGTATAATAGTCTTTAATAATCCTCAGTAAATCCAGAAAGATTACATCTCTCCACCTCTCTGATTTTCTCTCTCCACCCCCGCCTCCTTCCTCCCCCACCTCTTCTAGTTGTGTACCTTTAAATCACGACGGTTCCAGTATTAATGTAGGTAGTCATTTAGACCACTGGTTGCCAACCTTTTAGGCTTGTGACCCTTTATAGCAAAGCAATGCCTACTCATAACCCCTCATCACAGGTTGCATGTATCTGTGAGCAGTTCAACAAAAGAGTGGTGTTCCCCTCTCAGGTTAACAACTTTTAGTGGCCTAAAGAGGTCAAACTCTCCAGTATTTTACAAGAAAAAAAAAGATTTGAGAAAACTATAAAAC
Organism: Macquaria australasica; assembly: GCA_005408345.1. Lineage (NCBI taxonomy): Eukaryota > Metazoa > Chordata > Actinopteri > Centrarchiformes > Percichthyidae > Macquaria > Macquaria australasica. The sequence goes on along the minus strand of SEMN01000122.1, from coordinate 838,723 downwards.
TATAAAATAAATATAATTTTGTGTAACAGAAATGCACCATTTACGTGCAGTCCAATACAACACTATCACTTTGACCTTAGTGCTAAAAGATTTAATTGAATCAACACCTCTATGACACTGTCAACAAAAACTGAACATTATAGGCATCACAAAAATGCAGTGACGCCTGCGAGCTAGTTCAGGCAGTCAACTCGAGCTGCATTGCTACACATGTGACATACCTCACTCTCCTCAACCATCTACTGAACACACCCTCACAATTTGGTGGTCTATTTAAACTGCAAAAAATTTCCCATCTCTCCCTCTACCTGTCAATGCCACTGCTGCCCTGCATCAGTATTGCCGCTTGTTCTTTCATCCCCACCACCACCCCAGCATCCACCTGCAGGCTCCGGGGGGGTTTAAGATATTTGCTCATCATGAGGTCGGGGCCTAGACGCCAAACTATAACTATGTTCTGCTGCATAATAAACATTTCAACATGAGTTGTCTGACTGAAATAGACTTTATGGCAGAACTGTTGTTGTTCATAAGACATTATGCGGTACTGTTTGTGTCCCTGCCTGTCTATTGCAATCTTGAAGTTATGCAAAGGTATATGACACCAGTAAGATACCCAGAGTGGATGTTTGTTAATTAGTATAACTGTTTGTTTTTTTAAAAGGAAACAAATTTTGATATTCTATATTATCAATAAAACATAGAGCTGACAGTCTGCCAGTGCAAAAACTTGAATGTTAAATTAGAACAGCGAGCCAATTTGACATTTGTGAAGAGGCCAGCAGCTGCAGACAGTGTTGTCTCCACTTAAAACTTTTACATCTCAGCGCCCACCTTGCTAATGAAGTACGACGAACCATGGACGCCTTACTCTGGGGAATCTTTGAAGCGTGTTTCCCACTTTTACCGTGCAAGCAAATCATTCTGGCATTACGATGTAGGATTCCAGCAACACTGCATTTTGTCAAATGTAGTGTAATTAATATAACTGTAGATTACACTTAAGCTGTTACAGCAAGCTTAATGAACATATGCTCTGCTTTTGCTTCACCCTCCAGAGGATCTGTAGGCAAAACAGGGTACAAATATTGGTCTGTTAAGCTGGCTGAGTTTTATTTTACAGTTGTCTGATGTAGTACAGTTGTTGTATAACATAAAACTTTTGGCTGCAGTATTTATTCACAGTTGACGCTGCGTGAAGATCAGTTTCTATAGCGGCTCCATTCTGACAAAACTAAACACAAAGCGTGAAGAAGGATACAGCTCAAAATAGTGAAATCCCACTATATAAACAGTTCTGATTTTGGCATATCTGTGTGAAGCTGGCATTGTGCCCATATTGTTGTTACAATATGTACGGACATTATCTGGGCTGTGAATGAATATTTGAGGCTAGCCAAATGTTGGTAAATTGTAACTATGATTGGTAAGCTTGTCTACCCAAGCAGCCACTTTGGCAGCTAACCAACAATCATTTAGATGTTATTCATTTCTAACTTCCTACTCGTGAACATAGCAACACTGACTTTTGTATTTTGGGGATTTATCGCCCACTCTGGCAAACCGATGATGACGTTTTTTTTTCTTTTCTATTTGCAGTATTGTATTCATAACATCATTAAATGTTCAAATAAAGCATTCACGGATATGTGTCTGTCTTTCATGATGTGACACAGAATATGATTACAAGTTATAATAACTTCCGCTGCTGTCAACACACGCAGTCAACTGTCACCACAACTCTGAAAAATCATGACTCTACCACAATGGGATTTGGCTGAGGATGTGTGGGAGGGTGTTTTGTACAGTGTAGCTGGCAGTCAGCAGCATGAAAAGAGTGGTTAAGGGTTATAGCTGTGCAGCTGTTAGCCTTTGTGTGTGTGTGTGTGTGTGTGTGCGTGTAGATGTGTGCGTGTGTGTGTGTTTGCTCATCTCTGGTGTGCGATTAGCAAACACATTATCTTCTTCGTGTGAATATTATGCACACATCCAGTCTATCTGGCACAATCACCGCAGCCATTTACTCTGATATCTTTCCCTGGGGAATCTTAGAGCACAAACAACGGTATTTTGAGTGTGTGTGCGTGTCGTGCATGTGTGTGTGTGTGTGTGTGTGTGTGTGTGTGTGTGTGCCTTCTATGAGAGGTAATCAGATCTGTTCCCTCCAATCAGACAGAGATTGAATTGAATTGGCTGTCTGCTGTTGTGGTTGTCAGTGGAGGCCAATAGTGGATACGGGGGGATAGAAGACAAACACGACACTCACTAGCAGATAGTAGCACACACTTTCCAAACGTGGCTTTTCCATCACTAAAACTATATTTAGAGATAACTGCCTCTTCTCTGTCCTCTCCTGCTATCTGCTGCCCTTCTCTCCCATCAGTTTATTTCTGGAAAATTAGTGACCTATCCATCCTGTCGTCTACTCTTTCACCTGTCTGTGCTCTCATCGTACCTATCTATTTATCCATCCACTTTTTTCAGCACTATAATAATTTTAGGAGGAGGCAAGGTAAGGGGGGTGAAACGTGATCAATGCTGTATTCCCAGGCAGGCATCTCATTCCACAAACCCACATCTTCTTTGTGTGTGTGTGTGTGTGTGTGTGGCTGCGGTAGCTTGTGTACTCTGTGATCCTCTCAGTATGTTCAGCTTAGTCCTGTCCTCCACACTAGTTGGTGTGGCTTTGCCCACCGCATCACTAACTACAGTCTCCATAGCAACAGTTTGCTCCCTGCTCATAATTTCCACAAAAGGAAAACGTCCCAATGTCACCCACAGGCTCTAATAGAGGCCGATACTCTCACCCTGCTGTGCTGGTTGAAGGACTGTGCAGTGAAAGGACATTTCTCATTTGTTAGATGTTGACAGGCTGCTGTTTTCTATTCCAGTTTTCTCACAACACACATTAGTACTATGAGTTATAGCAAAATCTGTATTATTCATTTTTTATGTCTTTTGCATAACTCCATTTTCTTGTAGTAAGTGAAGGTGATTTATAGTCCAACTGAAATCACAAAAGTCATCCTGTTTTGCAGTAAAAAAAATCATGTCAAAGTCTTTTTCAGATTTATTGTTAATAATTACATTAATATTGAAAGGAGGAAAAAAAGTCCTTGGAGCAACAGAAGTGCTCCTTTAACCTCTAAGCTTCTGAGTGGGTAGGCTGATGTACATATTTGATTGACAGATATGCCCACAGTTACAACAAATAGGCCATTTCCACCACAGGAACTTTCCCAGGGGACCAAGAACCTTTTGAGGAACACAGGAACTAAACCGAGAGGAACCAAGAACTAAATGTAGTTCCTGAACGATAGGCCCAGGTGTAAAAAGAAACAAAGTCCCGGGGATATACTTTGCAAAGGTTCAAAAACTTCGGGGCCTGAGGTTGCAGGGCTGACTGTCGCTGATTGGTCAAACACGGACGCCGCGGCAACTACAACTTGTGTACCGCTTCATCCACAAAACATTGTATTGAAATAAAATTTGTTTAATTGCTGAACTTTTTGGTCAAAAGGGCTAAAACATCTGCTGGTATCTGCAGCTTACAAGCTATGAACAGACAGCATTTTAAAAGCAGTGGTATTGAAGAATAATTAATTACCTCATAAATTAGCGTCTAAACTGACCGATCTGGGTAAGTTGTTAAGCTGTTCAGTGTGTTACAGATGACAAGCTAATCAGTCTGCAAAATGATGTTGTCTGTCTCATTACATATCCTAAACTCTTTTCCTATATTTCCTGTCTGTTTCTACACTGTAACTATCTAATGAAAAGGCAAAAACCAAAAAAAAAAAAAAAAATGAAGTATTAAATATGAAATTCTCCCTCTCTTTGTACTGATTTCTTTTTTCTCAAAAATGACTACAGGACGTGTAATTTACAAAGCAGATCTAGCAATTTCATTTCATTTGGACTTAAAGGAAGGTGATGATAGTATGTGTACATGGTGAGGAGATAAGAGAAAGTTAGAGACTTAGAGAGACACTCTGGCAGATGGCGGAGCTTCCTTTTCCTTTTCATGCTGTATGATATTCTTCAGCTCTCTTTTGCTCAGTCCCTCTCTTCCAAGGCCCCAGCTGAGTGAATGAAGGGAAGGGGTTCATTATGCAAGATGAGACACAGAAGGATAGAGAGAGGAAGGACAACAACTTCAAGTGGTTCCATATTTTGGCAGAGATGACAGACATGAGAGAAGGCTTTGTTCTGGCACACTCGCCTTGGCATGAAAGGAGGGCTGCTGTGTTTTGAGGAGTTACCTGTGTTTCCTAATGCTTTGAAAGAAGGGCCTCTAGTGTTTAGACAGTCTCACACACACACACACACACACACACACACGGACATACACAAACAAGCGCACCTCCTGTTCACACAGACTGTGGGATTTAGGAAACAAATAGTTTTGACACTTTTCAGTCAGATGTGTCTTTTAGTGACTAAACAGACAGACTAAATTGTGTGTGTGTGTGTGTGTGTGTGTGTGTATTCAGGTGAGAGACTAACAGAGGAATGACAAGGACAAAGTATAAGACAAAGTGAAGTATTTGGTGGAAGCTCACAATGCAGGGCTCAGAACTGATCTTCATTTGCAGCTCTATATGAACATCTATGCCGAGGTGGAATTGAGTGTGTGTGTGTGTGTGTGTGTGTGTGTGTGTGTGTGTGTGTGTGTGAGTGGCGGCTCAGGGGCGACCGACAGTGCAGTCCATGGGGGGAACCGCTTCAGCGTTGCATGACAGGATGCTAGCGGCTTGTTTACACAGCCCACTCTCTGATGCCCTGTCAGAGCCCAGAAAACACACAAACAAAACACATGCACACACACACACGCACACACACACATATGCACATAGACACATGCACACTTGCAGGCCATGTTCCCCTTCGTTAGTGAGACCAATTACCTTGTAATTAAAGCCAGGGCGAGAAACGAGCTTTACCACCAAGAGTCCTACATACAGACAGGGGGATGCTGGGTGCTGGGTAGAGGGGAGGGAGAGGGAGAGAGAGAGAGAGAGAGAGAGAGAGTCAACAGGATGGAGAAAGGCCTCATGCTAGCAGAGCTATTGTTGGCTTCTTATTGAATGGGAAGAACATAGAAAAGGATGAGAAGAAATGAATGGGTAGAGGAGGTGCTTAAATCCCCTTATTCCCCTATAGAACATGCTGTGTTCTGTTGTACGTTGGTGTGTGTTAGATGAAATGAATTTCCTCAGATGAAAACAGGACACGACTGCTGCCATCCCCATCGTCAAAGTTCCATTTAGATTTTAGCCTTAATCAACAACAAGGTGTTGTACATACAGCAAATTCAGTTTCATTCTGCTCACATCAGCTGAGTGCTTTTTCCAGATTACACAGTACATCTTGTCATGGTGAAAGTAATAAGCAAAACCCAGAACACACGCATTCTGAAAACAACTTTGCCACTGAGAATGCAACCATGCTGAACAGCATACAGGCACAGAACATAGGGTTGTTTTGCTCTTTGTGGCTTTATTAAAAGATTTAAGCATTTCCTAAAATTCTGCTTCTTTGCATACCAGTAAGTGAGCAATAAAATCAACTCTTGCCATGACAGTCGTGTGCACACTCGCAAAATCCTCAGTGGGCTTGTGGCTGGATAGAAAGATCAATGCAATAAAAAATAACAAACACAAAACTCATCCAGGCCCATGGCGAGTGTGTGCATATCGAAGACAATGGCTCTTTTACAGCTCAATACAGTAACATTTGTGTGGTAGAGCTGGGAGATATAGTTAAAAAAGTAACATCTCAATATTTTTAAGCTTTACTAAAGGATAATAGACCAGTAATTTTAGTGATCTAGATTAGATTTACACAAAGCAGTAGAATCATTTTACCCATTAACATAATTAAGACTATAAGAGACTAAATTAAGACAAAGTATAATTGAAATATAGAGTCAAATAATCATATTCTGGCTAAATATCTGCACAGCACTGCAACGAATTGCAAAGTTCTGTTACAATGACCGCCCTCTGGAAAAACTATAACAGGTTGTCAGAGCATATCTATGAACTTTGTGTTGTTTTTTTAAATAACATAAAAGCGCCTGTGCTGTCAAATGCTATGAAAATAAGTTATTGACAAAAGTCTCCTTAAAGGTGTCTGTCTTTCCCAGCTCCCACCATACACATGTAAAAAGTTTTCTCTGTCTGCTTTTCCAAAGTGACCTTGACATAGGGTGTGTGTGTGTGTGTGTGTGTGTGTGTGTGTGTGTGTGTGTGTGTGTGTGTGTGTGTGTGTGTGTGTGTGTGTGTGTGTGCATTTGGGACGGTAATGGGAAGTGTGCTGCGTCTGTCCCTGACGTATTTCTCAGCTCTAATGTTTTTCTGCCACAGAGGATGGCTGGACGCCTCAGGACACACGGCAAAGTCTCATGCACAGACAGCTCAGGTCTCTGGCTGTGCCCCTGTCACCCAGGTCAGAGCAGTGGGTGGTGGGGAGATGGAGCTGGGGAAAGAGGGGGGATAGAGGTGGAGAGAGAAGGAATGTTGGGATGAGAGGGGAAAAAAAGGGCAGAGGATAAAAATTACACCATTATAGCTCTTTGAGATTGTCCAGAAGTCTTACTTTACTTGAACCGGTTTCTTCTAGCATAGATGCCAAATTACTAATAATGATAAGACAGATCAATTATATCAAAACCCAGAGGCAGAACATGAACTGAATACATCTTAGTGTAAACATCACATATTTTAGCAAACTACTTGAGCTCAAAAGAGAAAATTTGGTAAACACAACAGCAGTCCTGTTGCAAATAAGACAGAAATAAATGCACATCAGCAAAGGCAAAGCACTCATTTATTTGATGCGTGGCAACAGTGCTTTATCATCTCATTTTACACCCGGTGTTTCACTTAGGCAACTATGACTGTGTTTTTGTAAAGTGTGCATATGCGTATACTCAGTCAAGTGTGAGCTTTTGTGTGCCAAATCAATCGGCCAGAATTAAGCATGGAGCTGAGGGGGAAACTTGTTGTTTTCTTGGCACATGCTGTTTGTGGGTTTAAAAGAGTCTGTGTGAGAGTGGGTATGAGTGAGTGCTTCATCTGAACAAGTCTCTGATAGGTAAAGAAAGCACAAAAAACCCACACACATCCTCACACACGTTCGGCAGAAGGGTTTAGGAGCAGGATTAATTGGAGAGTAACTGCCGTGTTCCCTCATGTGCTGTTGAGTGTTTGTTGGGAACCATCCCAGCTGTAGTTAAGAGCCTCTGGGTGCTTCTTCATCTGGAGCACAAACAAGCTACACACTTTACCAGCCACAGCAAACAATACAGGCCTGCTGAAAATAAATAGTGGCATCAGCTTTTGTGCCACCAACATCACTTCTGAGGAATATCAGATGTTCCTCAGAAGGACAACAACAACTTCCTGTCACAAATCACAAGTCAACCTTTCTTTCTTACACATAGAGAGCTGCTACATCTTTCACTCGTTCTTACCCAGTGACCTCAAACTAATGGCCTAGGTCTCTAATGTCTAATAAAGTTAATGAACTAGACTGTTATGCGTTGTTGGCCTTACACTGAAAACCCTTTGCACTTGGCTTCAATCTTCAGCCTGGATGATCAGCATGATTTTGAATAGAGACAAACGGCACCAATGAAGATCACCCTGAATACCTCTGCAGGTCATCTGAAACATGTTTGGACACATTAACATCTGTCTAAAAGCAGGAAAAGTCCAATCTGTTACACAGTAACTGTATGAATGAACAGGTAGGAATTATTACCAGTATTTCAGGTGAATATTTCAGGTAAATAAAGTGGGTCAGATCATCTGGCTAAACTGTTGTTACAACCTGTAATCTAAATGTAACCCGACCAAAGGGGGAAGGTTCATGCAGAGACAAAGAGGGGTTGGGGCTTTTGTGGAGGAGAGGAGGGTAAAAAGGGGAAACCAGTTGGGAGAGAGTGACGGAGGGATTCACAGGAGGCAGAAGGTTACAGTTGCCAGGGGCGATGCTAGGGGCTTCCCTGAAGGGCTAGACGTACTGTACCAGCAGTCACCTGCCATCTATCACCTGTGGAAGTGTGTGTGTATGTGAGAGAGAGAGAGGACAGTCAGGGGGGTTCTGCCTGTCATAACGCTCTAATCCTGAGTGACATTTATCCAGTGGAGGCCTCGCTCATTCATCCATCCATCACGTTCCATTCCTCCTTTCCATCCTTTGCTCTCTGCTTTATGTCCTTCCCTCCCTCTCTGCTTGTTGCTTCAGACAGACAGTCAAACCAACCCTGCATACCAAGTACTCAAAGTACTCACACACACACACACACACTCACACACACACACTCACACAAACTGTATAAGGTATTAACTGCTTTACTGTAGCCCAGGAAGCTGAATTTCAGATATTACGACTATGGTGTGGTTTTACTCGTTGGGTTGTGCAGAGTAGAAGTTTGTATTTGTGAATGTGTGTAAAAGAAAGAGAGTGTGTGTGTGTGTGTGTGTGTGTGTGTGTGTGTGTGTGTGTGTGTTCACCTGTGTAACTGTTATGGATGATGTTATTAGTGTTATGGTATGGTAGGTGGGGTGTGTGTGTGAACATGTGTTGGGTTGTCTTTTCTGTGCAAGCAGAGAAAGACCTGCTTGTGTGTGTGTGTGTGTGTGTGTGTGTGTGTGTGTAGCAGCCATGACAGATGAAACGGAAGCCTCTTTCATTAGTTGTGTTTGAAGCTCAGCGGGTTCACAGCAATAGCAGACATTTAATTACAGCAGACTGAATGCTTCCCCTGCTGACACACCAAGGCACCCACACACATGCACACACAAACACACACGCACACACTCACAGGGAGGTCTTTCATGGAACATGCTCCCAAAAGGTAATAATATAAACCACTCAGCGGGTGAAGTAACCCTGGACTCTGTACCCTTTTCTCTCTTTCTTCCCCTCTTGGCCTTTCTCGACTTCTCCCTCTCTGTGTGTTTCTCTCCCTCGGTGTGCTAAGTATAGCAGCAGTAATGGTGATGGATGCAGATGGAGGGAGCAGGTCTTAAATGTCAAACTCAAATTAAAACCGCTGTTCCAGTGAGACAAAAGCAGCTGGACACATCCAGTGTTATTTTTACACTCACACATTTACATACATACATTCCCAGACGAAGTCCTGCACAGTCCGACTATGTAACAATAAAGAAATGGATGCTCAGACGAGTGCATAAAAATTCTGATCAAATTGTTACATCCCGTTATGTGTCTGTTTCCTGTTTTATTTTGAAGGACTGTTCTTTGTTCACGGTTACGATTTACTTCCTGTCTTTGTTCTGTTCCCGCCAGTTTTGATTAGGTTCACCTGTTTCTTTACTCACCTGCCTCTGATTCCCTCGTTTAGTTGTTCCCTATTTATACCGGCCCCTTTGCTTTGTTCTGTGTTGGTTCGTTCCGTGTCATGTTCCTGGTGTTTCCCTGCATGTGGTTTCCTGAGTTTCTGCAAGTTCATTTTTTGTGTTTAATAAATCATCGATTTCTGCACCACTCAGCCTGCCGTCTGTCTGCGTTTGGGTCCTTTCCCCTGCTGCCTAATGGCAAACCGTAACACAAATTATATCAAAAGAGTAGAAACATTCGATTTAAATAAAATATACATGTAAATATGAATCAGGATAGATTTCTCTAAATGTGTTAATATTTTCCTTTTAGTTGTCAAGGAAACCACCTCAAACATTAAAATCAAGTTTCTTGGTTTTACAATTAAATGAGCGTAGCGGTTCCATTTGTATAATAAAACGTTTCTAAGCACTTTTTAAAAATGGAGATTCTGATGAGATTGCATCTACAAGTAAGACTTTTTTAGCTGCAAACATACCCAACATTAAAGGTACCCTGTGGAGTTTCTGACCACCAGTAGCACTCTGGAGCGATGTTTTTATGAGAGAGCCCCTGTTTTGTTTGTATTGTGCACACACACAAGCATGCTATTCCAGTGATCAACACTTTATGGTGTCAACGCTCTAACAAAAAATGTAGCAATGCGCTAACAAAGGCAAGGAAGAAGAAGACTGCAAGCTAGTAAACATAAATGTAAAACATGCATGATTTCAAATATTGACATATCGACTTTGCAAATGTTTTATGAGGAAGAAAATGCACTGAATGCGTTTTCTTAGACCTCAACAATACACACAATGTGTTTTTGTGAGTAACACTGAATGTAAACAGACCTTTTGTTTGTTTACAAGAAATCTCCACAGGGCACCTTAAAGGCTTGTTGGTGGCTATACAAAAATGTAACTTCATCTAGAATATTAAATTAAAGTTTCCTGCTTTGTTTTCACAAGCAGTCAAAGAGATTTAGCTGTTGTGTTTCCTGACAACTCATGTTTTGATGTGAAAGATATATGATTGTTTTTTTACACACAGCAGCAGTGTTTCATATTATTTATGCAGGGGGAAGAGATGGTGAGTTGGGGGGGTCATCATACAGTAGCTGCTGACTGTTGTTCTTGAACGCGCTTGTTTATGTGTGCACTCGTCTATATGTACATTTCACAGCACTGTTTCAAGTTTAATGAAGGCAATATTTAAATGTCTTCAAACGTCTCTGCGTTGGAACAGAAACAATCCTCCGGTGGTTTAATCACTTGCTCTCATCTCAGCCCAACTGAGACGTGACACAATAAAGAGAGCTGTTCTCTCTTACTCGCTCCAAAATAAGGACAGATGTTCGTCAGCTCTTTCGTCTCTGAAGACTTTGAGGCAGACAGTCATGATTTTCTCCAAGTAGGACTGTGAATGAGTGTGTGCCTGTTCAATGATTCAGAGGAATGAGCTCATCCACACCATATTTGTGTGAGTGTCTGAGTGTGTGTGTGTGTGTGTGTGTGTAGGTGTCATTTTTTATCAGTGGAGAACAGAGCGAATTGTTTTTCTCTTTGAGATAGTGTGCATGGGACAAGGATTTTCAGACAATTAATTTTCACCAACATGATCTCCGGCGGCCTTCAACTTTCAAAACTTACTATTTGAGGCTTTCACGGTGCAGGGCTATTAATGCAAGGGCTAACCCAAACACAAGTACCTATCTCTGTCTCTGATAATGAGGCCTTTTGTAGCCTTAAATGTCCTTAAACATTGTCCAACCTCTGGAATCCTGCATATATATGATTTCATTCAGGTGATGCAAATGAAACATTTAAAAATGGGCATGTTTATGTGTGTTCAAGTGTGTGCCAGGCCAGCAGAAAAAGCTGAGGGAGGTGGGAGATTAGGCATGATCTGATAGTCCCGTGTTGGTGTTGTTCTTACGACATCATAATTCATGTTGCTCCAGGATGATCATTGCAACTGACCAATCACGTAGTTGTGATGTCATAGCTTTGCGATTGGAGTAAAAAGACAAAAAAAATACTGTTTAAGGACATTTAAGGCTACAAAAAGCCTCATTATCAGAGACAGAACAGGGTACTTGTGTTGGGTTAGCCTCAAATAGTAAGTTTTGAAAGTTGAAGGCCGCCGGAGATCATGTTGGTGAAAATTAATTGTCTGAAAATCCTTGTCCCATGCACACTATCTCAAAGAGAAAAACAATTCGCTCTGTTCTCCACTGATAAAAAATGACACCTACACACACACACACACACACACACACACTCAGACACTCACACAAATATGGTGTGGATGAGCTCATTCCTCTGAATCATTGAACAGGCACACACTCATTCACAGTCCTACTTGGAGAAAATCATGACTGTCTGCCTCAAAGTCTTCAGAGACGAAAGAGCTGACGAACATCTGTCCTTATTTTGGAGCGAGTAAGAGAGAACAGCTCTCTTTATTGTGTCACGTCTCAGTTGGGCTGAGATGAGAGCAAGAAGGCGCCCTTTAGTATTTTTCCGGTCTTTTTTCCCCCAGTTGCAAAGCTATGACATCACAACAACGTGATTGGTCAGATGCAATGATTATCCTGGAGCAACATTAATATATCTCACACGATATCAGATCGTGCGGGAGATTAGTGTTGGACAAAGATGATTCATTAGAGCCACATAACACGATGCTCTCGCCTGTGGTTAAAGGGCTCATTTCTACTATACTGCAATGCTGTAGGGACTCTGTGTGAATGGAGGGAGTGTGAAAGAATGAGGAGAGGAGGAGTGGGACCTCTCCATCACTCCGACTATGACCTTCCAAGAGTCACGCTGTTATAGAGTACAGAACTAATGCCTCAATATATTATCTGAATATGCTGCATTATCATTATGCCTCTCCCTCTCACTATCGCTCTTGCGGTCTTTCACTCACGTATACACACTCAGAAACACAATGCAGAGACACACACAGATATATACAATATTTGATAATGAAATGTTTGCGCACTGCAGGTCAGAGATAGAGAAACAGAATGGGAGAAAGATGGAGAGAGCACGGCACAAAGAAAGTGAGTTTAGCCTTTCGAGCAGCTATTTTCTCTCTCTGCCCTGTATTGTGTGTGAAGAGGAGTGTTGTAGTTACTTCAGGAGATAACATGTAGACTTCCTGGACAAGAGCAAGGTCAACACGCGCGCGCCATTGCCGACACTAATGCATGCGCACAATGGCGACAATCTCGCACACAATAGAGGGTGAGGAGAGAGGGAGGACTGAGAGAGGCAGGGGAGATAAGAGCAATATGTCACACTATTATTTTGCAGAGAAGAGAGGAGTTACAGTTTTAACTCTAATCCCACCGAATTTCATTGATTCACGTGTCATGAGTATATTCACCGGTGCCATTCATATGATGCCACAGTTCAATGCTTGCCTCCAATCTGGCTTAATCACATGAGGAGATATTGCTAACATGAGTAGCTTTGACTTGTTTTTTTTGTTTTTTTGTAAGATTACTGTGGAAGTCTTTTGTGGTCTATGTGATTGATGATCTCGAGGTAATAGCACTGGTCTGAGGTAGATGGAGGTCCTTGACTGGAAGATGTACTGTAGACTGCAGAGTGTGTGTGCATGTGTGTCTGCAGGGCAGGATCGGAGCGAGGCGGCTCTCATCAGGCGTTTTAAGGGCGATGGCGTCCGCTACAAGGCCAAGCTCATCGGCCTGGACGAGGTCACTGCCGCCCGTGGAGACAAACTCTGCCAGGACTCGATGATGAAGCTCAAGGTAAGGAAAGTCTCTCTCTTCTTCTGTCTGTTGATGTGTCTTAGATTAAGAATTTACTTGCTCTTTTAATTTACTGCTTAGATCTTGCTACTAGCATGCATCTTTGCGTGCTAGTACCCAGAAATGACTAAATTTGGATGACTTTAACACCCAGGAAAGATGAAACGTGATTGGCCACTGCCGCATTAAGTTCCATGACCCACAAAAACCATTGAACAACAATAGCCAACACAGTCGTCAGTCCATAAATAGTTCTTAAACTTCATGCATATTCTAAAGTTCAACTTTTAAATATGCATGTTTTGTACATCACAGCATAACTGCGCCTGTGTGTGTATGTGCATGCATGTATAGTTTGCTGCAAATGTTCTGTGCAAATTGCCAGAGGAGAAGGGTGGAAGAAGATAGATCAAAAATGAGGACGTTATAATTTATAGGCAGGACGACGATCAGTGCAGGAGGAAGTGAGGAGGTTAGCCATATGGATGTGAAGGGGATCGGGGTGAATGTCTCATTTGCAAGGAAACAATTAGAGGGAGGGGTAGACAGATGGGGCAGTTAGCAGAGGAGAGAAGGCATAAAGGAGGGGAATAATTTGGATGATAGGTGAAAGAGAGATGAGAGAGGATAAAGATGAGGAGAAATAGGCCATTTATTTATTCATTTATAAATAGAGGCCCTAATGAACAAGCTGATTTAGTGAAATATTACTCTAGCAAATGTTCAGATGTCCCTAACAGTCAAAACTTTACACAAAGCCTAGATGTTGCTTCTTTTTCCACAGATGTATGCTGAAAGAGTTTGAAAACAGTCAGTATGTAGAGCGCCTTATTCATTATTAAGTGTCCTTTAACACACAGGATCCACATACTGCAGGAGAGATTTAAATTGAGAAAATTACATTTACGTTTTGTTTGTGTTGTGAAAACTCTATCCAGCCGAGGCGTAGAAGGGTGAGGAGAGGATAGACAGCTCATTGATCAAACAGCCTCCCTCCTCCTCATTTATTCAGACAGGAAATCCATCAACTCTTTTTCTCTGATCTCTCCACCTCTTCTTTCATACTGCTCCTCCCTCTCCTAGCCTCATTTCTCTGATCTCACTCCTCTCTTTTCGTCTCCTTTTGTGACTCACCTATGCAAGTAGTGGTGGGGTGAGTGTAAAGAGGAATTAGATACACTTATAGAGATATAAATAATCAGTATGTCATGTTCAGTGAAGTCAAGCAGTTATGTTGTCATGAATTGTTGCAGTTTAACTTTTTGTTGTACCTGCCTTGTCGACTTTTTGAGTTATTAATGATTTCCTACATTTCCCACAATGCCTTTCAACAGCCTAAGATATGACATTAAGGTTTTGCATTTGGCCAAACAGAGCAAACGTAGTTTCATACTGGACATGTGATATTTGGTGGATATTTGTTTTTCCGACTTAAATAGCTTTAATGTTTGTAACAAGGGTAATTTTATCCTAATAATACTGTAAACTTCTAACCAGCAGTCTGAGAATGTTCTTTCACTGCCATTATTCACAAATATATTCTTTAATGTAGTCTTGCTTGTTTGGTTTAACAGATATTGGGTGTGAATAAATAAATATCTACCAGATATTCATGAAGTTTTTTCCAAGTCATGATTGATAATATTCATCACAAGCATGCCTCAGAAGACATATATTGACTCTTGAGGCTACTGTGGGCGGGAAAAGGATCTCAACTCTTCTGTGATGAATTTCTCTGTGTGACTATTAACTGACTGATAATAACGTGATTCCAATATATGATGTTTATATATGATTTTGTAGAGATATTTTATATTGACAGTTATTGACAAGTAAAAGAAAATAGCCTCTCTGAGAGAGAAGGTGCCCAAAGAGAGACTCTTTATGGATTTAGCTTCCCATAACCCTTCACATGTTTCTGCGTGTGTGTATTTCTTTCTGTCCTCAGGGTATAGCTGCAGCAGCACGGTCTAAAGGAGAACACAAACAGAAGGTGTTTCTGACCATTTCCTTTGGAGGGATCAAGATCTTTGATGAGAAGTCAGGGGTAAGCTCAGAAGCATGTGTTTGTGTGTGCGCCTGCATGCAGCATTTCTGTGTGTGTGTGTGTGTGTGTGTGTGTGTGTGTGTTTCCTCTGTTAATGAGGCCTCTCCATGAGAGGGAGGGGCCCCTGGGGAAATCAGGAGGCCCTAATTGAAACCCTGAGAACAAGGCCTCAGTAGATGAGAGAACATGGCTATCCCATTGTCTGCCCCTCTGCAAACAACCACAACACTGGTTCTATATTATGCTCCAGGATTATGCATTTTCCATCTTACATGGCTGCTTTTCTGGTTGACCAACCGAATCTATGCAGACTTTGCTGTCCGACTGCTATCATTTCTCCTTGTCCAGTTCTTTTTAATTATCTCTGTTGGCTCTCGATTCCCTCTGTTCCTTCTTACAGTCTGTAGAATCACCTTAATGACCTAAATACCCCTAAAAGTTTGTTTTGTTTTCACTGGTGTAGACATATTGACAACTCAGAGATTTCCGACAATAGGACCGGTCATAGATAGAGGACACTCAATGGACAGAATAACTGTGAATTCAGTTATTAAATGCTGTTGCAGAGCGAGCGAGCATGCAGCTCAAGGGAAAGTGGCCAATAGAGTGTAGTGATTTCTTTTAAAATTTCTTACTCAAGGATCCTCTCACAGGTGTTGTCCAAGTTCGGTTCCCCAACTGGCCATACCTGTCACAGTATCCTTGAGCAAGAAATCTAGCGCCTACATTCCCCAAGATACTTAGCGCTCTGGTTGAAGGACAGCCTCAGTAAACAGGCCATTTTGCTGTCATTTGTGTTAATAATGGAAAATTAGTGTCCCATTAAATCCCACTAACTTCAGTTATAAGGTGCTCGGCTCAGTTTGCTCACTGTAGTGCACTAAGATCGTCTGTGCATGTTAGATTTTTTTGTTTTGGCAGCTGGAGTAAAATGGCCTTATTTGTAAAACATAATACAACATTAACATCTGCTTTTGAGTGTGTTGTGTAAATATGTAGTGTGAGTGAGCTGTCTGTTTCACTCTGCTCTGTCTGGCTGTCAGTGGATCTGATTGTGAATGTAGTCTGGTGTAGACACAATATGAAGCTTGCTGCTCCGCACCTGGCTTTAGAGGCTGACGTGTTAAGTCTGAGATTTACACCTCAACAGGCGCTGGATGTCACTGACACTGTGTGTGTGTGTGTGTGTGTGTGTGTGTGTGTGTGTGTGTGTGTGTGTGTGTGTACCCAGCAGTAATTCAACAGTGCAGGGTATTAGACAGGCAGGACACAGTAACCAGTGGCCTCCCACATGGCAGCCATACTGCATGCAGCCAAACTCATCTCTCACCGGTCCAATCCTTCATCCCTCTTTTTATAACCCTCATTTCTCTTCGTCTCATTCCCCTTCTTGATGCTTCAAACTCTCCACACTGAAAGATAGAGAGGGATAAAGAGAAAGACCCAGAGATATCAGAGCAATGCTAGAGAGTCAAAGGAGCGAAGGTGCAGAAAAGAAGAAACAAGAAAAGGGCAAGAAGGAGAAGGTGAGAGGAATCAAGGATGTGAAAAAGACAGATGGAGGGAGGATGGTAGGGAGGGACAAAGACAGACTGAAACAGAGTTAGAGGGATAGGTAGAGAATCAGTGAGCATATGTCAAAGTAAAGCTCTCTACAGGGAGACCTTGTCCTCTGTCTCCGCACATTAATATTAACTATAGAGATATGCTGTCCTTACTATCAGTCCTTCAACCACTTCTAATGGCTAGGGAGAGAGGGAGACAGAGAGAGAGAATGACTCTGCTGAGGTTCAGGGATCTTGACAGTCTCGTTCCCCCCCCTGTGCATCAGTCAGCCAGATGGGCGGATGGAAGTATGGGTGAACGAATGGATGGATGGCCTCTCTCTTGGAGGAGGGAAGGTCGTGCAGGATGGAGGGAGGTGGTGCTTGAGATGGAGGAGAAGAAGAGGGGAGACATTAATCTAGCAGAGGGCAGGCCGGCATGTATCTCTCTCTGTCAGCCTTTCTCTCAAGACACACACATACATACACACACACACACACAGACACGTGCGCACTACCCTCTTCAACCCCTTTTGTCAGTCTCATCAGGGCCGCTGCACCACGTCAGGTCAAGAACTCACAAGAGTGAAGGGCTGAGCTCGCTGGCCTGCTGCTCCCTCAGAGAATGAAATCAGAAAGATCAAATTAGTTCAGTTCAGCCAACAAAAAGGACAATGTAAAAAAAAAGGGTTAGTAGTACACATGAAGGAAAGATATTTAGAAAAGACCCTGGAGCAAAGTATTCATGTGGAGGCTAGATAGAGATGCAGCTGCAGCAAGGCAAACAAGACAGAGGAGGGTACAGCAAGAAACACTGGTATTTACTTCTAGATCCTTATGTTGACTTAACAAAGACCATCCCACTTACAACACTGATTAGAAGAAGGGGACAGAGGAATGAAAGGGGGTCGAGATCAGAGCATGAGATGAAGTGAGGGTCAAGCTTGAGGGGATGAACCGTGGGTCAAATGGGAATTGATAAGTGTGTGACCAGGAGGTGTCATGGCGGGCAACCCAGGGAGTGAGGGTGAGGGCAATTTCTCAGTGAAGCAGAGAAGAAGGCGAGGACGCAGAGAAAGGGGTCCATTTGGGGTGGGGGATGCGACAATTGTGACAAACATATATATAGGTAGGCACAGGAAATTTGGTGAGAAGGAAGCAACACCGCAAACTGGCTGTCCTCAGATTTTGATTCAAATATTGCTAAATCCTGATTGGTGCATGGACTTATATGACATCACTTTTTTCTAGCTGAACCCTGCCCACTTAAAAAACAGTAAAAAGAGCACAAACAAAAATAAAATAGACTGTTACCAAAACAAGTTGGAAGAAAAGTTTGTGTTCATGTAGGACCCCATCGCTCATAGTAAGAAACTGACTGAGAAAATAGTTTTACAGGGCCTTCATTAACTTCATTATGTGTATGTTGTGTATTTTTGTGTCTTCACTCTTTTAGTCAAACATTGTTTATTGGTACAGTACAGCTTATATGCATATGTATTTGTGTTAGTGACTCACAGATAGCTCCCTATGAGTAACCACAGCAGTGCCTACCTCTTGCAAAGAACTAATTCAACCTCAAAGCTAACTGCTAATCTCAGTCCTGTCCTACTGGTTGGAGACTGGCCCTCTCTGATGATGTCTCCCCTCCAGGAGGGAGATGTGAAGAGCGGGGAGGAGAGAGAGAGACGGTATCCTGCTGCTTCTCCTCCTCTCTCCCCACTCCCAGCGTAACAGGGAATATCTTGGTTCAGTGGCCAGCAACAGCTGAAGGGCATGCTGCCCACAGTCCCTCAGAGACACACACACACATACAGCGTGTGTGAGATTGTGAGAGAGGGACTAGTAGTGCATATCAACAGTGCTGGAAAGAAGAGAGAGTACACAGTCAGTATCGACTTTTTTGATACACCCACCTGTTTTTGCAAACAATCCACTTCCCCAGAGAACGCATCTATTTAAGCAACTTTGAGTGGCATCTGATAGTTGATGCTGCCAGACATGTCGGCTCCAGCGGCCACCCTCCTGGGATTTAATCTCACTGTTCTGTCCAAACTTTACCAAGAATGATGCAACAAAAACATTTTGAATGTTTTTGCAACAAAAACAGCAATAAGTCACAGTCTTGGCAAAAATGTCTCATAAAATGTCTCATAGATAAGAGATATAATGAGAATAATGACATTTGTTCCAGCTTTAAGTGTGCAAATAACAACTCAGTACAACTGGTGTTTGTAGTGGAGCACAGCAAAAGTCTGAGTCAGTTTCAGTTAATTAAGAAGAATGAGGTTATTGTACTTACCAACACTGGACCGTTGGAAAAGTGTTGCAAGATTGCTCCTATGGAAGTCCAAAATTGCTAATATTCAATAATTTCATCAAATTGATTTTAAAATTTAATTTGCGTTATGTGTGCGCATGACATGTGACAAAAATTTTAATTAAAGTTAAATTTGGAAAAATCCAAAAGTAAAAGCCCAGTTTGCATTCTTATTTTTAAGTACATTGTCTGCTAATGTGTAAATGAAAGTGCAAAGTACATTTCCCATTCAGTTTCATCATTAATGTCACAGTGTTATCCTTTAGAGTACACTGAAAATTATTTTCAGGGCCATTTCTACTCTGATTTTTATGTGGGCAGTAATGATGCTTTTTCAATCATAAAAATAAGATAATTTCTTTTAAGGTAGTAGAGGCCAGGGTAAACTACTGGCATAAACAGCCAGTAGCACCAGTACCACAACTTCTCTACAACATGCATGAAAGACCAGGTGCATCCCTTCGTGGTAGTAGGCTGCCTGTTTTTACCTGTTTTATTATTTCCAAACAATATTGTCACAAGACTGTTCCAGAAAGGTGGCAGTGTCTGGGTTTGTGCTAATCCAAGTTGTCAGCTAAACTGAGCACATCTGGAAGTGGAATGAGGTGATTCAAATGTGACTGTGCCTCTGAAAAAGTGGCACAAGTTAGATCCCTGTGGAACAGTTTTAGCACTTTGATAAATCTGTATTGTAAAAAAAACGGCTAGTTTAGGCTGTACCTGACAAACTAGGTACTGACTGTATGTGTGTAAATTGTTTCTACTCTCTAAGATGTACTTGCTACCAAGACGAAGTAGAGCAATTGAATTTATGCAATCATCTCGTTCTCTGCTCTCTTTGAATCAGAGTCCCCCTTTGTCACCTCACCACCCACCCAGAGATAATTCAATAACCTCTGCAAATGAGCTGTGTGTGTGTGTGTGTGTGTGTGTGTGTGTGTGTGTGTGTGTGTGTGTGTGTACATGCACTGCCTTAGCTGTCATTTTCAGGTCAATCAGAGGTGATAATAATAATCATTACTCTAATTATTAAATTTAGAAGACATGACTTGTACAATGATTATCTATTTCTGCTGGGGCTCTGTGTGTGTGTAGGTGTGTGTGTGCGCCACTGCCCCCATGTTAAATTGGTGTCACTCTGTTCTGCCATGCCTTACATCTGGAATAGCTTCAAAGAGAGCAGATGTGTGTGTTTAGCCTCTGATGTATAGAGCCCCAACCCCTAGCATGCACTCAAGGGCTACTGGGTCATTATGTTGACTGTGTGTCTCTGCTCCCAGCATGCAGCTGGCATTGACAATAACAACAAAGAAGACATTTAGTGTGACTTAACAGAGGGCTATTGCATATTAAGTTGTGAATTGTGTTTGTATGTGTGTGTGTTTGTGTGTGTTGTGAGTGAGGGCACAGATGAAGTGATCAAGTCGACAGCTTGCCGAGCTGTGATTGTCACTGATCCCCCCTCTGTCCTCGGGAAAAACAGTGCCATCTGCCACGGGCAATGCCAGCTTGGCACTACCCACCCAGGCTAAACTAGGGAGGGCAGGGGAGCTAGAAACAGTTTAATATAAGATACAAGGTCTCTGTGTGAGAGTGTTTGTTTCTGTATGTACACCTGGGGGAGTTTGCGTAGGTTTTTGAAAAAGCGCACAGGAATTTTGTATTTGTGAATTAGTGCGTTCATGTCCCTAACCTTTTGATTCCAGCTAGTTTTTGTACACCTGAAACTTAATTCAATGATATTAATTCCTGTGTCATTCATGAAATGCTATTTAAAAACATTCTTTTCATTAAGTGTTTTACATGGTACCAAAGAGAAGCAAGCATTTCAATGAATGACTAGGAAATATTAAGTGCATCAAACTTGAGAAAGATGCAAGGTTCTTTTCAAATCCCTATTTATTTGTTGTTTCAAATTAATTTGTTTCTTATGAGTACTGGGACCACTAAAATATGATATTTCATGAATAAAGTGAACATATTGAGAAAAAAGTTGCATTTTTAGAAAAGTAATAATCGCACAAGAATAAAGTTGTAATGTTTCAAGTTGTAGTTTCTTTGCTTCGTCTGCATGATTTATTTTTTTATTATTTTTATTTTACTTTCTGTGTCTCACCTTCCTGCAGGTCCTCCAACACCACCATGCGGTCCATGAGATCTCCTACATTGCCAAGGACATCACGGACCACCGAGCCTTTGGCTACGTCTGCGGGAAGGAAGGGAACCACCGCTTTGTGGCTATCAAGACCGCACAGTCGGTCAGTGTCTGTGTGTAGACAACTGTGTGTACACACAGAGTGTGTGTGAGTGTTTAGCAAGTGTTTGTTTTACCAGGCACCCGCTGTTTGTCGGTTAATATATGATTCATCAGGGTCTTTTCTCAATAGCACGAACCTCTTGACATTTAGATAAGGACCCTCGAACACCAACTCATGTCCCTTTGTGCTGTTCATCAAACAGACTGTTTACTCTGCAGAGCTCTAGGTTTTGTGTGTGTTTCTGTGTGTGTGTTTGGAAGGTTTCCCGTCCAGTCCTGCAGCAACATTACTCTATATGATATTGAGTACCTCTTTTGGACCTGTTATGATTGTTGTTGCTGTTGCTGTGTCTATGTGCCTGGCTTGTTTAGTCTGGATCCAGCTGGCTCGCTCTGTAGCTGTATTGATTTCCCATAGTGAGTCGATGAGGGTTTGAGTGTGTGTCACCAGCTCTAATGGCATATCCATCCTCCCAGGGCCATGAACTGCGGCTCTTTGACTTAGACAGATAAACACAGTCACACACACACACACGCACACACACCAGGGTGTACTTAACATTTACACCAACCAGACTTGCACTCAAAAAAGTGTTGCCAACCAAATGCTACCCTGCCGAACGGCGTAGCACAAGGCTAAGCTCTCATCAGTCAACTAAGCTGTCATTTACCTGACGTGCGCCTGAGGAAAGGTCACAATTATATTTTACTTGCATTTTCAGGATTTGAACCCTCCATCACTTGCACTCAGACTATTAGTTGTGGAGCAGACAATGAGAGGGGGTGGAGGCACAGAGCTTCTGGCAGAGGCTGGGGCTGTAATTGGAAAGTAACCACTTTGATGTGAATTAACAAAGCGTCTCTGTCGCCATGAAGACTAAGACTTAAGGTTGTTCCGAAAAGGCCAATTTAGGGACACATTCGAAAGTAATTGGCTTACCACTCAACTCAAAGTCTCAGCACAAGTAAGACGTGTTTTATTTAGCAAGTTTTAGTGGAGATGGAAGTACTCTAATTGTGTTAGAAAGGATTTCATAGACCGTCTCTTAGTTCATCACAGTCTTTGTTATAATTTTTTAGAAAAGTTACAATTGTAATTAATATGAATAGGTCTATTTGTTACGAAAGCAACCTTGTATCCAATTTGTAGTAAGGCTACAGAGAGTTTAAAGACTATTTAGTGTCGGTCCAGAACATCATCTACATCTCCAGTTATTAAATCTTTTATTCTTTGAGAAATCTGGAGCAAAATTAGCACAATGAGCACATCATAACAGCAACTGCAAATGAAAAAATAATAAAGTGGTTCAGCCATCACTGGTGAGTCTAGCTGTTCACTCACTGCTGTTTAAGAACAAGCTTTATGTTTCACTACTAATGGAAAAGTTCAACCTAAGCTTTTTAACATTTACAAAGAACATGTTGTTTGCAATGTGCAAGGTACATCGCAGAGATACATTGTACATTTATATGCAGCTGTTTGATGGCTCATTTTTTATTCCCATGGGTAACTATGCAAATGTAGATTATGTCACTGAAAATCTTTCTTAGAATACTTACTGTACAGTTTTGCTGGTGCAGTGTTTTTAGCTTAGTTTAGAGGCAAAACATTTTTGAAACTATCCAAAATGTCAGTGGTGTCAGTCAAAGGTGTTGGACCCCAGAGTCAAGGAGCAGATATTTGTCTGTTTTGACCAGTTGGCACCAGGGTTTGATGATTGTAAATAGAGGAATCCATCTTAAAGGAGTCGGAGATATTGTACAGTAATATTCTGTCCAGTTTGAATGTTTCTCCCTAGTTTTTATGTGGTCATTGCTGTAATTGCATATACTTTCTCTAGCTGTATGTTCAGGCACATTCTCTGGAGGTTGTCAATTCGTTTTAGGAAATGTAGAAAATCACTAAATGAATTTGATTTAGATGAGGCAGGTTAAGGGAAATTCAATATACCAAGAAATAAATTCAGGAATATCCTGGAGACATCCTGCCACTGAACTGTAGCCAACACCAGAATTTAATATGGGTAAAGAGGGTGAATCTGTTACATTAATATCCAGGGGGGTGGGAGAGTCATCTTTTACCCAAAAATCCTGATCAGTGCAAATTTGAATAGATGTAGCTACAGTAAAAGTCTTTTTTTTTGTTGGAATAATTCGCCACTGTTGCCGTAGGCTATGTATTAGTCATCTGATTCAAGAGTGCTGAACTGAGGTTATCTCATCTCAGTGGTCCTATGAGCTAGCCAGTCTTTACAGTATAGAGTGGAGGGAAAACCACAGCAAAAGTCTGAGCCAGTTCCAGTTAATTAAGAAGAACAAGGTTATTGTACTTATTATCACCAAAACTTTCTGCATTTACAATTTTAAGATTCAGTGCTTGTCTCAGCTCGCTGTTTCTTCCCTTACCTAGACGCTGTGATAGAGAAGGAGCGAAAAAGAATGCGAGAGAGAGGTGGCAAGAAAAGATGGAGATTAGAGCATGTATTGTGAAATGCAAAGACGATCTGAATCTGACTCAGTGACAATAAGTTTCACTGTTGGCTCAGCAGGAGCCACCGTTTACCCCAGTGTGTCTGTCATGAGCAATATGCGGCTGAGAACATCTTGCAGAAAGACAACTTTAAAATAGAACTGCTTTATGCAAGTCAGCGTTCAGTCTGTGAACTCGGGGTGCACTTCGCATCAGTCAATAATTGATTAGGTGTGAAACACCATTGTACTATAAGACTCTTTGCTGTGACAGTAGTAATAAGTTGTGAGTCATCTAACTGGTTTGTTGTCTGTACTTTTGTTCCCCTGATAAGAAAGCTGGTACAAGGTAAAACAAGAGGCTAGTATCTGCACGTGTCACTGTCTGAACCAGGCCTAGAGAAGGAATAGAGTATGTAGTGATTGTGCAGATAAGTGTATAGAGGCGTATTGCTTGCCTAGTGTGTCTTTGTGTGCAGGTGTGCCTTAACCTGGTTTCCAGATCCCAATCACAGGCAGTATTATTTATTTAGAAATTCATTGTCTGGAACTTCCATTTTCTTAGTTTAGTCGTGTTAGTGACTTGTAAGGCTTGGTCTAATCACAGGGGCACAGAAAATAATCAGTCACAAAGACATTGTTACCTTTTAATGAAAGATTTTAGACAAACTAATAGCAGTGTTTTTTTTTCTCGATGCCGATACATTCCTGCAGAACTGGCAAAATGCTTTTCTGCCATTTTGTTTTCGGCTTGTGGCCCAATGGAATCATCCACGATCAGTTCTCAACAACCCAATCAAGTACCTCTGACTCATCCTGCCTAAGTGGACGCACAGACCATAGACCATAAGAAGCACTGAATTAGAAAAACGTTGATCAAATGAAGGGTAATCAAAATAAAGAGCAAACAAAAGAGAGAGCACACAGACTCAATCTATTTCAGCTGAAAGGGCAGAGATCATACACCAAGAGGCATATGAGGAATCTGACCCCGAGGGGTAGATACCGTCACATATTTATAATTGCACATAACACACAGAGAGCAAGGAAGGGATATCAGAATGAACCCTGGCCTACATCATCTCTGTCTCGAGCTAACAAGTGTCATATCCAAGTATCAGTACACAGGTCAGACTGTTCTCCTATCTCTCCTCGTAACATACAAGTCGTTCTTCAGAAATCAAACTAGAACAGGATACCAATGTACTTTACGTCGGAAGTGACCCAAGAGAGAAAATATCAAAGTACACAGAGTGCAGACTGAAGAAAACAGGTTATTACTTGAATACATATCTGGAAATTCAAATTTTGCCCTTACAGTGGGAATAGAAATATGATGAAGTACAGTTTGAGTAATAGTTTGAAGTAGTTTAGTAGCTTATCAAACAACAAAACACTGCACAGCATTTTACAATTCTGAAAAATTGTCATGGCAAAAATAATGTTGTCTTGACAATCGCAAGGCAAACAGTAGACATATTGGCCATCCACATTATGAAGTTATTGACCAGAAATGTGCCCTTGTTGGCATTCTGCCAACGCAGCAGGGTGAGGGATGAGGTTTCAGCCAATGTTGAGCCAGGCTGAACTTTCTTTCTGCAGCCCTCTGTATCGGGAACACTGCTGTGGATAATGTGTCCTTGTCTTCCTAGGCTGAGCCTGTGATTCTGGACCTGCGGGACTTGTTCCAGCTCATCTATGAGATAAAGCAGAGAGAGGAGATGGAGAAGAAGGCCCAGAAAGACAAGCAGTGTGAGCAGGCGGTCTACCAGGTACACTTAGCAACTCTCTGTTACCTGTTTTACTCCCTTTTTAACCTTACCTTAATCATCTGCCATACGTATGATGAGCTTCATCCGAGAGACTCTGGACAGACAAGTCAAGTTAGACTTTAAAAGACATCAAAGCAAGCAAATGACATATGGAGCACTCACTTTCAGGTTTCATCAGTGGCACCATCTGCCCATTGTGCTAATTTCACCTGCCTCTGTTCTGTCTTCTCTACATCTCCTGTTTAATTTCTCTTCATCTCTCTGTCTGTCTGTCTCTCTGATGATTGCCAAATGATTATCTGAATGCTGGGAAGCTGCTATGTCTTGCTGAGCTTTCCGCCTACTCTTTCTACTCCACTGACTTAACTCTCCGCCTCTTACCTCTCTTCTGTCTTCTCCACTCTGCTCCTTCTCTCCTCCCTGTTTGATCTCTCTCCCTCTCTTTCCTGCCGCCGCTCATCTGCAGACAATACTGGAGGAGGATCTGGAGGACCCGGTCTACCAGGTAACTTCCTGACCAATCACATCGCTGCTGTCACCTGCTGCATTCAGCTTGCTCCTCTCTGTGTGCACTGTGGGGAGACAGCCCCTGTTTGGTTACAGTGTGGCAGTGTGGTAATAGCACAATATGTAAACTTTGGAGGGTTAGATGTGCACAGATGTGTATGTGGAGTCAACAACTGTAGGAGACGATCATGGGTCTTGTGTGTCTGTGTGCATGTCTTCCAGTTGGGGTGCATGATTAGCTGAAAGATGTATTAGTTTTCTCAGCAGCTTTGGGAATTTCCGCTACTTAAATTCTCCTCCATGCGTCACCAGGATCTATTCTTCAACTGCTTTTTAATAAGAACCTATTGACAATGCTGTTTGACTAATCTCCTCTGCAACTTCACCACTTTTCTCTCTATTTCTTTATCTTCCAATTTCTGTCCTGCTTCTTATTTTCCTCTCCTTCCTCTGCTGCTGATGTTGTAGTACATTGTGTTTGAGGCGGGACACGAGCCCATCCGTGACCAATCAGAAGAGAGCATTTATCAGGTACTCACAAGCTCGTCTTGTCTGCTTGTGTCTCAGTTATATTTTTGTCATCTTGTAGTCAGCTTTGTTTAAGCTACCAACAACAAGAAGCTCTTTAAAGTGTTCAAACAAAAGAGATTTAATCTTCCATTTGCCAGCCAATAAGTACCAGCTACATCACTCTTTAATGGGATAGATATATTGTGGCTTTCTCATAAAATGAATAGCTTCTTTTTTCACTCATAAAAATGCAGATACAGGAAATAAAAGACGGTAACAATCAGAGGCAAACAACCAGCCAATATCCTCTAGAGGGGCCTGACAGCTAAAGCTAGCTACCCCAGGGAGACAAGCCTTTCTCTGGGTGCACTCCTCAGAGGCGTGGGTAGACCTCCGAGGGATGAAGAGGGGGAGGGTACGGTGTGCCTGGAGGGGATGTGGAGGTTATTCCTGGCCTGTGTGGAAGGCGGACCCCTCCTCTTTTTCTCTCCTCCCCTCCCTCTTTTCTAGAGGAGATGAAAGAAAGCGGGGGAAAGAAAGATTAATCACCAGCCTCTCGTTTGATCTTTAAATAAAATGGATTGAAAATAGACGGAGTGCTGGCGCGTGCACAAACATACACAAACAGAAAAACGCACACACATACATGTACAAACAAACCCACACACACACACATATCAGGCGTAAGAAACGTGAGCCTCAGCCAGCCTCCAGCCACAGAGGAACTAATGTATGAATAAAGATGGCAGCTTCTGGAAATAAACATGTGAAAGAAGTAAGAAGGCATTGAGAGGAGGAGAAAGAATGGGACAAGCTGTGCTAGATAGATATCCACATTCATTTACCACACAGTCTGATTAGGGCACATCCAACTAGGGAAGAATAAAACTTTATTTTAAACATTGTCACTGTCACTGCAGGAGAAACAAAACCATAGGAATGCCAGGGTTCAAACACATCAGCATTTTGCTATCAGTGCTCATTGTGTCTTCTCATTGCACACACTGTCATATCTATCTGCCT
The DNA here is from genome assembly GCA_005408345.1 of Macquaria australasica. Lineage (NCBI taxonomy): Eukaryota > Metazoa > Chordata > Actinopteri > Centrarchiformes > Percichthyidae > Macquaria > Macquaria australasica. Next base: position 811,139 of record SEMN01000122.1, on the reverse strand, counting down.
GTGTGACATAGAGATATTACATGTCTCCATGTGTGTGACAATCTGAGTTATTACACGTCTGTGGGTGTGATAAGCAGCCTTATCAATTCTTTATTAGGGAGAGAGAGAGAGACCATCACCACAGGCCGATAGTCTACTGATTAGCCTAGGAGATGAGTTCTCACTCCACAGATTTTAATTCTGATTATCCCTGCACACACACACACACACACACACACACACACACACACACATACATACACACACTCACACTCTCACAATCTACTAGTGATTGATTTGATTCCTGAGGAGCCAGGTTTCAGGGTTTTGTGTTGGCATCCAGTGTGTCGCAGTGCTGTAACAGTGATGTGCAAAGACTGTTTCATTGTTTGATTAAACCAGAGGTAACAGGCTCTCTTGGCTGTTCTCTGACTTTATTGGCCAATTGTGTAGGTTCCCACCAGTCAGCAGAAGGAAGGGGTCTATGACGTCCCAAAGCGACACCCAGTGAGTGACCGTGTGTTTGCCCGTGTCCCACCACCCCCCTCAGCCTGCCTCCCCCTCTCAGACAAACCTCTCAGCTGTCCCACCATTACTCCAGTGTAAGGCCTTATCCTTCGGTGCCCTCTCCTGTTTAGAGCCTCGTGAAGTGATTCTACTTCCTGTTAACATCTCCCCCACACAGTTATCCAGTGTGTCTGTGATATTTCCCTGAGAGGTTTGCTGGGACCCAGTGCTCTTGTGCAGTGTGCTGTGCTACTCTTCTGCTTGTGCTGTAGCTGTGGTGGCTGGTGCCCTTCTCCTCATGCTCCGTGGTGCCTACTCCTTATGGTTAACTGGGATGCTGTGTGTGAATGTGTGTGTCATGTCACTTTGCTTGATGAAGCATGATGCCTGGCTGTGGTTTGCCAGTGTTGAATCCGATATAAACCTGCATGACCTTATCCCAGATTACGCTGAATACACGTTTTGTCACTGTCATATCTTTCCTTTAATGGATATAAATTATACGTCTGACATTAAATGTGCATGGCCTCATATTGTTGAATCTATATATCAGGATGTTGAACAGTTTTTCACCTTGTTCATGCATATAGGTAAGAGTGTTTACAGTGTAAATCTATACCACTGTTTGTGCGTGTGTTTACAGTACTCGTGTGTGTGTGTGTGTGTGTGTGTGTGTGTGTGTGTGTGTGTGTGTGTATTCACGCTCGTGTGGTATATCTTTAAGCTCCCGTTGTTGGCTCACACTGCCAGTGCTTATAATGAAAGATGACCTTGACCACTGTCAGGCTGCACTATAACTCAGCTGCTCTTTTATCTGCCTATAAAGATGCTAGTTACATTCCTGCCTGATTTAATCTGCTAAAATCTTCCCACTCGCAATAACCAGGCTGCTATCCTGAGCGTGTCTGTGCGTGTGGATGTGAGGTTGTCAGGTTGGATTTGAGCATGTATGTGCATTTGTATATGAACACTTCATCCCATGTTGCTGTTCTGTAGATCAGTATTCCCTCAGTCCATCCAGAGCTCTGTGCGTATTCCCCTGCAGTGGGTCTTTTATCCTTAAACCGCTAAAACTGGACTCCTCCACGTCAGTACTGGCAGTCACAATCCCACTCTGTGAATTTTGGTAGGCTTGGAATCAGTCTCGCAGTTTTCTGGCTGCATATTATCCCCAGCTTTGGTAAGAAGCTTACAGGCACCTTAGTATTTCTGTTCTCTCCTCACCCAGCCCACAACACATGCTGTTATTTGGATTGCCTTTGTGTTGGCAGGTGTCTGAACGTGAACAAATCCAATATTTCTCTCTTGTTGTGCAACCAATTGGACTAGTCGTCCACTCTGGTTTAAATAAGCGAATTAAAGTCTTTTCTGCTTCCTAGTCAGTCAGAAGGAGTAAATATAACCCGGGATCATAGAAATATAAATGGATCATAGAAATTTAAGAAGTTTTTGTTTTGTTTTTTTGGCTAACCGCATGTATTGTATTGAAGATCATTTAAATTGGTTTTAAGATAAATCCAGACTCACAGAGAGCAGAAAACTGCTGCTGTGCTGCTCTCTCTATGGGTTGAATCTTTGAAGCGTGTTGCACCTCAGTCAGTGATGTCACAGCAGTTTTTTCATCAGAAGTCAAAATGCTGCATTCACATCATATTGTTGATATGAGCAGCCTCAAAGAGAAATAGGGGATTTTGGATCTTACATTTAGTGGAAAGAAGTCTCAAAAAACTGATGCTAAAATGGCTGCAAGGCTACTGTTCCTGGCAGTACAATATAAATAACCTCCATTATTAACACCAATACAAAGCTAATTACAAAGGAGCTATATAGCCGACACAGTGAATTAGTTTAAGTTATGCTTTAACTTATTAACGATCTGCTACACAAATTTAGGCAACACTGTTTATATGGAGTGACTGCAGGGCTTGCATGGGGGTAACTATCTTGAAATAATGCGTGAACATGCAATCAGATGTTTTCTCATTCTTCCTCTAAAGCCAACATGGCGTGAATGCAACAGTAGTACCTGTTGTTACATTACGGGTTGGAGAGTGACCAGAGGCAGCAGCATTTATCTGACCGTTGTTATTTACAGTGGATTTACTGTTTATTTCATTGGCAGGAGAGGTTCATTGTCTTCTCAGCAGAAGGATTGACAGTGGACAGTAGCGTCAGATGAGATCACTGTCATGTGTGTGCACACACTACACCTGAGATGAAATGATACCACCGGCAGAAATGCGACCTCCTGTCTAGAGCAATCTCTTCTGTTGTTTACTCTGTCACCGTCTTAAACGTTGACAAATCAATAAAACACACACACACACACACGGCCATTTCGATCTACTGAGCCTTTGACCCTGTGTGAACCTGAGAGAGTGTGTTGAATCAACAGAAGCCCTCGCTAGCATGTAGAGGTCAGCATAGTGCCGACAAACACGTCAACTCTGCTCAAACACTGGATTAGAATGATATATGATATGATATGTAAGTATCATATGTATGATCCATATAAGTGGGTCATTACTGTGAATTAAAATCTGTGTCTTAATTGGCCTAGCTGCCTGGTTTAAATAGGTTGCATTACAATAGCCCCATAAGTGTGCATGTGTGTGGTAGTGTTGGTTTTGGTGTCTGTGTGTGAAAGAGAAGGACAGAGAAAATGACTTAAAGGGAGAGAAAATGTCCCTAATCCAGTTGTGTTTTGTTCAGAGTTGTGAGTCAGTGTGTGTTTGTGTTTGCATGTGACAGTTCCGTGTTTTTTGGCATGTGCCGGTGTGATCAGTCAGACGTTAGGGGATCAGCAAGGTGGCGTTAATTAAAGGGGCTGCGATAATTGTATGCAGAACACATGTGCACAGGTAATTACCGTTTCCCTGGGGATGGCTAATTGATAGGTGGCGGCTGTACTGATAAAGATAAAGGGCTGGGCAAAGAGATGGCGAGAGTGTATAATGGGCACAGAGGGATAATTGAGAGAGGGATGGACATAGAGAGAGTGAAGAAAGAAAGGCAGAGGAAAGGGCAGCAGCAGACCTTTTAGCTTTTAGCCAAGATGTTTCAGTCCAGCTGTCAGGTAAATTTAAATGTTTAAAAATCCAGATTAGGTGCATTTCATCAGTTAGATTTAAATAAACCAGTATGAGCTCAGAGTTTCAGAAAAAAAACACCCAGTAGAAAAATGGACTGTATTTCCAGAACTGATTAGTAATGGGCAAGCTGTTATTGTTCTTCAGCATCAGCTAATGATGGCCATACTTCATGCTTTCATCCAAAGAAAAGCATACACTTAGCAATATTGTAGTGCACCAACTACTCTTGCTTTGCCAGACCAATCTGCACGTCATGTTTCAGTGCCAATGCTGGCGAAAGGTCTGGCAGAACCCATCATTATTCTGCTATAGCTGAAAAAAATATTGGAGGATGTTTGTACAGTCAGATGTTTCAGGGTTGGGTGCAAAATACATGCAAATACAGCAAAGTTCAGAAGCCTGAAGGCACAAGCTATGTCAGCTGTTGGCTTCACAGACAACACTTGTTAGTAGGATAAATTCATTTTTGGCTTTGTTTTTTTCATGGGACCTGTTGCTGAAAATAAAAAGATAATATAGCACCGGCCTTATCCTGTAATTTTTACAGCTTAGTTCACTTTGATGGAGATCCAGCTAGTGATGATGCACAGCAAGCTAGCAGGAAGAAAGCTATTTTTCTTCCTATAATGTAACATACTCCCTCCCTTTGCTTGCACATACAGCATGATAGTTAATCCAGCTCCTTGTACTGTGTGTGTGCCTGTGCCTGGTCTGTCTCACACTGTGGTTCCTGACACAGGGGAGCGGGCTTTACAGAAACACAAAGAGGGTTTAAACCTCAGCTCAGTGCTATAGTTTAGACTAAAGGTAGGGATGATCTTTAAACCTTTTTAAATCTTCACTTGGGCTCTAAGAAGAACCTTGCTCTGTGCCTGAGTGTGTGTGTGTGTGTGTGTGTGTGTGTGTGTGTGTGTGTGTGTGTGTGTGTGTGTGTGTGTGTGTGTGTGTGTTTTGTGACTATAACACCTGCAGACCATCATATTCCCCTCTTAAATAAGCCTCATTTTCAACCCACTCCCGTCTGTCTCACCCTCTCTCTGAGTGTATGAAAAACAACTATGTTTGTGTGTGAGCACATTTTCATCCCACCTGCCATCTTACACTGGGGGTTGTGATTGCAGAACGGACATCAAAACACCCCCCACCACCACCATCATCATCAACATCATTATCATGATCAGCCACTCCAACAAGAACAATCTGAACCGCAGCAGCAGCAGGCAGTGGCAGATCTGATAGACTTAGACCTGGAAATGGTGACTCAGGTAAGGCGCTATACATACAAAGCACAGTGCTTGTGTTCAGACAAAAGCTAGGAGGGTTTTCAGTATTTGTAAGAAGGGAACATACAGTCCTAAAGGTTACCTATCAGCCCCCATGAACTGCTTCTTCAGGCATATCCTCAGATGATCTTCCGTCCTCCTCTGTACCGCACCACTTTTGTTCTTCTCTAGTCGTAAGTCACCCCAACTCTTGACCCCTGTCATTTATGAATAAAACATGCAACCTTGCTGTTGCATAGTAACCAGGTTGAGGCAGAGGTAGTACCGTATGTATGGGTGCACCCGTGTGTTCGCACCTGCATGTGTACGTGTGTGAAAGAGGGAGAACGAGCGGTATAGTCAAGAGACAAACACTCCAGTAGCTCCGAGCGGAGGTCCTCTAAGGGCGGAGTGGACGTAAAGGTCAGAGTGTCTGTCAGAGAATTGGTGGGGGTCAGGGGGGTTAGCAGACAGCGACGGTCATCTTGCCTGCAGACACACCCGCAGAGTCAAGCTGCTCAAAGCACATTAATAAAGCATTCATAACACTCTGATTATCACAGCAACCTGACCCCACCACCCCACTACCACACACGTGAAGAATGTTGAGTGGTGTGACTAAAAGTGGACAGAAAGTCTATAAACATCTAACTTCCTATACACTCGCTCCAGTGGCATTCTTCCTATGCCGATAGTTTCTGTTTGAAGAACATTAGCAAATGCTCTGTGGTATTGATTCAGAGTACTCAGTGCCACAACATTAAGTAACGACTACTGGAATTTACTGAATTTTAGTTTAAGAAGGGTGTTTCTTAAAATGTGTTTTGTGAAGTTAATCCCATGGATGTCCTGTTATCAGTCCTTGTGGATGCACCATTTTGCGTATCTTGGATATCTAGCTCATCGTCTTGTTGAGTTGATCTTTATCTGCTGTGCTGGAGTCTGCAGCAACAATAGTCCATATTACAGTCCTCTATCCCCCTCCTCTCTTTGTAAAAAAAACCTGACATACCCATTCAGACCCATAACTGTAAAACACCACGCCCACAGATCCATTTTCTGATAGATGTAGAAAGAACTTTATGGTCCATGTGTGACCTACGAGAGAGAACGAAAGGGTAGATATTCTAAGAACATTCATTATCTCAAAAGAAATTATCCGCATCCATGATTTATGCTAATCTCTGACCATGTATTCAAGGCTTAAATTCCTTTACAACTAAAAATAGAGTTTCCTTCACTTGCCACCGGCCTTAAATATTATTAATGTGGAGATACTAAAGAGAAGGATCATGAGGAGACTGTGAAAGGAAACAGAACGCTACAGAACAAATTCAGATCAAATAGAAAGGCTGCCGTGTTTGATAGCTATTTCCTCTGAGGCACACCACACATCCTTTACTACAGGGGAACATTAATGACTTGTCCAGAAGAAGACACTGTAATGATGTGGTTGGGGGTGGTAGTCTGCTTTTAGACCGGCTGGTGGAAAGCATCTTTATGTGGAGCAGATAACAAAGATTGTGATAACTCTTGGTAGGTATGTCATCATAATCAATCATTTTATCATCTCATTATCCCATCTCTCCTCACCCCTCTGTTACCTCTTCTGTGTTGCTGCCACAGTGTTCAGGTAGGTACCACAAACATACCAAGCTTGTGTCGTGTTGCATGCAGTGTGTGATGCATGTTGCACTGGAATGTAAACTGACCCAGATAATGTATACAGTATAACAGTATTGTTATTGTACCTGACTATTAGTGTATGCTTTCTCTTATTCTCAGAATATCAACCAATTAGAGATTTTTGGAGACATGTCAACACCTCCTGACATCACCTCTCCATCGGTGAGTAGCTGTCAGACATACACAGTTTGTGATTTACATCTTATAAAATCCTAACTGTATTTCCGATGATGTGTTTTTCTCTTGTTTTTCCTCAATCGGACCTCCAATCACAACCTGCGCAGACCCCCGCCTCTCCAGCCAACACCCTCGACCCCTCACAGGGCCTGCAGCCTCCCACGGAACTGTTTGCTCCCTTCAATCCTGCGTCTGTGCCCTCAGGTAGGACCTTCATTTTCTGCTTAAATACACCACTGCTACAAGTGGAGGGAAAACAAACGCAGCGGGAGAGAGCGAGTCGAGAAAAGGAGATGAAGGGGAGCTAGAGAGTGAGAAGATTCGGAGGCAGAGGGCAGAGGAGAGAGAAGAAGGGGGGGGCTGAGATAAATAGAGAGGGATGGGATAGAATTGAAATGTAGATGAGGGGAGGGGGACGAGGAGGAAAGGTGGTATTGGTTGTGTGTTGAATATGAAATACATTATTAGCTTGCTGCCTCAGATGCTGCTGATTTACCTGTGGCTGAAGCAACTGTGGCGATCAGAGGAAAGTAATAAAACATGCAGAGATGATTGTAGACTCCTTGGTATGGACAGGGCTTCTGTGAATTAGACGTTGGTATATACTTCATAGTTGTTCTGGTTCTCCTCCTTTACTCCCCTCCTCACCTCTCTCTCATAAGTCAGTGTAGCAGGGCGGCCGAGGTTAAATGTCATCTTTCTCTGTTGTAGGTAACATCTGGACACCAGAAACAGGAGACTAGCAAGTGTGTAATAGAATAAGCTTCTACTGATGAGTCTGAGTGATTTTAATGAGTGTGTGTTGAGCTCTTCCTTTTCATAATGACTCTGCCTCATTCTGGAGGTAATTATGATAGTTCACCATGACCATTATAAGAGACACCGCATTAGCTGCAGGCAGAAGTAGGGCAGCACTCTCTTTTGTGTGTGTGTGTGTGTGTGTGTGTGTGTGTGTAGTGAGCATATGCTCTGTGGGTATTTTAATCACTTTCTCTTCTTTTTTATCTTAAGATTTTACAAAATATCTACATTTCCTATATATATATATATATATATATATATCTTAACCTCAAACTGTTTACTCTCTTGTCACTCACCACCAGGTTATGTGACGATGGGAGCAGTACCCCCTGGCCACTGGTCCCAGCAGGCGTTTGCTGCCCAGACACCGCTGGCCTTCGGGGTCCAGTCTCCTCTAGGTCCGGTAGCCCAGGTGCTGCCAGGCGGCCAGCCTCTCATCTGGGGCCAGGCCAACATCTTCCCTGCCACCCAGCAGCAGTGGGCAGCCATGGCAGCCGGAGCTTTTTCCCCCACAGCCTACCTCCCTGCCCAACCTGTGGGCACTCTGCCTGCCGCCATGTTCCAGACTCTCACCCCCGTCACGACTGTGACCCCAGCTGGCGAGAGCCATTCAGGTGCTGGAGCCAGCGCTTCAGCTCCCTCCCCTTCAGCGTCGTCGAGTCCACAGCACGGGGAGAGGGCGAGGAAGATGGGCAAGGAGATGTTCAAGGTGGGGAGCTAATAAATGAAACCACAATTATGATATCTACTGAGAAGTCTATTTTCCACCTTGTCTTTATTTTGAATGTGTGGTCATGAGGCAAAAGAAGAAACTAGCAACAAAATTGCAAATTATTTAAGATCAACAGAGAAACCAGCAACCGTGTTTAGCTTGTCATTCTTTTTCTGTTGTTTTTTTGGGGGCATTATATGCCTTTATTAGTTAGCTGAGAATAGAGAGATGACAGGGAATGAGGGGAGAGAGATGGGGAACTGCACCTTAACTTGGCATTCTTACTGTTTTATTTGCTTCCTAATCTCAAAGAGCGGGGCCTGGATACAACTGGAACTTAGTCGAGACCAACCTAGATTTAGTATGAGCCTCTGTGGAGTTTGTTCCACCAACAGTCAAACCCATTGTGGTTGAGAGTAAACACTGTAATGGGTGAGACTGTTGATGGAGGCTGAGACAAGCCTGCGTCCAAAAAGCTATAAGATTGAGACAAATTTAAGACGATAGAAAAAACATGTTGAGATGAAGACAGGAAGCACTACAACCCAGGTTTTAATTAAAAATAATAAAGACTTACATTTTGAATACCCATGCAGTGAGTCAAAGTGTTAAAGTCACTGTGCCCAGTTTTAATTTTGCTTCTTTCTTCAGGATTTTCAGCTGGCGAAGCCTCCGGCCATGCCGTCGAAAAAGGGTGATCAGCCCAGTTTAACAGGAACCTCAGAGGCATTCAGCTCTTACTTCAGCCGTGTGGGCACTGCCCAGGACACGGACGACTGTGACGACTTTGACATTTCTCAAATGAATCTGACACCAGTCACCTCCACAACACCATCCACCAACTCGCGTGAGAACATTATCTATTCATGTTTGTCTGTACTCTAAGTAACCTGCTTCTTCTGCAGATTTTTCTGTCTGTAGCTACGTTTGACTCAGCTTGTCCTCCCCTGCAGCACCCACCCCAGCTCCCAGGCAGAGCTCTCCCTCCAAGTCCTCAGCCTCCCATGTCAGTGACCCCCCCACCGATGCCACAGACCCCCCCACAGACGACTCGTTTGGGGAAGCAGAGGGCAGCCCTAGTCGCAGTGGAGAGGAAGATGCTGTAAGTGTTTATAGTTGCATGTGTGTGTGTGTGTGTGTGTGTGTGTGTGTGAGGATGGTAGAAGAGGTTTGTGGAATAAGTCAAGTGTGTGTGCCTTTAATAACTCACTCCTTATGCTGCTATAACCTGCGCAGCGTGCTGAGATCTGCTGATAAATAGCCTTTGTAGCAGTGTTGGCGGGCCAGGTAATCATTCTGGCTGATTAGGGGGCCGATGCTGTTGTGTCCCTTAGTGTGCGAGTGTGTGTTTGTATCAGTGCATGTGTGAATGTGCACATGAAGTGTGTGTTTCTACGTGAATATGAGCAGTAGCATGCCTGCATAAATATGTGGTTCTCTGTGTGTGTGTGTGTGTGTGTGTGTGTGTGTGTGTGTGTGTGTGTGTGTGTGTGCATGGTCAACACTGCGTTAAATTAGCTGGTGGAATTGTCAGAGACATCATTAAGCTGTTATTAATACCAGCCAGGTAGCGTCCATACATCACTACTTCTATATGGACAGACTTATCGCTGGTGAGATAGAGAAGGAATAATGCCCCAATTCTTCTTCCAGGGGCAATTAATATTTATTTTACCAGCAGCACCTTTAAGCTAAGAGGGAGAAAGTGAGAGAAATTAAGGAAAATGAGAAGAAAAAGAGAGTTTTTAGGGAGGGCGGAGAAGCTCCCTTTGCCTTTGACCAAAGTCCTTGTAGAATGAGTGACCTTCCAAGAAACAAGACTTTTCTAGTACTTTCCCTGCCATTTTTCTTTCTGTCTCCCTCTTTTTTGTGTTTCTTTCATGCTTGCCTCTTTCTTCTCTTTTGGTCTCCACTCTCCAGGCGTGAAACATTAGTTTTATGCCTCCAATCCAGCTATTATTGAAAAAAAATAGAGGACTTTCACACTGCTGAAAATGTCACCAGGCCTGAATAACACGCAGAAGCTTTACACAACCCAGAGAAATGTGCATTGGTGGCGGCACTGAGTGAGTGAGTGAGTCAGTGAGTGTGGCGAAAAGGTTACAAAGAAAGACAGGAAAGAAGGAGCGAAGGCAGGAAAACAGCCTCCCGCTCTCTGCGGGGCGAGGTGTACAAAGCGGAAGTGTTTTGGGAAAAAAGCAGCAGATCAATAGAATGAACTCCACAGAGGCTTTCATAATAGACAACAGTAAATGAGTGCTCGCGTGTGTGTGTTTAAGTATGTTTGTGTGCATTTGCAAATGTGTTTCTGAGAAGAGACGGGCTGTGTGGGCTGTGGTTTCTCACTTCAAGTGTCACTATTTCTCCTTCAGAGTATTGACACCTTTTCTCGTTTGCTTCCTGTTTACGTTTACGTTTACTGTACACTTTACCTCTCCTGCAGTCCTTCTTTTAGATTTATTCTTCTGTCTATTTTCCACTCCCCTTTATTCCCTCCTCTTATACTCCTCCATCAACTTTTCTCTTCCTTCCTCCCCTTTTTCCCTTCTTTAGGCTTGTGGTTCTGGGTCGCCCTGCCCCAGTGAGACAGCAGAGCCCAGCCCAGACCAGGCCAGTCCAGAGGCTGGGAGCTAGATAGCAGCAGGGCAGGGTAGGTATCCATACCTCTCCTCCCTCCCAACTCCTCCTCCTTCACCTCCCTGCCCTTGTGCCTTCCACTTAGATCAATCTCTCAGTGTGCTGCATCTTTTTTCATCTTTTCCTTCTTCTGTTGTGTCTTTGGTCTCATTTTCACTGTTTCCCCCCATTTCTCCTTCACCTGCTGTCACGCAAGCTCAAAGGAAGGCATGTGTTTGACTGACTTTGAGTGGTCTGTCATGTATGTGACTGTGTATGTATGAGGATTTGCTTGTGTTGCATTTTGTGTGTTGGTAATTTTTGTTGTAGCATCACCTGGAGTTTTGTAAGTATCTACATTATGATGTGGCATTGCGTGTGTGAGTTTTTGAAACAATGTGTGACGAGTTCATCACGCATGATCACTTTGGCCATAGTGCTCTGTGCCCTCATTGTGTCATGTCTTTGTGACGTGTACCTAAATCACGCCCAGTTCCCTAAATAGCACACATCTCACTAGGAAAGCCAATAGTGTGTGACAGCCAATCAGAAACTGTGCACTTCAGTGAACAGGACGTCTTCAGGGATTTGCCAGTGTTGTGTGCAATATGCTGATCTTGGATGTTTAGCTTAATATAAAAATGATGTGTGCTGTCATTTTTATGCATTATGTATGTTACATGATGTAATATAACTCATAATATGTGCATTATTGTAAGAGGATCAAACTGATAAAGACAAGCACCTACTATGAAAACTCAGGGAACTGATGATGTGTGTGTTTTCACACTTTTTGCACATCATCCTACAGGAAAACTTTCACTCAACTTGCATAGGCTGGAAATTTCTATTAGAGATATGTCTACATGCAGTTTGCCTACTCAAGGAGACAGAGGGACACAAATACACACATACACACACACATACCAAAGAAGAGAGCCATTTTGATCCCTGCCTCCCTACCCGGTGTCCTCACCCACACAATTCCCGACTGTGGTTCCTTAATGATAGCTGCTGGCACTCACACAGGGAAAAATGTAATGTTTTGTTTTCATCAGCTAATACTGGGGTGCCAAGATTAATGACTGCCCCGACATAATTGGCATTAATTAAAACCCAAGAAGCCTTCTAGTCCTTCCCCACTCCAGGAGAGGAGGAGGGGTGGCTGAGCAGCCTCTCTCCCCTGTTGGCCACCGTCCTCATATTCAGACGGTCTGAAAGCTGCAGGGCAGCAGGTGGATGCGGGCCTTAAGTGGGAGGATGGATTGTAGAGTACTGAGTGGAGAATCTGGCTGCAGACTGACTCTGTTATGGCCACAAGCACCGAGTTTTTCCTCTGTAGTAGGTGGACTGCGCTGGTCCTGGTCCAATGACTCTGCTCCCATATGGTGTTTACTTGCTCAATCACATCGACTTTAGACATCTCCCCAAACACATACACACACACACATACACACCTGCGCAATAGGCCCAGTTATTCCCCAGACAAGCACACCTGTGATCGATACTGTCACCACCTGTGCTCATATTGGAGCCAAAAATGTGTGTGTGTGTGTGTGTGTGTGTGTGTGTGTGTGTGTGTGTGTGTGTGTGTGAGAGAGTGTGTTTGCTGCCGTGAGCGCCTGTCCTGTCCTCCCCCTCCCACTGTGTGGCTCCAACAGACATGTGTTCAGGCTAGTGGGAGTGTAAGTGTTTTTTCTGGGATGATCTCATCATGTCCTGCGAACGCTCCCGAGTCTCAGCCGTGAAATGGCCTGCATCCACGGTTCACTGAGCAATCTCACATTGCTCCCCCTGCCCAGGGCCTACCACTCACACGCACGCATGCACATAAACATCCACACATGTACCAGCCAGGCCAGATCTTTTGGCTTTCAGGCTGGTGCTACGCCAGCACATCACTCATACCTCCACCCAGTCCCTCCCGTCTCTCTCTCGGCCAGGGTTTACGAAGCTGAAGCGGCCCCGGTTGGCAGCGCTGGTTAGATGATGCGGGGTGACACTGCCGGGCTGTGGCTCTGGTGCAGGGGCTGAGCAGTGTGTGCTTGCTGTCACTGCTTGTCTCAGCCTCTTTGTCACCTCTCTCAGGGCTGCTGGCAGCTACTTTCTGCTGACTGTCTGGCCTTGGCCAGTCCTGCAGTTACAGCTCTGTATCCCAGAGCCCAAAGCCTCAGCTAAAGCATCCCTCCAAACCTTTTCTGTTCACAGGAAGCTGGTGCAGATTATGCAACAGGCCAGGTTGCAAATCTCTATTATTTTCATTGTTGATAAATCTGCTGCTTATTTTCATCAATTAATTGTTTTGTCCATAAAATGTCAGAAAATAGTGAAAAATGCCCATTACAATTTCCCAGAGCCCAAGGTGACATATTGAAATTCCTTGTTGACTCCTAGAAAGTGGAGTCATGCAACTCAGAATAATCATTAAGTTTTTGCTCAAGCTGAACATTCTCACGTACATGTGTCTCATGTGTCTTTGCCTTAGTTTGTGACATCATGTTGCCTCTAAATTTCACTTCATGTCATATAATTTAACAGAAGAGCAGCAGAAACTGTTGTATCTGATGAGGATTGCTAGACCATAACGTCATTCATTTTTTGGCCTTGAGAGAATGCCTCTCTCACATCAGCAGAAATTTCTGTCAGTCCAGTCAGCTCACATCCTCGGTTTTCATCAGATTCTACAAACGTTGGGTACCGTACCCTCGTGTGGGAGCTACTGTTAGCTACTTCTCTGCACCGAGTGATAGTGGTCTTCCAGAATATAATAGGCCAGTCAGTAGTCTCCAATCAAGTTGTCTGCATGGCAGATTGAGTGGCTGGCTGTAATTATGTGTACGATAATAACGGGCCCATTGTGAGTGACTGCAGCAGGCTTGGTGCTCTGACTGCAGGGTGTTCCATCATCCACTGTTGTCTTCCAGCTCAGTTGGAGAGAAATACAGACATGATGACTCATAACTGGTCTTTCAAGGCGCCAGTTTATACCTCTGATTCATACTGGTCCTGGAGGGAGCCTGGAGTGAGAGACAATATGCATGCGCGTGCACAAGGACACACTCAGAAACAATAACTCAGACACGCACACACACACAAAAAGGTTTCGAGAGTGAGAGGCGATATTTCCCTGAGAGCTCTGAATGGGCTGAGAGGAGAGATGATTGGACGCCTCCACCAAAGCAGTGTGCTACTGTCACCTGGTGGTCATGTTATGTACAGGAACTAACAAACCTGTGCTGATCCGGATCTTACTTGTCAGGGCTTGCAAGTTGGTGATACTTGCAGTTCAGTTGGTTGAGAGAATGAATCAGAATCAGAAACTCAGGTCCTCCCTTTTAATTATGTAACATTCAGATGAACTGCTGAGGTCAGACATTACAAACCCAACCAGGTTTTAACAGAGAAAAGTAAAAGCTGTTTGAAGTTGCTGATGTTTTTCTCTCTCATGCACAGAAGGGGAAGGACCCTCTCTACGCCCAGATCAACAAAGGGAAGAAATAAAGAGACACACAGGAAGACAGACCTGATCAGCATTGAGAGAACAGGAGGAGAACCCTCACCTTTGTGTGTGTGTGTGTGTGTGTGTGTGTGTGTGTGTGTGTGTGTGTGTGTGTGTGTGTGTGTGTGTGTGTGTGTGTGCGTGTCTGGCACATCTCCCTGCCTGGCCAAGCCCTTCTTCTTCTCCTCTTCTGGCTAACAACCTCCCAGGAGGAGCCTTCACACCCCCACTGTCCTCCTCCTCTTCCTCTTCCTGTACTCCTCCTCCTCCTCTCTGCAGTCTGCTCTCCTCCTGAGAAGAGAGAGCCCTCTCGGTCATTCACTCCAGACAGGAGGGATATCAGTCACTGAGACGGATTCTTCTTCCACTGCGCTGTCTTCTCCTCTCCTCTCTTCTCCCTGTGGCGACACACACCCAGCCTTACAGACATAACCTGCTCCTCCCCTCTCTCCCTCCTTCCCTCCCTCTTCCTCCTCTCTGTCTTCGCTCTCACTCCTCCCTCTGCCTCCTGTGTGTGGCCAGAAACTGTGCTGCCAAGGAGGGACTGAATCAAGCAGTGCCTCCCTGTCTCCAACACACCCCCCCACACGCACGCTCATCGGGATTAGAGTGATCATCTTTCGTTTTAACTGACAGAATCTGCATCTGTAGCGAGGAGATCCCACAAGAGGAGCTAGACTCTAACGGGCCTATCAGGGGTGGCCCGTTACTGGGATCACTGCTTCTGATTGGTTGGTTGGTTCGGGCGTTTTCTCCCCATTCTTTGTGAGTGTCTGCTGGATCACTATGCAGAAACAGACTCTCTGAGAGCTACTCACACACCAACTACACACATACTGTGCACACAGCAGTCGGCCTACATATGCTCACCACACAAACACATGCACACAGTCATCTCTCACCCTCTCTAACATGCATACACACAGTAATTTGCCAAATGTCTCTCCTCGCAGACAGACTCACACAGAGACCAGAGGACCAGACATACTGAGGAATGGACCCTGAGAGGGAAGTGCTGCAAGTCAAACAGATTCTGTGATCGAACTGTTCATTCTCTATAGCTTTTGTACAATACTGATTAAAAAAAAAAGAAGAAATTGAAAAATTGAATTTTTATTTTATAACTCAATCAAGCCGCTGGGGTCAGCTCTATAGGAGTTATAGAGTCAACATGGCTTTAAGGCATCTGATCGTTGGTTTGCCAAACTCATTTTGTAAATAATGATAACAACAACCATTTTGTCCACCGGACTTCTGTGCCATAAAATAGGAAGGCTTCAGTTATGCAAACTCTTGACGTTAACCCAAGCAATACCAACATATGTTTTCTTTTTCCTGTTCTCCCACTATGTTTTGTTTCCCTCTTTCGCCCTCTGATATTGTTTTGTTCTTGTACATGGATGTTGTAGGTCTTTGTCTTAACCTCACTTACTAATCCTGGTTCCAGCTGCACACCTTTCCCCTATTTGTCTTTCCATTATTATGGCCCAAACTAATTCGCTTCTGCAGTTTATGTTACCCATAGCCTATGAACACACCACAGCCCTGTGTTTCTGTACCACAAACCTATATTCCAACTCTATGTTGCGGGCAGCAGACACTCACTGTAGCCCAGACTGCTCCTCTCCTCCATCCCATTCCCCCAGAACAGTCTTTAAGATACAGTGATGCTCTGCCCATCTGTCTGTCTGTTGGTCAGGTGCCAAACTGCTGCTGTCCGAGCGTCTGTGTGTGGACCGCAGCATCCTCTGCTACAACTACATCAACTGTGATGCCAGTGACTCCCTATTTTATGGCCAGAGTCCCCATGTCACTTGAGAACTCTTTTGGACTACGATGTTGATTAACTTAAAAATCTGACAACTAGAAGTCGAGCAAAGAAGCTGAATAAAAAGGAAACGTTGCTGTTTGAGTACATAACATTTCTAGACCTATTTTAACTTTACCTCAGCTAACAGTTTCTTAATGTAAATTGACACATTATTTTTATCTTTATGAATATGACATTCTACAGTGGGTTTTTAGATGATTTTTGGTTCTCTCTTGATTTATGTATTCCACCATGTATTACTGTTACAAATAAACACATCCCAAATGACTGATATGTCTATTTATGTGTCTTGGTTGTAATCTGGGTTTGTGTGTGTGTGGGAGAGAGAGTGAGCCTAATGGTGTGTGCCTGGCAGAGGTGACCCCCATGAGTCTTTAGTTAGTGTAAAGCTAGTGCCACAGTATTTTGTCGTAATTTAACACGGCTTTAATGGCCTGTCACATTCTGCTACACTGGCAGCCTCTAATGCAAGCTGTCATAAGCTTTATTAGCAACCGACTGCAAAACAAGGCCTTCTTCCTCTTGCTTTGCTTCTCCCCTCCTCCCCATGGAAAACAGAAAGGCATTGCCTTTACTTTACAACAACTTTAACACACTTTGTTAATCCCATATTATACAGGACAAACTGAAGCCCTACCGATTCCTACTGAAGTCAGTTCACCCAAATCACTCACACACAAAAAAAATATTACTCACGGTGTTATCTGACCATGCAGTTAGTTTCAGTATTACAAGGTTTTGAGATATTCCTCTGTGAGGTTTTTGCCACCTCCCATATATTGTGGAGGTGAATGGAATTTCGTTCTTGCCGCTCAAAGCATTGAAAAAATTACATTTGACAGCAATGTGTCTTTCCAAAGACACAGTCCCAGTTACTGGATAATCCACAACCCTCACTGTCAGCAGTTTTCTTTGGGACTTCTTCTGTGAAAACTGTCTGAAAGCTGTCAGCAGTGAAGTCTATGGATTGTCCAGGATAACAGGTGCATTATTTTTGGAGAGACAAGTTGCAGTTTCAATACTGTGAGTACCACAAATGAAATTCAGTTCACCTCCATTGTATTGTGGCAGTGCCCAAAATTCAGACTGATGTCTCAAAACTGGCGACCTGTCCAGGGTGTTTAACTGACCCCACTTGTGGATGAAACTTACACTTTTGTAAATGTTTTTTAGTCTACCAGTATTTTTCTACACAGACCAGACCAGTGGGTTTATGTTTAATTATCAACCAAAGAAACAGTGCTGCAATCCTCTCATAGAGGTATAGTATGACAAAACTGACCATGTAGCTGGGAAACAGAGGCCTGTAAGTTATACAGTGACAAGCAACCATTTCTGTATATTAGCTCTAAGCTCTTGAGGCGAGTCTCTGACACACCTCAGTACAAGCTCAGGTTGGCAATAAGACAGAATATCCTTCAAACCTGCCTTTTGAAGGCTGCGTGCCTGTAGCATGTGGTGATATTACAAATGCCTTTTAAATACTTTTGTATTCTGTGTAACAAACCTGGAATGTTGACCGACCTCTTTTGTTTCCTTTTCCTCTATGTTTGCCTTCAACATCCAGTGTAAGCTACAGACAACAGACCACCAAAATAGGCTATACACTGCTTTTCATAGAGTCAGGGTTTGCTGTATAAAGAAAGTCACAGTGAAAATTGAACAGTTTTAAGAAAAACAACTCCAGCTACAAGGTGTCATGACAGTGACTCATGTGCCAGCTGGGCGACATTCCTGAAGGATAATTTAAAAAAAAATCCCAAAGCTGTTGGGAGTCAGTGTGTTGCGTTATATGCGCAGCCGGGGACAGACCCGTTTGACGAGACGGGCTGTTTTTTAAAGAGTATTCCTACTCGACCTCATTCCTCCACTGAAACCACCTCCCGTGCGCAGGGGACGCACACTTTTCTCGATCAGAGCGGAGGAGAAACAGGCGTAGAGTTCTGACAGGGCGACACAAGTGTTGGAAGTTTTTGTTAATGTTGTATTTTCAGCGGACACATAATGAAGAAGTAACTTACTTGACCAAGAAGGCTTTTGTCGTTTCGGTGGATAATTAAAAACAATGGATCAGGTATGTTGTACTTTAATATCTTCAAATCCTTCTGCAAAGTGTGTTTAACGATCTTTTATGATATTATGACAATATTTGCAGGTATAACGTTGTATCTTGTGTTAACAGGTGTAAGTCAGCTTCTGTCATAATGACTTAATGTGAATCTTTAGTAAGCTGTGACTGAGTCAGTGTCTGTACAGTAATTTGTCCAGCAACTACATTGTTTTATACAAATTTGAGCCTCCTATGTGTTGGGTGTGTGTTGAAACCCTCTTGATTTAGGCGGATCACTACAGATCAGGTCTGCCTACTTTCTCTGTTCAACTATACAGAAAGACCAATAGATATGCAAATAATCCAAATACAACAAAACTATCATTGTGTTGTGAGGGGTGATACATTGCCATGATTTCATTCTTTCATTCTATCTTTAATAACAAGTGACCCATATTTTTGTGATCTGAGACACCTTCAGGTGAACATGTAATTTGTGTATTTGCCTGATAGCAGTATTGCACCTCAGGATTACATTGTGTGATCCTTTCACCAGGACACAATGGACTTTAAGGCCTTGAGGGCCAAGTTCCAAGAAGAAGAACTCCTCCTGAAGCAACCCAGGATCAAACCTGCTCTCCCAGAGAAACCAAAGGTTGTCCCTCCTCCCCAGAGCCCCACTCACTACCTCCCTGCAGGCGCACGCCCCTCCCTGCTCACCTCTATTAACCATAGCCTGGAAGGGAAGACGCCAATAGCCCCCAGAGTGGTCTTTAAGGATGAGAAGAAGGAGAGCAAAAAGCCTCTCATCCAGGCTAACTCTAAGGGAAAAGACAAGAGTGAAGGGAAGCTGAAAAAAGCTAAAGACAAGACCAAAGGAAGCAAAGAGAAGCTTGATGAGGGTTTGTCAGATCAGAAGTCGAAGAAAGAGAACAGTACAACACCTAAGGAGAGCACTGCAGAGCTGGTGGCAGCCACGCCTCCACCTAAAGCCACACCAGCAAAGAAGAGGGGCTTCCTGGCTTTCAGGAAGTCAAAAAGAGATTCAGTCGAGGTCATGGCTGATCCCATCCTAGACACCCCCAGCTCAGATGTTCCTGGACCAGCTCCGCTTATCCCCATACCTTCTGACATTAGTGATGCGCCACCAGAGCCTGAAATCTCCACCCCAAAAGCCCTTCTACCAAACATCCCTACCTTACCTGACTCCAGTGCTGCAGAGGAAATGACCCTGCTCTCCACTATCCCTGCCGCTCCCGACTTCACCCCACCTCCTGACTTTATTCCTGATATCCCAGGTCCACAAGTCCCATCCCCAGAGAGTGAAACCCCACTTGAGATAGAAACTCCTGCCCTGCCAGTTTCCAGGCCTGCCAGCCAAAATGAAATCATCCCAAGTCCACCCAGTGCTGTCCCAACCCCTCCACCCAGTCGCACCATCAAAGGTCCTCCTCCAGTGGCCTCCTCTCCCTCTCCATTGCCTCCTGAGCCTGAGATTGCAGCTGAGGCCGGTATAGAGGCTGTAAACATAGCTGCAGAGGAGATGCCCCCTCCTCCAGTCATAGACCCTCCATCCATATCGTCGTCTCCCAAACCTGAGCGTCCGATCTCAGCCCTCTCAGCCCTGGAGAGGGCGGGGGACATGAATCCAGGGAAAAGGATTCCTGGTGACCAGAGGATCGTCAGTGCTCTGGAGAAGGCACGTAAGAAGACCACCAGGTAAACAACACACAACTTTATCAAGGCAGAAACACAGTTTTGTACCAAAAGTTGTGAAGCATTGTTCAAGTGATGAAGGCTATGGCAGAATTTTCAGTTGATATTGATATATTGATATATTTCAGTATATTTAGTCAACTGTTATTGAAAAACATCTCATAATTTCTTCATCCGTTTTCAGCCTGCCGATAGCCCCCACCACATCCTACTCCATCACCCCACCTCCAGAAGAGCTTGCCCCTCCCCAGAGTCCCACCCGCTCTCTCCCAGAGCTCCCACCCATTGATTATGAGGATCGGGCAAGGCATGCCCTCTCAGCTCAAGTTAACGGCTTTGACCACCGTAAGTCTGGACTAATCCCTGTAGAGTTCTTTTCTTCTCCTCACCGCTTCTTGCTTTCTTGTGGCCTGAACATGAAGCACATAACAGCATATCTCATTATCAGGTGCAGCTGATTTTGTAGTTTGTTAGTGTGGGGTTTCAGCTATACAGAAAATCTGGTATGTATAGTATGGTTTATGCCACTGGGCTGCCTCAGGTGTTGGTTAGGAGAAGCACCTTTAAAGATACACGTACACACACACACACACACATATATACACACACAACGAGAACAGTCCTGACATTCCTCCTTTGTGCCAGAAACAACTGTGCAGTAGGCAGGGCAGAGCTGCAGAGGTATGTCAGCAATGGCAGAGATGAGGAGCAATGACAGCAGCATGTCCATCAAACACTTTACTGCCTGTTAAACTGACATCAGATGAGAAGTGAATCTGCTGCTGTGTTGACAGTGACTTCATTTACACAGAGCTCATTAAATGTGCATGTAGGTGTTCATGCATGGATCAGTGTTAAACAGCCTCACGTCATTTACCATTTCATTAAGTCTGTTGTCACACATTATAGTGAAGTAATAGGCTCGTATATTTATGCTAACTCTCAGTGGAAAAGCACTGTAAGCCGAATAATTCAAGATTATTCTTTAAGCGTCCAAATTATTGTCCTCTTATTTTGATCACATTTTAAGGACAGTTCAGTTTGAATACAAGTTGGAACAGATATATTTTGCATTGTAAGGAAGAAAAGTAATATAATTTAATTATAATGAACTTTTCTAGAACAGACAGTACTTTCGATTAAATGAAAGAAGTGTCTTAAAAAAGTTATAAAAACAATACTAAGAGGACTTTAACATATTTTTGAAGTAAGGTCTGCTGTACGTTTCTTTGTTAAGCTGTCCTGATTTTTCGCTGGTAATTGCATTATCTCCGCTCTGCAGAGTTAGATCACAACAACTTCCACAGTGTGTTTGACTGGTTTGGTTTCCTCACAAATGAAATTCTTCCACTCAGCTTGCTCTGTGTTGGGAAATGTTCTTCAGGTGTTTCAGCTGAAAAGTGTTTTACTGTTTTTACTGCATTGTGTTCAAATGTAAATCTCGCTGCTAAAATGAAGATGTTTGTGAAAGCAGGAAATATCTGACAAACTGGCCGTAGACGGTACATTAAGATTCTAATCATGATACACTCATATATTAATATGATGTAACTCTTTGCAGGGCAAACCTCTCCAGTGTTGGAAGGTATCACTGATGAGGGGTCCAATGCTATCCCAGAGCTGTTGGTGGTTCCGCCTCCTCCTCCCAGGAAGGTCCTCCCAGACCCTGAGTCTCTGGGTCCTGCTCCAGAGAAGCCAGCAAGACCTCTCTCTGTCAACCTGAGTGAATTCATCCCTCCTCCTCTTATGGAAGATAATGGTGTGGCCATCGTTGTTACACTTTCAACTTTGTGGAACCAAACTGAAACTGTCCACTAACCCCCTGACATTGTTTTAATATTGTCTTTCCCCCCTCATCTACAGAGATCCCTGCTCCTCCTGAATTCTCCGAGACTGACACCATGGATGTCCCAGAGTTTGACGATGTGGCTTCAGATGCGTATTCTCCAGAGCTGCCAGTGTCCGAGTGGGGGAACGAGGAGTACACGGGTCCAGATACTCCAGATGGACAGAACCTGCCAGAGTTTTACAGTAACGGGATAACTACTCCAGGAGCTGAGGTCCATGCAGCACCAGCTTTTGGAGACCAAGATAATCCACCAGCAGAATCCTCCATCCCTGTCTCTCAGAAATCTCCACCACAGGAAGGGTAAGACACGTGAATAACTCTCACTTTGCTTTGAAATACTTGACTCATGTCTATTAATTTGCTTTTGATTCCCGTTTGTCCCTCCCTCTGACTCACCCAGGCTCCAAGCTGCCGTCGACAACGGTGTCTATGAGAGTACAGAAAATGCCTACGAGGACATCACGCCTACCACCAAAAAGAAAGGAAAGACTGATGGTGGCAAGAAACGCAAAGGACCACCAAAGAGTAAGGACCTTTTTCACTTAACACAATGAGACACTACACTTTTTGAACACTAGATAAAATCTCACCAGTCATATCACATCTGAACATTTATATGGATAAGACATCTAAATCACTCATCAAGTAAACACATCATGGTCACTGTATTTGGCTGTATGACAGTGCCTGCATGAAGTGTGACATCAAACTGAATTATCCTGTTCTAAAGTTGGACTGCCTAAAATATTTCACATATCCTGTAAGATAAATTTGATTTATTATCAGCATTCAGTCATGAATATAAGTGCCAGAAATGCAGACCACAATAACACAATATTATTCTATTAAATTATGATAAATTACAGTATTACTCGATGTGCAGCAAGCCCCACCCATCCAGAACTATTTAATTATCTTCTATATATCTATATATATAGATATTATGTATGCCGATATTGTACATACTGCAAAGATCTTATCGTTGTCTCTCAGAGCCGACCTAGATAATGAATGTTATCTTGTGTGTATCTTGAGGATCGTATCAAAACTGAATGCTATCATGTTTCAACTGGCTGTGAACAGCCCCTGTATAAGTGAACTTTTGCACCTCTTTTAAATAACTGTGTGTTTTCCACAGATCCATATGCTGAGGCAGCACAGGAAACAGTAAGTAGCTTTGTGAAAACTGAAATACATTTCAATTTAAAAACGTATTTTTCTTCATGACAAGTGTTGCTTATCTGTCGGGGGTTCTGATGAAGTGGTGTAAAATGAATCAAGCCTTATCTCCTTGTTGGTGTTTACAGAATGAAGAGAAAAGCAAGACGGGCAGGTTTTGCAAGTAAGGCCTTATTTTTTGACCCAGTTCTCTTGTCATCTCAGTTATCCCCCAGACAATGTTAGTGATGAGAGAGTTTGGCTTTGGTATCCCTCATAATCTCCTCTGTCATTTAAACATGCAGCGAGGAGTCCCTTTCAAACAAGATGATATCCCTCATTCTCTCTTCTGCAGGAGCGACAAGAAAGCCACTGCTGAAGGGCCGGATGAGAAAGAGCTGAAGAAGAAAGAGAAGCAGCGCCTGGAAAAGGAGAAGAAGGAGCTGAAGGAGAAACAAGAAAGGGAAAAGAAGGAGCAGAAAGAGAGGGAAAAGAAGGAGAATGAGATGAAGAAGAAATTCAAAGTGAGTGATGTTATTTTGACAGAGAAGGGAGGTAGGAAGGTGAGTGAGCAGCAGGGGGAGGGTGGGGTATATGGCATGGCACACAAACCTGTCTGGATTCATTCCTCCCAGTGGAAGAGGTAAGCTGAGCAACATGTGCAGGCTCAAAAGGAATCTGTTTAAACATTGTTTCATTGTTGGTGATATTTCTGACAGAAGATCCATGGACTACTCTTTACTTCTGCAATATAGTATTACCATATTATAACAGAAGAACATGACTTTCTCCAGGATCCATTAAACTTTTATCTAGACCAATGTCTCTGGCCAAACAGAAAGAACGGGACACACTGTAGTTGTTAAAGAACTGGCAATACTCGCCTCTAATTAACATGAACGAAGCCTGTTGTAACACTATCAAGTATATTTAAAGCAGCTATAATCAATATTTTTATATTAACAATGGATCACATGAATACTATGTAAACAGGGTCGCTCCTAGAGATGAACCCACAGAGAATTGTTGTCCAACTTGTTTTGGTTGTCCGGCCCGCACCTTCACTGTTCTGGTTCACTCTCACTGCTCTCATAGGGTTGTTTCTGGGCACAATAGGCAGCTGTTTTCAGCAAAAAAGAAACTCTTAAACCCCTTGTATACTACCTGTCCAGCACCAAACTGCACACAGACAATGTTAGCAACTAGCTGGATAACACAGTGGAGCATTTAGCTGCTAATTTAGCTGTCGATATTTCCCTCAGGAGTCGGTGGAGACCAAAAACAGAGCTAAAATGAGAGTGAATATTGAACTTACATTCACCAGGTGACCACAAACTCGACTCAAAATGAATATTTCTCACACTCTCTATAGCAAGTAGTGTATGTGTGAGCACTATTTTTGTGTGTGTATGCACATTCTTTATGTGAATGTGTGGTGTTAACCTGCCACTGTATTTGTTAGATCACTGGACAGGAGGACACCATGTACGAGGCAAAAGTAACCGTGACGACCAAGGGACGTAAGAACGATCTGCCCGTCAAGACCGGTGACAACATCAGCATCATCCGAACAACCAACTGTCCCAAAGGGAAATGGCTGGCCAGGGACAGAAGAAACAACTGTGAGTTAAAACAAACTCTTATGGTATCATTAGCAATGTGTTCACCTCAAGGGTAAAAGGATGCATAAAAGGAAAGAGGTCTATATTTTTGCACCTCCCTTATACACGGCCAACTGTACCGCTTCTGAGCTACATGGGACAGAAAACTGCACAGAAAGGAAACTTGATGTGGTGTAGTCATTGACTGTGGACCACGCCACTGACTCTGTGAGTGTGTTCCAGATGGGTATGTTGCGGTGGATCATGTGGAGCTGGACATTAAGGAGATGTTGGAGCTGGGAAAGAAGGCTGCAATCACCCGCAAGAGCAGCAGCAACAATGATATCGAGGCGGAGGTTACCAACACGGGGAGCAGGTGTGTGTGCACATACAGACAGTACAATGAAATACCAACATATGCAACTTCTCACTCATTGTGTATTACACTGTTAAGTTAAAAGGGTGATTTATAGCTGTTTTTGTCTCTTTTTCTCAGGGCCTCAAACCACTTTCCACTATCAACAGAAAGCTGTAAGTATTTTCCTGTTCTTATTCATCTTAACAGTATATATTTAACTTATTCTGCAGTGGGTTGATATTGATGTATTCAGTCACAGATGACAGTGAGGAGTGGACCGGTGATGATGATGAACCTCTCTCCCCTCCCCCTGACACTGCAGATCCACTGGCTCCAATGTAAGTCCATGTTAGCCTGAATTGTTGAGTTTGGATTTATACTGCTGTCCGAGACCTATCAGCAGCAGTGACAGTGATCTCTGATTAGTCATTAGGGGCAAAGTGGTATACTTTTTCTAAAGACCAATGCCGTGTCTTTTCGTCTGCAGGGGCCACACCAGGACATTCTCAATGCCAGACATCGGTAAGAAATTCCAAACCAGGCTTTATGACAAACTTTATTTCAGCATATTAATAGTCTAGTTTTGATTCTCCCATTGTCGCATTATTGTCACCTTACAGAAAGTTATATACCACACAAAAAGATTGATTTGTCATGTCTCCTCTATGTGTTATCTTAATGAGGGGTGTGTAGACACAATAGACAAGAAATACTACAAACATCTGGATTTTTCAGATAAGTTGATAATTGTTTCATACAAGCACATTATCCATTTACCAGCATTTATCTTCAGATGGGGTTTTAAAGGCACATTCTCATAGGCAGTAGAAAAGTTCTACCATCTATGATTCTTTGCCTAGGAGTCGATAGCATTGTGCAGTTTACACATTTATGCAATAAATAACATCACATTAGGATTACTATTGTCAATTGTGATTGTGATACTGTGTGAGGTTAAAGGGAGAGGTGCATGTCGGTGTTCTAAAAACAATAGGAAGTTAGTTATTGTAGTTTGTCCGGCTGATTTGACCTGCTTATTCACACGGCCAGCAGTTAGAGCAGCAGAAGCTCCACGAGCTGTGACTGTGAGCCCATGGAGCCAATTAAGGTACTTTAAAACCCTTAGTGCCACAGATTGCCACAATTAGTGTTAAAAATCGTATTCCTTCTCGGAGTCATAACTCAGTCAAATCTGAGCACACAGACATGATACAGAAATGGTTATATTCAGTATGACCATTGTGAATAAACGTCCATAAATCTGCTTGGAAATCATAGAAAAATGACGCTCCTTATACTGCCAGAACTTGCCTCAGAATAACCACTTCTTTAAGTTTTCTTCAGTATCAAAATTATCCAGTGGTAGTTGTCTGTAAATCAATGGGTACATGGAAAACAGAAACTGCTAATAGCTAATTCAGCTAAAAAAGAATAAAAAAAACTGGACTAGTGGATTAGTTATCAAAAGGAGATCACATAGAATAGCGTAAATGTGTGTTAATTGGTTAAAGAGATATTTCAGAACAGTAGTTTTGGGGTGTCTCATTTTTGTCTAGGGGGGGGGCCCACAGTGTCAGACTTTGAAAACCCCTAGACTAAATTAACTGACAAACTGGATGTTTTTCCCAGTGCCACAACAACCATACCATGTTCAACACTGCTGAAATCACGATGCTTTCTAGTTCTAAACTCTAAGACTCACTGACCTCTCAGCCCTACGAGAGGTGCGACTCATTAGTTGAGCAGGTTGTTTGTGTAAACAGGAAGATGTAACTATTGGGTGTAATGGCGAGTCCAAGGTTTGGTGACTTCAGTAACAATTACCTGCTGTCATTATGGTATAATTCATGCTGTAAGTGTGTGTTATGAAAGTGCATTATATTTATCTGCCTTTTCTTTTCTTAGGAAACAAAGACCTTAGTATTAACCACCAGCACAGCCACAGTGACATGAGCGCAGATGGCTCCAATGTCCAGTGAGTTCACCAGCATCATTCATAGTCGATTATACACACACACACACACACAAGCAGAGTGTGGATATACAGTATATGTGTATTTGTCTTTTTATCAGAGCAAGACATGAAGCACTTCAGAAGTTGGCCACATTTTTTCATTCACCCAAACCTGTGGAGCCAGTTGCCAGGTAGGGATGAAGCACAAACCTACACACCTGCTACACACATGTAGACACACACACACACAAATTTTATTTACCTTTGCTTTTCCTTCTTTTTTTTACAGCAGCACTGAACCAGAGACAAGTGAGTGATACCTAAAAAATCCCTTATTTTAAATTCTGTTAATATAGAATGTATTTACAATATATAAATACTATATGATATGAATTAATTTAGTATAATGCTGTGCAACCATAATATGAAGTATATAATAAATACGTAATAGGATTAGGTAGTAGGTCCATTCATCCCCTTTATAAAGCATTTGATGTGTTTGATAAATGGATTTTGAAACTTAATGCCAAATTACTCTGCGTTTCCATCTCAGGTCCTGCGCTTGTGCAGGAAGAAGTTCACCTGTGAGTAAAACACACACACAAAGAAAATGCCAAACATGTTGTGCAACCTGTAGACAGACAAGTTTCCTTCCTTTTTGCCTGGAATAGTTTGCTGAGCATGAAAACAGTTGTTTCATTTTTGTGTTTGAGAGAGAGACTGACAGAGGAATCCACTCTCCTACCAGGAAGTTAAATTGTCTTGCAGGAGAACAAGTTGCTGATTCACTGTAATGCGCACTTCACATTTATCAGTGGTGTCATATTCATGGTCACCCTCCTTTGGCAACATGGCAGCACCTACATACTGTACATCAGTTTCTGGGGAACATGGGAGAATGGGAGGTGGGAGAGGAAAGGTTGAGTTATTTTCCAATCTGTTTTTCCACAGGCCGCAAGCTAGTTCAGCACAGGAAGTGAATTTTGATCAACCTGATGTGCTCATTTTACCTCCTCCTGACCTGTATGCTGACTTGACCATGGAGTAATTTTCATAAAACAAGGTGAGGATAAAGCACCTGGACTCTCTTCTCTGCTCATCACTGCGCACTTCACATACTGACATGATGCGTTTCTGTTTGCAACAGAACAAAAAGCAGCCAGGCGGAGGAAACAGGATTTGTCCACGCTGTTTTTCTTCCCACTGTGACGCGTCAGTCACCTCATACTGTGACAGTAACTTCATCTTCTTGACTATGACCTTATATACCTGGTGACTGCATGTGCGGATCAGTATGATGATTTACAAGAGGAGCAAGATAAGAGGATTTCTCAACAAGCGATACACCATCTCAGCAACCAGAACTCTTTGTGTGCTTTTTTCCGAAGCACTCAGTGTGAAACTGGGGAGGGACAGTTTGCCTGGTGGCTCTGAATGACTTTGAGCCTTGGACCAAGGGCTGCTGATCCCAGGAAAGGACTTACAAACTGTTGCAGACACACACAGGCTTTCTGGGTACTGTGACCCTGGAGGCTCTTGTAGGGAAAATTACACACTTCCTATGTAAATACCAGAGAGCCAAATCTATTTAAAGTGGGGGAAATAAGGGGAGGACAATGGAAAATGTAGATTTTTCTCAGACCAGGGTATTTTTCCAGTTGAGACACCATCCTGAGGAAATACACAGCACACACAGGCATGTGAAAAACAGGCAGAATTGTTTACTATCATTTTCATCCATATTTCCAGTAATCAATAGTCTTTCTTCTGCCAGGTTGTTCCTCAGGATCAACCATGAATCCACAGTCCAGGGACAGAGCACAAAGAACCCAAAAAGTTATCAGTGTCTCAGTGTTTACATTAGTCTCCATACAGCAGTTTCAAGGGTGGGAGTCCTACACACTTGTTACCAGTTTACAGTGTTGGTAGCAAAGGAGTAAATAGCAAAATGGCTAATAAACTTACAAATGAACAAAGATTTAATAGATTTTTAGGTTTGGTCATCAGCAATAATTAAAAAGCCTTTGTGCGGCCACCTGTACCCCACAAGGGATGTGATCTATTTTCATTAATTTCATGCTCTGTCCTCTTCTACATGTGCATCTATACGACTGTGATTAACATTGTTTTCAAGACCACCTTCATCATTACCTGATATTGGTCAGTGTTTGTATTATTGTGCTTTTTTTTTGTACATAAGTATCTTTTTCTACTTTATTATTTACCCTCATTATTTTGTTAAAAATCATTATAGATCACGGATGTGCTTATATAACTACTCATGTGTTATTATTTAAATGCTGAGTATAAGAGTTTGACATAATAGATTAATATAATAATTATCTTCGTACCAATAAACAACCACATGGAGCTAACTAAAGATTTATTCTAGTACCAGTTGCTATGTATTGGTTATAGTTGCGCCATCTGGAGGGACTCGTCATCCATAAACTTAATTTTCTTTCTGTCATTTTTATGGAGTGGATGTCTGGCAGGTGCCACTTTTATGTGCCGCCTTTCCCTCAAGCTGATGAATAATAAGCATTAGAGAAAGAGAAAGTAGTGTGATGATCGCCTGAGGTCATTTTTATGTAAAATATTGTTGACGTCTAAAGGTACGTTTTTGTCTGGAAAAAATAACACAAAAATAATCCTCTGTGATGGGTCTGTGTGCGTATAAAATTTCCAAATTGACCAAGCCTATAGGAGAAAAACATGTTTCTTTTGTTTGTTTATTGTTTTCAATAAATACTCATTAAAGTGCAAATCATAACAGCAATATCATGCAGTGCATAATAAGAGAAATCCAAACCCTAATCAGACATAGAGACAGGGAGAGATAATTGAAACACAGTCACATTCTCACACACACACACGCTGAAACGCACCCTTATACACATTCTTACACAATAATCAGTGTGCACGCACACACACACAGACACACACACACGTCACACACATACGACATACACTGGGGTATTTACAGTTACATTATCATAAGAACCCCACCACAGATAAACAGAGCGTCAGCTTTGCTGTTGAAAATACTCACTTTGGTACTACACGGAGAGTCTGTATTTGATTAGGCCCTCCGGCATGTGTTTCCCAGCTCTAAACACAGATTAGTTTACACGACAAACATGCCACTGGTAGTTGCATACAGTTGTAATGGTACAGTACTACATCTGACAGTAAATACTGGTTATATCAGGAGCTTTTAAATACGACCCATGACCTCTGCAAGACAGTGCACTTCATTGATCAATATTTTATATTGTTGTCACGAGCAGCAGAATCAGGAATGAATGAATAATGGGCCAGATATGATTGTGGTGTGACCAAAGTAGCTCTCTATACAGAGGAAAAGCCATTTAAGACACAGCAATAGAGTGTAATATAGAGGGTTGACTGAAGAACATGGATTAGTCTTTACAAAGCTGTGTGTGTGAGCAGTTGCATGTGTCTTGCAGCAGGGAGCAGAGTTTCTCCCTGACAGCAAAGTATATTCAGTGGTGTATGTGTATGTGCATCACAGACAGGAAAGGCAACCCTACATAGGACATAAAGACAGAATACATGTAATAAAGGGTTCCAGCAGAGCAACAAAGAATGTGACTTTCACTGTTTCAATCAAAAGCCTAAACAATGCTCTCATAAGGCAAAAATGACTGAATCCATTTCAAACACTGTTACAACTGTGTAGAGTAACAAACTAGAACCTCAGACTACATCAAATTATTGTAGGTCCAACAAAGTACTTGGTTAACAACATTGTAACTGGCTGAATACTCATAGTCTAGACCGATGTGAACCTCCAACATGGCCAAATTCTCCCCATTATTATGAAATGTTATCTCATCACTCTTATTTCATATATACTCTATAAAATAAAATAAATGACATTTTTACATTTTATTTCATGTCACTTTCCATCACAAATCTCCGCCTGCCTGCCCTTCTGCCAATCACTTGAATAAAATGCATTAATAATGAGAATATTGAATCTATTAAATACTGGCCATTTTGGGGCTTCTTATTTGTGACACCAATCTAAAGTAGAGTACGTACCACCCCTCTAACCTCTGTCTTTTACTGAGAACAGCAGAGCAGCAACAACAACACTGCTTTAAAACTGAGAGAACAAGCCCAGACAGAAAGAGGATTCATCTGAGCAGCACTGGCTTCCACTTTACATTCAGTCAGAAAAGATTTTGAATAAATATTGCATGAAGACAGCAATACACAATGCTGCTATGGTACGATCTGACAGGACAATGCAGAACATTTATAAAAGTAATAACACCGTGGCATTCATCAAAACGTAGGGCCCGAAACAACCGGTACAGTAGAGTTAGTGTATCCACACAAAGAGTGCGACGCAATAAAACAGTTAATCTGCAAACTGCTGGAGTCAGCAGATGAGTTTTAAAGTGCAGACTGAACAGACAAATTAAACAGAAGATACACACACAGACAGCTACAAAGCATCATGTTTTGACTCTTGTCACTTTGTTCTCTGATTCGCACCTTCTACCAATCTCACAAACCACTGCAGAGATCTTCCTAAGTCAGTAAGAAGACAGGACACATCATGTGACACACACTACCCATCTGCTCTCCATTACACACTGGCTCATGCACACACTCTCCATAAACATATGCACTGAATGACTGTGTTGCATTCTTTAAGGCAACTGGAGAAAGGTTTCTGTGGCTTATACTGTCCTGCAGCAGACACACACCATCTCACATGACCTTGTCGTCTTCCTGTTTTACTCCTCCTTGATTATTATCATCACATCCTTACCTATTCACATACAGGACAGGATGGACACAGGGCTAAATTAAATGTATTATTGCTAATACGATTAGTAGCAATTTTGAAAACCAACTGACTATTTATCAAGTTAAAATGAACATTTGCTGAAGATTTGCTTGATTTTTTAAAATTACATTCTGCACATGCATGGGTGAGCAGCATAGTTGCTCAACTTGTCATTTGTTCAGAACTCAACTGAAGTGTAAAGGAGTCTGTGTGTATGCATGTTGCATATTTGTGACAGGTATTGAATGCATAACAGCAGAGATAAGTACGGTAAGCGCCCTATCTTTGAATTCTACATCGACACAGTCCATTGCTGTGCAAAAAAAGTCAGATAGTATGGTGGTTGTGAAAACCCACGTGAGATGGTATGTATCTGTACTTCAACACTAAATGCAGGACACAGTCAGTACCATGCAAAGTATTATTGTTCCACTGTCCTGCCGTCTCTCTAGGCTAGTATGTTCAACGATCTATTCAAAATCAGGAGAAAACTTAAATAATATAACTACAGTGCCTAAAAAACAATCTCTCAAAAATAAATATGGATCTGATATCTAAATAATAATAATCTTCTTTATGCTGTATAAAGTCTGTTATTTGGTATACCTTTGTCTACCTTTTCAGCTACATAATATGATTGTATATAAATATAATATACATGGATAACAAAGGCTGTTTCTTTACAAACCATATACTATAAAACCTGAAATAAAATTTTACATGTGTTAAAGTTCCCTCAGACAGATTTAATGTCAGTTTTAACAACCAGTGCCTTAATCAAAATATACGACAAGTAACAAAACTGACCTCTGATCAGTGTCTGGGGAAAACTCAGCAGGATTTCCCGCCATTAAAGCAACATTATGCAACTATTTTACCTTAAAATAACAGTTTTAAAATAATTTTGATGCTACACTGACTTAAAATATGTAATGTGGGTTGAGCGGGTACGATCTCCCGCGAGAAGTGCGTACCACTTTACGGCACTATGTCACACATGGGTCTAGCTCGGTATTCTCAGTACGCACATCATGGCAGAGGCAAAGAGACCGAAGAGGACGGTTACAGAGGAAGCTAAAAAGAAAAAGTGAGAGTGATCAAGCAAAAGGCCGGACAAGAGTAAATCCCGGACTGGCTTTTAGTCGTTGGCGAGAGCTTCGCAAAATAAAAGGCTGCAAGACAGACACTGAGCCGGCCTTCTTGCTGTTGGACTAGTAAGTAATATTAGCTGGTTATGTCTTATGTTGTTGCACTTATGTTTGGCTATTAGCAAAGCTGTCGACTCGCTAGTTTTTGATCATAAGCCAAGTCAACCCACCAAATCCAAATCCTTCAGCTTGTCAACAAATGCACGTTCACAGCTGTCCATGAGGGTGAACTGCACTCCGAAAACTGTAGGGGCGCCAAGTCACAAAAAATACCAATTTGTGCATAATGTTGCTTTAAGTGTTATGGTGGGGGATGACATTTCACCAGTGGATAAGAGACTGAAGGTATTTGTGGGAGAAGTGATAGTGAACTTGACCTTTGCTGACTTCGACATGACTGTGAACTGTTACCTCTTGCCTCTCACTTAATGGGCCTCCACTAGTTCCCAGATTCCTGTCCAGGATCAGTTTTCACAAGCTGTGGCCTGATGTTTAAACTCCAAGACTCTGATCCAAGGACTGTGTCAAAATAAGAAAAAAGAAGCTATTTATCTGCCTTTCTGAAAACGGCTTCCTCTCTATGTCTCCTTAATCTGAGGTGACAGGCATTGCTTTTCACATTTCCATTCACCCTTCCAGTCCAATACAACCGGAACAGAGATGGAGAGGAGACAGAAAGAGGAAGTCACTCTGAACATCTACACCCCCTACATCCCGGATCAGCAATTGGCTTAAAAACCCAACTGACATCCAGGTTACAGCGAGGTCAGGAGTCGACAGGTGTCAGCGTGCCAGTGTGGTGATCAGACTGGCACACATTTCAAAGAAGTCCATGGTGTGTGACCCCTGACGTGGGGTGAGTAGAGGGGAGCTACCAGACAGAGACCCCGGGAGAGAAGAGCTGAGCTGGGGCAGATCAATCGCTGGGCTTGCTGAGTCGATGCTCAGTCTGGGTCTGAGGAGACCGGCTGTGGAGCCCGACCTCTGAGGCGTGGACGAACCTGATTTAAAGCCCACCGCCTCGATGATGTCGTCTGGAGGTCACACAAGCAGAAGATGGTAGTATCAGCATTCAACAGAGGAGTAGTATATAAAGTTAATGTTTTATATAGTTATTTTATCATTATATAAGAATTGTGTCTCAAAGGCAAAAGGCAGAGGAAGGTCATGGGTGCCTCCTGTACTCCTGATAATTGGCACTGTATAACACTGAGTCTTGTGTATAGAAAAGCAGGTTATGTACATGTGTATTTTGACATGCATTTAAATCAGTGCCAAATTAATTGCAACAGCACATACATGAAAGGGCTTAATGTGACAGATGAAAAAAATGCTCTTTGCGCTGAGAAAGAGGCCGCCTGTGCAGGCTGCACAAGTGCAATTTTATGCTAAAAGCACTCTGCAACCTGATCTGAATAAACACCACCTTAGCTGTTCCACCCAATCAGCCCAGTGAAAGCAGATTTTGGAGCATTTGCACCTGCACCAAGGTAGAGTCGTATACCTTGTACAATAAATCAAAGTGGAAAAATGTTTTAAGATATGAATTTGTTTTGCAGTGGTGTGTTAATGACAAATTAGAAATTCTGTCTATCACTAACCGTCGATGCTCTTGAAGTCGAGGAGGTAGGATCTGTTGTCCACCTGGTACAGCTGCAGGCTCATTTTCACCAGGTTTCCTGTCACTGGATTCTTCCTCCGTACTCGCAGATGGTACGGGTTCACCACCTACAACACAAAATAACAGACAATCTAGTTCATATGTAGACCTATATATGTACTGTGTGTGTGCATGTTTAAGACATATCTTATTACCTTCCAGTCAAAGCTGAGCTGTCTCATAGCCCTGTACACTTCAGCCATGATGTCATAGGGTCTGCTCTGACTCCTGATCCCGAGGTGCCATTTGGCCTTCTTCACTGCCAGGGGTTTGGGGCGGGTGGTGTTGAGAGCATCCAGAGGGCAACGAGACTTGGGGCTGTCAGCCAGGAGCGGAGGCATCCTCTCTGGGTGGGGTTTGACCCCGGGGGGCAGCGGCATGCCGTCTTCTATGAAAGAGCCCTGGGGAGGACTGGAGGCCAAGTAGAACTCGCTGGCCTGGGTCATGATGCGCCGGTTGTCTATTATAAGGTGATAGGCGACTGCGAGCTGATCCTGCATGAACAGAGGGAGGATGAAAAGTCAACTGAAGACTAAGGAGATAATTCACTGAGCCTAGGGACAGACCTTCACATTACAACTCTCATGTTAGTCTACTGGCTACTGTCGGTAACATGATCGAAAATAGCCACAAAAGCACAGCAGACAAGTGTAGCAGCAACTAGAGAGCTTCCAACTTTATCAACAAACTATTCTAAAACAATGTCACATGACTGCCAAATGATGTTCTGGGAAGATTATGACCCCAAAGATGTCCCCGGAAATATATAAAAACACTAATTTATTCCTTTAAAAAATGTGTACAATGTATCTTGTGTACCTGTGGATCTCCGCTGTAAAGGCTGGACACTACCTCAGATTCAGTGCATTCAAACTTCTCACACACTTCTCTGACAGCCTCCTCATCCAGGACTGTAGCATCATAAGATGGGTCCTCAGGGAACAGGTAGCCTGGCAGGTCCTGCTTGAACCACTCATGTTCCCTGACAGAGAAGAGAATAATCAGTCAACTCAAAGTACTGTCAAGTTATCAACTCAGTGTTTCCCAGGCTCTACTTGGGCGGCCCGTCCAGGTAGATAAAATCCGAATTCCAATTTTTGTTTTCCAATCAAGACGCACAATTGTCATTTCATAATACACACAGACCAGCAGACCTTCAGCCCTGACAAGAGCGCAGGTTTTACCCGGAACGTTTTGGCAGTTCCAGTTGTTGTCTATCAGCTGTAGCATGCTAGTCGAGTTAGCATGGTTAGTCAAGCTCATGTAGTGTACAGCGAAAATGGGCAGCGATTAGTGTCACACTGTGTGCCAAAATTGTTCAACCGAAGTCGGGTATGTATGTCTGTCATGCCTGACTGTAAAACCAAACCCAATGGTGATTTAGGTTGGTTATTAATCTCAAAATATCACAGGGGATGACATTAAAACTTGCATATGGTTCAACTGTTGTCAAACACAGCAGTCTGTTTGTGTAATGACACTTCAGATAGGGGCCCTTTTAAAGACAGGGCCTACAATAAGACAAGAGGAGAGACACGTATGTTAACTTCAGATTTCCTCGCACAACTTTAAACAGTCCTACCTCAATCTGATATTTTTTAATCAATCATCTGACTGTGTTGATGAGTTGTAGCCAATGGAGTATTGAGGGCAGTGAATAAATAAATAAATCTGACTGGTTCAGACAGCAATCCTCAGAAGCCAATGCAACACTTCACACTGATTTAACATTGCGACCATGGCGAGAATAAAAAGGGGGGGGACAATAAGAATTTTAAAACACATGAGATAAAGGAGGTGCCTGTTAGGGCCACTTGACCCAACAGAGTAGGATGAGCACCTGATGTCTTTGATGGTGGCTCTCTTCAGAGGGTCCACCTGCAGCATGAGCATGAGCAGCGAAGCCACAGAGCGAGTCAGGTACTCTGGGATGTAGAAGACGCCTCCTCTGATCTTCTTAAACAGCGTGGGGACGTGCTCATCATCAAAGGGCAGAGTGCCGCACAGCAGGGCGTACAGGATCACCCCACAGCTCCAGATGTCCACCTCTGGGCCTGCATAGAGCCTGACAGAGTGATGAGAATGTGACACGTAACAAACAAAGCCATCCATACACAGTGTGTCTACCGGAAAAGGAGGTAGCACTTTTATAACTTTTAACCTCCATTATATGGCTTTAATATATAAATGTTTATTTGTTTATAACACATTATAACAATGTAATTGTAAATGTTATGTAATGTAAATGTAATTGTAAGTAGAAACAATATTTTTTTACATGTAGGCCCCCATTTTGTTTGAATGCATGCGCATGGGGCATTTTGTTTGATTACAAGAAAACGCCACAGGGCACCTTTAAAGGTTTTCTGTCACGTTGGTTTTCAGTCAGGTCCAAAACTATTTTGTTTTTAAAGCCATATAAATAATGGTGATTAAATAACTGTCCTCTACACATAAATAATTGTGATTATCATTGTAGCTTCGATCATACACGTGATCACAAACATACCGTCCTGAGATGACCTCTGGAGCTGCATAGTTGGGTGAGCCACAGCTCGTCCGCAGGAACTCCCCATCTGACATCATGTTTGACAGACCTGTTGGCCAAACACAGGACATATTAACACCCTTTAGCCTTTACTCTGACTGTAACAGAGACAAATGAAACAATCCTCTATTATCATGTTATTGCTATTGATCCTTTGGTTAAATTGAACATGGCCCGGCACAGGGAGGGTAGGAAGTACACACTGTGGACACCACTGATATCTTCATCCTACTTTACCCTCCAAGACTCTAAGCTCTGAACACAAAGCTCATCTAATTGGATGAGCCTCTCTCTGCCTGCCAGGGCCTCAGCCAAATGCTAAACACCAGACGCTCTGCGATGTGCTGACCTTCCCTTTATCTTTTATCCCTGTTCCCTTAACACTCCCTCTCACTGCTCACCGGTGTCTGTTGCTCTCAGCCAAAACACTTGTCCCGCTGTACACCCCTGCCGCACCCCAACGATTCCCTCCCTATCAGATGACACTGGGCCTCAAGGCTTCCTGCCAGACATGATATGAGACCTGGCCGTTGCTAGGGGACCTCTCTCCACCCCACACACCCTGCTGCGCACAAGGGCCTTCGTGTGTTTTTAAAAATATTTCTCTTTCATGGTCGTATTGCATCAGGCACAGTCTCTTAACCAATCAGCTAGAACAATTATATCACAGCAGAAAACAAAGTGTGTTCAGTGAGACATTCATTCTCATTTAATAATGAGGATAACAGGTGCATGATGGTGATTTCACACTTTTCTAACAGTGTATAATTCAGTGTACAATTACGCTATGTCCTATAACTCTGCAACAATCTTTCACTTGCCTACAATCAAACTGTCCAGTTACTTGGTAATTCCACTCAGCTCTGTCACAAACTGGCTCTTTGTTTTTCTTATTCCCCCCATGAACATATTGTGTTATGTTCTGTTCTGCTTTATCTCTCTTCTTAAATTCCCTAACAATTCCTCTGCCAAGCCAATCCTTCTGCCTCTCCCTCTAGCCTCTAGCTGTAACTCTGTTCTTTGGGGATCATCCTACCGAAGTCGGCTATCTTGGCGTTCTTGCTGGCATCCAGCAGGACATTCTCAGGTTTGAGGTCTCTGTGGACCACCATGTGCCTGTGGCAGTAGTCTACAGCTGAGATAATCTGCTGGAAAAGACGGCGAGCTTCTGTGTCCTCTACCTGAAAGACACAATGTGAATGCACATGATTGGACTGTGGCTTAGCTGAGTATTTCTCTGATTTAAAAGTGATGAATGTGAGACAGTGTGTTGCAGAACAAGCTCAGAAACAGGCCTATAGCACATGTGTGGAAGTTATGTCTTGTTTAGAAAAAATGTATCATGTTCAGGGTTGGTCATGAGGCTGTTATGGCTCTGGGCCCAGATAAAGTTCAGGTATTAAAAATAAAGACAGTCACCAGAAGAGGTCGTCTCTACATAGCTGTCAGTATCTGTCTTGAACGTGTGTGTGTGTGTGTGTGTGTGTGTGTGTGTGTGTGTTTGTGTTTGTGTTGAATACCATGCTTCACTCAAAGCTTTAAATCTCAGAAAACTGGAAGTGAACATTTAAAGGTGATTGAAGCAGGTATTAAAATAATCATTGACAGCGCTGAGTTGGGGTGTGGGAACACTGTTGTCAAACAAGTTTTCAGGGCTCATAAACTATAAATCATGACTTGGAAGTTAACAACAGTAGTTAAAGCAGGAAAATATACATATTTTGGCGCAAAATATAAGCAATGGGGATAGTTGCAGTTTAAACAACATGTGTAAAGACAATATTTTGATGTCTCTACAGAGCAAGAATACATTCAGAAAGTTAGAAAATGTGCTCATACAACTTATCTTAAATAACATTTCTTATAAAGTAATATATAACCACAAATATTATCATGTAGCAGTATGTGTATGACTGTTAAAGAAAGGGAGTTTTACTTCGCCCCACCTGGCAAGTATTTAATTAAAATAAATAATCCATTAATTGGTGTTTAGTAGAAGGTGGTAATACACACTACAGACTACCTCAGCCACTGCTTCACAACGGCATTACTGTTTATACAATGAGACCCAGTGAGGACTCTACCAGTCAATTAATAGATAAAATGTCTTACCCGTCCATGTTTGCAGATGTAGTCAAACAGCTCACCTCCAGACACATACTCCATTACCATGAAGAAATCTGTGGGTGTACTTATCACCTGGTACCTAAAACACAAACATACATTTGTATTGACATGAACTTACTATGCGTTAATTAACAAAGCCTCTTCTATGTCCTATCGATAATTTTAAATACAACTGTAAATATACCATAATAGGCTTTCATCTTGTCTCTAAATCTCTAAACCAAATTTATTCACTTCACAATCTGCACAGAAACAAATGCACAGAAATGTGAGGCTAAGCTGTGATGTATGGCTGCTGAGTGTAAGCATTATTTTTGTAAAGGTCAGGTATATTAAAATGCAGGCGCAATTTCATGAATGGTTGCTCCTGGGAGATTCTGCACTTCATCACAATCTACTTCATTCCTGTCGAGCCGGGTGTAGCACTACACGGACGGCACCATGGGAGAAATAAACACAAACCAAATTGCAATCTCTTTGCTTTTCTATTTTACATATACACACACATAGATTCTAGGAAATCTAAACTGTGAGAGCAATTGAGGGAAATTT
The DNA here is from genome assembly GCA_005408345.1 of Macquaria australasica. NCBI lineage: Eukaryota > Metazoa > Chordata > Actinopteri > Centrarchiformes > Percichthyidae > Macquaria > Macquaria australasica. The sequence goes on along the minus strand of SEMN01000122.1, from coordinate 771,431 downwards.
TAATACATTTTTTTCATTTCATGCTGGTTTTATAAACAGGGCCAATACATCACACAGAGTCTGCTTTGCTCAGTCCAGCGTCCATGCCTGAAGCTGTCATTAACAAATAAACTATATCTGTGTTTGTGAATGGATATGTCTGTGACAGAGTGTTTCACAGTGTTCCAGCCCACGACCTGAGAGCTCACATATCTGCCATAGCTTACAGTGTGACAGTGGACTAACCCCAACCCTGGCCTAAAAATAACAGAGAGATTGTTGAGAGAGACAGAGGGACATGGACTGACAAGGAGAAAGATGCCGGGGAGACAGAAGGAAAGAGAATGGAGGAACACAAGGTCAAAGAAAAAACCCAAGAGGAGCCAAGACACCTGGATGAGGACAAGGACTTAGTCACTCATGCAGGAATTACAGCAACTTCTATCATCTTAACTGGAGATTTGTGCTAGAACAGATTTCTTTATCTAGCTCCAAGCCTGTGTGTGTGTGTATGTGTGTGTGTGTGTGCATTTGGTATGTTTGTGTGTTCTACCTCCTGAGAGCACTGTGGGCATGCTCAGTACAGCGCAGCTGTAGTAAACAAACAGGAACAAGCAAAGCATGCCACAACACAGAGGGAACACAGCATACCAAAAGGCCCACATTACAACAGCCACAAATTTAACTCTACGTCGTCTGTCAGTAACTGAGAGTCTTAAAATCTGATAGAGGATGTGTCGTCTTTCTCCACTTACAGCTTGATAATGTGTGGGTGTCTGAACAGTTTGAGATTCTGGATCTCACGTTTGATCTTCCCAACGACATCGAGACTGCGGATCTTCTGTCTGTTAAGGATCTTTACAGCCACTTTATGGCCTGTCAACTGATGCTCGCCAACTGAAAACAAAACACAGATATGAAGCAGATACAGCACACAGACGGTAAATCCACATAGGGGCCCATATACACAGACAGTTAGGCACAGCATATAATATTGATGCCCAACGGGAGGTAGAGAGAGGCACTCGTGGATTAAGGTTTGATTCAGGTATCGTTTGCATAGCTTCAACATAACAGTAAATTATTATCATTATGCTTTTTTTGGGGCTACTATAGACCTTATTTGCTGGCTGTGTCTTAGTTTAGGGTGTTGGAGCTATCTGCCTGCCTGAGGCTTTGAAGCCATGTTGTAGCTGCCAACTCCTTCTCACAGCTAGACTACAAGCATCAGTTATGAAGCATTAAAACAAAAGGTGGATGAACTGCCTAGGGAGACAAGCAGCCGTTATCATTAGTAAAATTTGATTCAATTCGGTATTAAAACTATATGAATTCAGACTGCATGGATTCTAATACTTGCTAGGATGCATAAAATGATTTCCTTCATACAGAATTTATGCCCGCTTACAAATTTAGCTAGCCATGACTTAAGGTGGGTTTACCCCCCGCTAAGCTAACACGCCCCACAAACTGCGCACTCAAGAACAGCATGGACTTAAAGCTCACAAGGTCATGCAGAGTGCCCGAAAACTAGCTAAGTAAACTGAAATAATATCATGTGATAGGCCTCTTCAGTAAAACTTTACGCCTGTAAAGGATTTTCCCGACATATAGGTACTTACCAGGCTACCACTGGCTGGCAGTGGCATAACATATCGGACTAGCTACATCGTTTATAAAAACATTTTATCCGTTAACATTAAGCTCACACGTTGGGTTTCATGCTTCACACACGTCCTTTACCGCAAGACGGGGCAAAGAAACCTACCACAGCATAAACTCTTCATTGTTTAACGTTATACGATAATAATGTGAGTATGACTGTGTAGCTGTTGTCTTACAGGTAATTACACCTGCCATAGCTGAAGACGGTAGCTACAAACAGGGGGCTTCGGTGAACGAATTTGACTTTGAAGCGAGCGGATTCCCAAAACACATTTACGCTTTAAATCCGTTGTGTCGCTGCCGTTAAACCGGCCAGCTACGCAAACTGCTCTCTAACCGCCGGCAAGTTCAACACTGTCCGTTAAGAGAGGGAGGAGGGAGGGGGGGGGGCACGGCGACTACTTCACATTACTCCAACTGAAACAGGCAAACGTACACATTGACCTCGGCATGACACAAAAGCGTGACTTAACTCTTCACTTTCCCGAATGTTCCCACTCCGAGCGTGTCGCCGAGGATGTAATGGCCGATCTTTACCCTGCCTTCGTGTTTCTGTTGTTGCCGCTCTGCCATCTTCTCCGTTACCGACGGCTGGGCTCGCTCGGTGTGGTGGGTGTGCTGCCTGCTTGCCCGTTGGGCGCAAGGAGGGGCGGGGCACTTCACTTCTCTCACCGCGAAGAAGAGAAGAAGAACCACCGACGACTCGACCCCGTTAAACGCGCACTGTCGGGTTTACGGTGAATACTGTAACAGAAAAAAAACGTAATTGCTTTTCTGGAGGGCAGATGACATCTGTCGTAAGCATAGCCTGTGTGGCATTACCGGGATTATCCCCCCAAGAGCCCAACCGTCGCTGCCATCTACCCCGTACGGTGTGCACCTTCCACCCACCCGGTGTTGTGTCGAGTTTTGCACCCCGGTCAATTATCTACCCCCAAATAAATACTGTACCTACGACAAGTCTATTAGACAGCTCGGTGTAAAAGTACTAAACATATGGCCGATATTGTGTGGCACATTATAAGAGAGCCAAACTGTACACAGGCCTTTAAAGACTCGTGCCTTTATGATAATTCAGATTGGCTGCTGTATGTGAAGTATTTATTTTTATGTAAAAGCCTTTTTGCGCCAGTGCAGAACATGCATGATTCACCCTCAGTAACACATTAAAAAAACGAGTAGCCTGTCATGCTGTGAGCAACACGTTAAATTATATTTTGGGGTTATAAATAATAGGCTAGGCTATGTCTCTGCTATATGGCAGAAGACTGTTCTGAAAGACATCACCACATTTGCTAAATGTGGAATGAAATGTTAACAGAAGACCAAAGCATGATTGAGATTCTGTTATGTTTCTTTGGGTTTTGCAAAGTACAGCCGAGGCCATCAGAGCAGTGACTGTTCACCCCATATATAGTGTTCACGTCCTCCCTGAGGTCATACCACGCACAGTGTCATATTCATCTTATTTAGTTGGGCCCTATCTCTACCGTATCAATGTCAGATGTTTTAAATACCAAACGAACAGAATGGGCTGGTAAAAATAAAAAATAAAAGGCTAGATCGGAAATTAACTGATGGATGAGTTGCGAACACGATTTCGGTGAGTTGTTCGTATTTAACCACTAGATGGCATTGTAAGTTTAATTAATCAACATGCAGTATGACTCTTGGAACTGCTCCTGTCTTGTGAATGAGGCTTGAGCCCTCTCTGAAATTGGAAAGATTTGTGGAGCTGGTGCGTGATCTTTTTATTATCAAAGTTAGTAAAGAAGCACTAAATCTAATGCATTTGAATACACGTTTTCTCGAATAGTGTATGCTTGGTTTCACTGACCAGAGCAAAATTTGAATTTCCACTTTGTATTTTTGAAGTACAAAATTTAGATTAAATCGATGAAAACGTAATTTTCCTGCTCAGCAAATCCCCTTTACAAATTTCCCCAGAAAAAAGAATAAAGTAAATAAAAATGGTGAATTATAAACTTCTACATGTTCTTTGTATAGGCACTGGAAGAATATATATAAAGTTTAAACGGGAAAAATGTGTAGTTTTTTCCATCTCAGATGTCAACATACATCTTATTTTCCAACATGATCTGACAAAGCATACTATTACAACATTTACTGGAAAATAAGGGCTAATTGCTTTAATTATTCTCAGAATGAAAATAGACCACATATCCCCATCTCCAATAACATGACCGCTCTGAAACGCTCCGAGCCACCATCACTCTGGTGCGCCTGTCACACCTCGCGTAACCGCTGGGGGCGCTGCTCTCTGCCCCCATCCCTGCTGGTCTCCAGTCTGAGAAAGTTTTCCATGCAGGGATGGAGGTGATTACCCACCGCTAGCAGAGGGAAGAGGGCTGAGCCTTGAAGCTGCTGGGGGAACTTGAAGAGAGCAGGGGGAGGAGGAGAAGAAGAAGGATTGATATAACAAGAGCGGCTGTCGATGCACAGCGCAATTCTCACTCACTCCAAGTCTTTGAACGAAGAGCGAGAAAGGGGAGCGGGCTTTCCATTCATTTCCAGCGCAGGCACCTTCTCTTTCTTGAGTCCGTGGCGCGGGTCCGTTCTACAGATAATACTTATATATTTTATACTTTTTTTTTTGTAAAACTGAAATACGAGACTACGAGACATCAGCACATCTGAAACTTTACGAGACCTCAGAGTTGGGTTTCCCCTTGAATTGCATGTCATTTCTTTGAAGGACTTGAGAGCCTGACAGACTTTCTTCACCTAACGCGTGGTGTGTGATTTTTGAGCCAAAACGGGGGAGTTCTCAAATGCAAAAGTACATGTATGAGAAAGCAATGGCCCAAGAGACAAGGAACGGAGGAACCTCTACGTTAAACAACAACAATGGTGTTGACAACAGTAAGAAGAAAGTGCTAATAGCGCTCGACATCTTCTGTCTTCTACTTGGTAAGTGTATGAATCAGTTTAGGCGATATGTTCGTCTCTGTTATAATTTGAATTGTTTACTTTTTTTGGCGCACATCAGCTGATTTGGACTGCGCTACCGAGAGTCAGCCACGTTAAACTCCAGATTCAAAATCAGAAGCAATAAATGCATTAAACAAGACCCGCGGTTTCTAATGGTTGGCAGTAAAAGCCTTATCGTTTTTAAAAGTATTACCTGTTATCTGTGACCAGAAGACAACTTAATCTGCAACAACATCCCTTTATCATCCAGTTCCATCGCACCATCCCTTGCCGGGGAAGCGCGGAGCTAAACACTGACCACACTCAACATTTCAGGCTTTCCCATTGTTAAACAAATGCACTGTTTATAGTTTACAGTCTCACAATGAAACAACCATGACATGTATATTAGCACATTCATAAATGTATATCGATACAATAGAAACATTGCATTTTTCCTGATTTACTTACACGTGTCTCAGCTGAGACAGCAAGATAAAAATGTTGTCATCACAGAATATATTGATCATTTCAAAGTCCACACAGCATCACTGGGACCTATCAGTTGATGCTCCTGCTGCCAGCCAACTTGCCTGGGGCACAAATGTTTTGAAGTGTTGCAACTTGCCCTTTTACTGCCATTTAAATAGCCAGTGACACCCCTCCTGTGCCCTCAAAACCGTATTCATCTGACCCTAAACCTCCAGAGGTGCCATTCCAGCTAGAGCTGTCCATACAGATGCAACACAGCTGGAGTAAAAATCGAAGTGTAATTAAGGTATTGATTCATAGCTGATGAAACTGTCATGGAAGCAGAGAGGACATCAGTGGTCTTTACTGCTCTGATTTGCTCCAAAAGGCAACTGGTTTGTGCTGTATAGATTGTCTGTTAGTCCTAACTTGTTATTCCACTGGCGTCCCTTCCAGATTTTGTGTGCAGTGTTTGTGTGTGTGTGTGTGTGTGTGTGTGTGTGTGTGTGTGTTGCTTTCATAGCTGGTTTGTTTTTGGCTGTTGTCACTGTAGCCCAGTCCTTTTAGTTTCAAGCTTCAGTGGCCCCCCTTTCTCTTCTCTCTGTTTTCAATCCCTCCGTCTCTCCTTTCTCTCTTTTAGAAAAGGATTATGGGAGTTGCGCTTAACTTCTACACATTCTCTCCCCGAACCCTGCAAATCCTTGGCCAGCTGCCCCGATCACTCCACTTCAAATTATTTTCTCTCTCCCTCTCTAGCTCTCTATCTAGCCCTCTTTCTCCCTCTCTGTCCGGGGGACTGCATGGAATAATTGCTTAAGCATGTGTTGTGGCAGGGGAATGCCTCTCCAATCTAACAGAGGGAGATGGAGAGGCGGGACGCGTGGCTAACCAGGCATTAGAGGAGCAGGTGGGAGCCACACCGACAGCTTTATATGGAGAAACTGAAGCATCAACAGTAGTAACGAAATATGCGTCATTGCCACACAGGAACAGGATTTTATTACCCAGGATGTTACAAATGGTGCAGATTAACTCCACATTCTCTTAAAGTGTGTGTAGTAGGAGCAGATCTGCTTGACAGACACAAAGTTTTCCAGTGGGTTTATATTGGTTTTCGTATTAAAGAACCTCAGACAGAGATCCACTGTTTCATCTGCACCCATATAAATGTAGATGATGCTTTGAGCGCATGTGGAGTGAATTTCCTGCATGAACCAACTTCCTTCACTGGTTAAAGATCTACAGTCATCATGCAAGGGGAACACAGGCACACACACACACACACATGCATGTAAACATGTAGACACACAAAAAGCATGTAAACACACAGACACAAATGGTCATACAGATTCTCCTTTGTCATGCTAAACGCAATCTGGCTGCTCACTGATGATTGGTTGGCCCACTTTAGTGGTTTGGGGAGGGGGGTTACACATGGGGGGTTCAGTGGGTGGAGTGACAGGGGGGTAAAAAGAGAGAAGAAGAAAGACCAAGAGAAAGGGGGGTTATCAGGGGGTCCTGAATGAGGAATGAGGAATGTGTGTGTGTAGAGGGCTCAGAAAAATGCCTGATCTTGAATGGGCTTTGCTCTGTGTGCGCATCAGAGGAAGGCATTGTACACTATACGAGTTAATGCATAAATATCTCGTTACCTTTAATTAGCTCCTATCTGCCAGCTGGTGCTACACACACAGTCTGTGCAGTGACATCTTTCTATAGATTGTCAATCTGCCTGACAGTCACACACCCTCAGGCACGGCTAATGACTCTGTTTGCATGAAGGACATCTGAGGCCATCTATAATCACACACACCAACACGTGTACAAACTAAAAAAGTGTCCCTTCATTATGTTGCTCTTGCTAATCAAGGCTAATGATGCATAAACACAGCAGGACCAGAATGGTGATGAAAAAACGAATATGCGCACGCACACACACACACACACTCAACTGCTGAGACCTTACTAGAGATACAGTGTACAATTTTGACAGCTGAGCTTTGGCTCGGGTTCCACTCTTACTGAGCAGCGGAGTTGATTTAGCGACGCCATAAGGAGCGCACACACACAAACACCATACACTCACTATAAATACACAAACTCCACCGCAGACTGCAGAATTTCATTCTTCTCCTTTTCTCTGTCTCACATGCGCTCATGAACATGGCTATACACTGTCCGATAGCTGTGAAGAGAGTTGAGCTTCCAGGAAACCATCCATCTAAAAGTAGCCTCACCTAAACCTAGATTAAGTTTTACACAATGCAAAGGAGATTTTGCATTGTGTGTTTGCTTTGGCCACATACATAATGTCTGTCTGGGTATGGAAGCCATTCAGAGTTTGAGCTGCAGGGGCCTTTTTGTAGAATATAAACATGGATTGTCCAGGACTGGCTGCACTGACTTTCAGTCCTGTCTTGGTTGTTGCTATAGTGACCAACCACTCATATATGTTAGGCACAATAAGGTGATCTAAGTTCACTGAAAGCCTTTTTTCCATCAGCTTCTCAGATTTCTTGCTATCTGTTCTGATCTGTGATACAGGCAGGTGTTTGGTGACGTGATTTTCCACAAGCGACAGACGTGGAGATTGTTATTAGCAGCAGTGAGGAGTGTAACCTTTTGGCCCCGGGGAATCAGCTTCATAACTGGCCCTGGAGCATTAACCCAATATGGCTCTACCCAACTCCTGCCTCCCCATTAGCTGCTATAGCATTACAGCAGTCAGTCACACAGCCCCTCATTAAAGCTGGAGAGGTTTAACCTCTACCTCTCCAGGCTTCAGCCACTTCAATCCTGAGCCACTCTACAAATATTTTCCAGAATTTCTCAAATTCTTCATCTGGCTGCAGTGCCGTGGCCAAAGACTCTTGATGTGACATCTGGTGCAATTTTGGGAGTGAGTGAACTAGGGGGCATGATGTGTGTGTGTGTGCATAGTGGTGCTCAGGAAAGGGTGGGAAACGGAAAGGTAGTGTCGGTCGGAGGTAGGTGTGGTTGTGAAATAAATCCTGTCCATTTTTTTTTGCCTCACAGCTCATTTCCCCCCTTCCTTCCCTCCCTGCTCCCTCTCCACTTGAGCTTGTCTCCCCTCTTCTTAACTGGTTTCGCACTAATGGAGAGAAATGTCATGAAAGAGCATTGAAAGAGCGAAATACTTAAACACAGTCAGATCTGGTTACTTTAATGTATGTGTGGTTGGAGGTGACTACACTCCAATATTTAGTCTGATGTACAAAAGAAATCACATTTAAGAACCTCTCAGAAACTCTCTTCTCTGACAACAACAGATAAGTAGTTTTTGCCAAGTGCCAAGTAGAAAACTGTAATCAAACAGCATGTGGGAGGCCCTCACACAAACCCAAACACAGGCTCCAATCCAAAGCTGCTGACCTTAATCTGAGGGCAAATATTTTCAGGAGTGCTGCACGAGTCTGTCTGTTCAGGGGCAGGAGGTGACTGAGAAGAGTGGTGCTGTGGACTACCTGGCCAGATATAGATGCCCAAAGAAAGAAAGAGAGGTGGGATTAAGTGGGAAAAAACATGCCAATATACTCAGTTCTGTTAAGCATCATTAATTGGGGTTTTGTAACAGTCAACAAAATAGATCACTTTCTACTAGTAACCATCGAGTTGCTTGACCACATGTATCTATTGAAGAGAAGTATTGAAGTTGTTTGCATTTTCTATGTTTTTCAGTCCCACTGTTGATGCTCCTTGTCAGTCTATTCTTCTTGTTTGTCAGATAAGGTCAAAGGTCAGGCAGAAAATAGACTCATATGGAACAAGTGCCTGCAGTGCTCACTGTATGACATTTCCTGCACTCACACACAGTCGAGGGCTCCGTGCAGACATGCAATGGACACGCACAGAAGAGTATGTTACAGCAGTCTCAAGATTCAGTTCTGATAGTAGTCGATATGTGTATGGTATTTACGAAATGATTACATCACTGTATGTATGCCTTTGCGTTGTCTGTGGCTTTAAAGGGTGGCCTGTGGTGGACTGTGGTGTGTGTTGCCACTGTCGCATAGTGCTTGCTCATGGTGGGAACTGTTGGGTCTCTGTAAATATAAAGAGTCGGTCCAGACCTGCTCTACTCGAAAAAGTGCCCTGAGATAACTTTGTTATGATATGGCGCTATATAAATAAAATTGAATTGTATTGAATTGAATTGTTTATGTTATGGCTGCAGGACACGGCAAGGTTAGGGCTCTTCAGAAGGTGAGGAGTGTCCTCTGGCAGAAGTCCATCACTGTATTATCTAATAAGATTAAGGTCAGCAGGCCAAAGGGCTACTAGTCCTCGAAGAATGTGTATCATTTTAAGTGTGCATTTTTACGTACACATATATTTTTGTATGTGTCGTGATGGAGAGTAGTGGGAGTATTGTGTCCAGACTTGTGTGTGTATCATTTTCAGCCCATCATTGTGACATGTGGCTGGTTTCTGCTGGTGCAGGAGTTAAATGACAAACCCCTGGGGTTTGTTTCTGCTCAGGGCTGCGATTAGAGGTGTGTGGGTGTGAGCGTGTGCATGTGCATGTGTGTCCCGTGGGGGTTTATGAGGGAGAGGGAGCACCCAGAGCTGTCATTAGATGGACTCTATGGCCTGCAGGGTGAAAGAGTCTGTGTATGTGTACGCTTATGTCTGCAATGTGTGTGTGGGTAGCATATGTAAGGCATCTGTGGCTCCATTTGTGTGTATGTGTGTGTGTTTGTGTGTCCCATGTGGCTCCCGTGGGCAAGCCGAAGGCATCGGGTTGACTGATGTGAGTGTGTCTCTTTATGCTGGTATACAAACCAGACACATCCATCTCTTTTAACTCTTTTCCCAATGCCTCCATCCTAGCAAACAATTCAATTGCACAATAAAAGACTCAACTTTGACAATAGAAGAACAACAGTTTGTAGTTTACACTTTGACAACAATAGTGTAGTAAAGCTTCTGCCTCTCCTCTCTCTCTCCACTCTCTTATCTATAATTATATCCCTCTTAGGCAAACACCCTCAAACTGCTTATTTGAGATAAAACAGGATTACTGGGCTGGACCCCACCATAAACTGTTGTTAGCAGTCATGCTTGCATGTGTCTAAGCTCGTTTTCGAGTTTTTAGCAGGTGTTGTAAATGAATATTTTGCGGAAATCTTGGGTGGGCAATGAGGTCATTCATAAACGCCTGTTTGTCAGTGAAAATAAGAACTCTCATAAGAACTCTGAGGTTTTCTCTCTCTACTTCTACTTCTTAACATGGGATCAGCAGCTTAAAAACCAAACAATGCCACTAGCATTTAATGTAAATGAGAGCTGAGGCAGCAAATGAGCTTATGCAGCAGTGCCTCATCGTAGCCAGCAGGCTGAGAGCTGTAGGCCTCATTACATCTCTCTGTTATACCACACTGTCCTCGCTTGGGCCTCCTCCCTGCTGTTACACAGACCCCTCTGTCTGTCACTTTCTCTTACTACATTGCCACTACAATCCTCTGTATTTGTGTGTGTGCACATGCTGTGCGCAACCAGAGATGGGGGGTTGGGGGTCAGGGAGATTTCACTGTTTCGCTGAGAACAATACCCCTTTTGATGCATCTCAGCGCCCTTTGTTTCGTTAATGAGGACCAATAGGCCAGTGGCAGACAGAAGGAGGATGAAATGGTGGGAGGGAAAAAAGTGAATGAGGTAGAGATGAGAGAGTGAGAGACTCCTCGCCTGGCACTCAAGGCCGCTTCATTATCTGTCAGTGGTTTATGGCTGTTGCTGCTTCTAGCAGCATTGTTGACTGGATTGTGGGCTGTAGTGCTTATCTGCTCAGCTGTGGCCTGCACTGTACAGTAATCAGCTCAGCATCTTTACTGGCGAAGGCCTTATCTGTGCTGCAGCCACTGAGCCCTATCCTGTTTACATACAGAGAAGAGTCTCCCTGAAATACTAGAAAACATCATGCAGAACATTCACACTGTAGCTCCAATTTAACACTTATTGTCTTCAGATAAACACGCTCCATGATGTGTGCAGAGGTGAGCAGGATATTTAAGGAGTAGACGAGAGGAAGGGAGTGCAAGATAGGAGTGAAGTTTAGGGGAGCATTATCCAGACAGAGGCGTCAGGTTTCAAGGGCTCCACAGCTCTCTTCTCCGCAGTCAGGCTTTTGTCCCAGGGGGTAATAATGCCATTATGACAACAACAGAGAAACGCCCAGCCAGCCACCCAACCAACCAGCCAAGTAGCCTGATCTGGCCTCTGGGCACTACTCAAGTTTCCCTTCATTGGAGCAGCCGTGCGTTCGTCCTCCTCTTTCAACTGACAGTGCGGCCAGGCATTAGGAATGTCTTGATCTTTTTAAAACACAAATATCTCAAAATATCACAAATATCCTCTTGTCTCCTCTACTTGCTAATGTGAACCAGAGTTGATTTCCCACAAAACGGTGTTGAATCCAACATCTCTTCAAATGTGCCTACAAGCCAAGCGCAACACGGAGCCAGCAGCAGCATTCAGAGGCTGCCCTCGCAGGTGCCTGCTGGTAAAAGTCCCCTAGAGAGTGTCCCAACAGATGCCTGTGTGTAAAAGGCATTTATTCCTGTGAATAAAATCTCTCTGAGTAAGCACATGCTTCAGCCAGAGGCCCCCCGGTCGCTGCAGCATTCACACAGAGGGGGTAAAAGGACAGGGATTCACTCTGCACACCACTCTGCTGACCTCAGCCACTCCTGTGTGTGTGTGTGTGTGTGTGTGTGTGTGTGTGTGTGTGTGTGTGTGTGTGTGTGTGTGTATGTGTGTGTGTGTGTGTGTGTGTGTGTATGTGTGTTTGTGAATTTGTGAGCTTTGTATGTGTGTGAGACACATCAGCAGCTTGTGGAAACAAAGAACAGATATCTAGGGCCAAACATCTGTATCAGTGTACATCTGTGCATGTTCATGCACATGTTTATGAATGTAACAGTGACTATCCGTATGGATAAAGCCTGGGTGGTTTTTATGGAGTTTGTTTATTTGGATTGTGAGAGCATTTTTGTTGCCTTTGTGGTCGACAACTTAAAAATGTTTGAGAAGGGCTTTGCTGAAGTTCCCAGTGGAACCACAGTAATCCACTTTAACACCCACATAGCCATACACACACACACACACACACAGGCACACAGTCTCACACATATAATAGGCAGTGTTACAGGGACATGTGTGCCCTGCTCTTGTATGCTACAGTATAATCCTAGATCTATGTCACATCCTTCACCTTTGACCCTTGGCCCTGTAGCAGGGTCTGTCATGAATCTCATCTAACCTGTGCACTCTGTTCCCAAATGTCTGGAAGGCCACACATACTCATGCTCATGGCTTTAGTGACCTTAAGATAAAGTTAAATGTGTGGGCTTACAGCAACATGTAGTCTCGGCTGTGGGACCCCAGAGGTCACAGCAGTGTTTTAGTTGAATGCTGATGAGTGAGTGTGTGCCCTCTCTAAATGTTAAGATATATATTAAGACTGAGGCTGAAGAGGAAATTACAAGTGAATTTGGAGGAGTTACCATTGACATATGTATAATATCTCCATAGAAACCTTCACAAATGATTCTACCCATATGCTGTCACCACTGAGCCAGCTTCCTGCTCACCTGCCTTCGTTTTTGGCCAAACAATGTCCACCACCAAGTGGACCTGGCACTGAGCCACTCATTCTCTCTGATCCCTGGTTTTATCTGATGCACACAAGTAGAACACACACTCTCACTATTGGCACACACAAGGCTGATCTTTCTCACACAAGCACACACGAATCACCTTGAGATTGCACACACACACTCACACACAGACACACACACACACTGCAATTGCATTGTGACTTGTTGCTGGAAGAGGGCATTAATCCAAATGAATGGACCAAAAGGCTGTGCTAATGCAGGCAATCGAACAAAGACACTTTCTGTCTGTCTCTCTCTCTACACACACAGAGTCACACACATATCAAATAACCACAACATAATATCTATACATACTTCTTTTAAGCGATGTAGGCCACTTTAGAGTGTCCTTTAGCAACTTTAGTTATGTTGCAGGGTGTGTGAGACTGGGATTGGCCTGAAATTAAGGTAATGGATGTATACATTAGCCAGTTTCTCTGTCACAATAACACACACATATACAGATCAGGTTGTTTCATGGTTTATGGCGAGAAATGTCTGTTCCTTGAGATTCATTTTTATGTTAAGTTATTTTTTTCTGCAAAATCTTTTTCATTTAAGAAGACAACTTTTTCAAATGTTAAAGGTTTTCTAAGCACAAGAACTTTGTTTAAATACTTCAAAATGGGTCAAATTTTAACTTAAAACAGGAACTATATTAGCGAAGAAAAAGCAAATAAGATTACAATCTAACCAGATATTCTATGCCAGGTTTTGGGACTTTTTTTTAATATCATAAAAAAATCAGTAGGTACTAAAGAGCATTAAGGTTTGATAAACATCCAAGACAGCCATCTGATTTGTTCCAGAGCAGTGAGAAAAATCATAGAAGAAGAGAGGACAAAGTCTGATTGATTGACTGGCCAGTCTATGGAGTCAAGACCCCCTCGGCCTCCGCCCTCCCTAACCTTCCTCTGAATTCTTGGTTCCACTCCTTGTCAGAACGGGTCACATGGTGTGTTTGAGAGACAGGAGGAGGAAATCCTCCATTAGAGCAGACCACAATACCTCTTCCTCTGCCCTGCTCCGCCTCCCATTCACCTCTCACACACACTGCTGACACTCCAGCTCGCTCACTATAATCACGATATCATTCTAATTCTGCTCCCTAAAGCCATGAAGCCCATTAAAATGTCAATAGAGACTCAGAGGGGTGAGAGAGTCATGAGAGCTTGAGAACGGGAAGCTTGCCACTATAGTCTCAGCAGACACGCAGGTGTTGCTCTACAGGGAAATTAGTGCCATGTCAAGGGGAATTAACCTTTTGAGTGATGCTTTAGCTGCCTTAAGAATAGTTATTGTGTCCTGTTCTGGCAAGTACAGTCGGTCTTAAGATGAGAGAAAATAATAGAACCTCGCTGATCCTAACCCTGCAGGACAGAGGAACTTTGGACTTGATATTAATGAGCTCTGTTGAAATACATCAATATGCAAATCCAAGTCAAAGTTCAAACCATGTAGTCAGCTGATAAAAGAAACCTTTTCCTTTATGTTTCCTCCTTTATGTCTGTGGGAAATGTAAAAATCAGACTTAGCCACGTTAGTCCTGCTAATCTAAGCGCTAACTCGCTATACCAAATTTAACTCCAAAGCCAATCAAATGGGCGCCGGCTGGATAATCTCTCTCACACAAACAAATACGTGCGTACACACTCTCTCACACACACATACAGCAAGCTACATATATAAACTTAAACTTACAGACATATTCACACAAACCATATATAAACACACACCAACATATCTTTGTGCCGTGATCTCTAGCACGCAGTGGAGCGCGAACATGTGATGGGATTTATGGATGGAAAATAAGTACAGCACACACACACACATGCACAGACACGCGCACACACACACAAAGGCCCTGCCATGAACTCTGCATATAAACACTAATTCAACCAGCCAAAGAAATACCTCTCTCTCTCTCTCTCTGACCTGTGGTAAGTAGTCTTTAGTGGCTTGCAGTGGTTCTCCTCATAGACTGAAAGAGAGAAATGCATGACAGGATCTGATAAGACAAATAGAACTGTTCCCCAAACTCGGTAAGCCACCCACTTAGGATGTGTGTTTTTGCTCCTGCTGCATTCTCCATACTTTCTGTCCCTCCCTCTCTCTCCCTCTTTCTCTCCATTGTGGGGTATTTAGGCCCCAATTATTCTCAGGCGCCTGTTTGTGCCGTTTAAAAGCAGAGCAGTGGCTTGATAGCTCATAAGGCTCGTTGGCTCTAAAAGCACAGAACACACAACTTCTCTGGCAAGGCAAAAGCATAAAAACAAAGGGTGGAAACAATTTGAAACAAATGCAAAATTGTGCATTTAGTTTCCTCTGTGTCCGTAGTTGAAGTAAAGTAGGACTGTTTGCAAGCACTACAGGTGCTTCCCCTTCTGTAGTGAGGATTTGAGAATCTCAGGCATCACTGAATGTTACTGACCTCATGACAGAGCTTGTTAAATAGTTGTTTAATTCACTGACGCACCACAGGCTTTTGCCAACAGCCCAGCCCACCTCTTTCTTTCTCTCCCCTTTCTGTTTTTATCTCTTCCTCCTCTGACACTCCCCCATCTCGCCCCTCCTCTCTCTCTGGGTCAGCGGGCCCTGTGAGGGTCACTCGCTCTTTATCCCATTGCCATTAAAGAGGTCATATATCTTCACACCGCTGCTTGCAGACGAGGCTCAGGGTTAGTGCTGGAGAGTGTTGTAGCTTGTGCTGAGAGGTTCATGGACTGACTGGTATGAGGAGAATGCCCACATACCAGGCTGTTTTCAGGGAGATGGCATGGGGGGGGGGCAGTACAAAACAGCTTGGCACGTCAAGGCTGGGCAGCGTGCGGACAGAGAGGCTTTCATAAATTCTCAATAGATAGTGTTGAGGTGCTCAATCTCTCGCGCTCACTTCCCTTTTTCTGTCTTTTAGCAGGTCAACTCCTGAGTTTACCATGCTGTTCTCCGATAAGTTTAGCCTTTAATCACTTGTTTGCATGTGTGTGTGTGTGTGTGTGTGTTTCCAATGTCTGTTAAGCCCATGACCTCCTCTCCTTTCACTTCTCCTCATTAGCATGTGAATCTCCCCTCCACAAGTAGGACAGCGTGGAGGGACGGAGAAAGAGAGGGAAGGAGAAGGAGGAGAGAATGGAGAAGCAGAGTAGAGATTGGCGTGAGAGAAAGCATAATCCGATTTCTGAAAAAGTGTTTACCCAACAGAACTCATTTTGTGCATGGACTTAACGCATGGGGATTCTTGCAGTGTTTAAGGTATTAGACTAGGCCAAGTTCACTGGGGCATTAAGCTAAAAGACTCACGTGTAGAGAAACTCATGTCTGCACCAGAATGTACTCTTTAGTTGTGTTGATCGTCCTGCCCTCCCTTGCCCCAGTAATTCAGTGTGAGAAGGCTCACCCAAAGCTAACCCTGTCCGTCGTATGGACAGTGTGGTTCTCAGACACCACCAAAGCCCAGCCCAGCCCTGTGTGGGCCCACCAGCAGCCTTTCGAGCCCCGGCGCTGCACCCTGTTTGTCCAGGTGTCGGTCCTCAGTGACCATCCCATCTGCTGCCCTCTGCCAACCCCTGGAGAGAGAGACAGTCCGCTTCGATTACACTGAAACAACAAAACAATAGAATATGCTTGAAATGCTTTATGCTTATGCTTATGCTTTCAGCTGTTGTGTTGTTACGTTCAGATGAGAAGAAGAAGAAGAAGAGTGTGCCAGCAAGATTCTCAAGATTGCTTTAAGTTCATTCTTTAACTTGAAATCTGCTGTTGACAAAACATTCTCACTTCAAGGTCCATTTAGCAGTTGTTCTGGAGCTTTAGATCATATCACAGGATCGTCATTAGCAGGTGGAGTATGGATGGAAACTCCACATTTCAATTCTTTCCAAGCACTTTATTCTAAGGAATTCTCATTCATTTTGGGTTGAACATTGAGTTTTAAAGTTCATTCTTGACCTCAGAAGTTTCCTTTTTTTCATCATTTATTCGAGACAGCTTTCAAAATTGTTATTTTCTGTGGTCAAAAACCACCACCACATATATTCATGCAAAAAGATGCAAAAAAAGAGAGAAAATTTGTTATTTTTTTCTATTTAGCCATATTAGTGTGGACATGGACTCAGTGATCTTGTAGACACCTGAGACAACACTTTCTTCTTTCAAGTGGGAGCAGATGTCACGTGTGGATGTTAAGGAGCCCATGAGAGCCTTCAGTGTGTGTCCACAAGAATGCATAAGAACGTGTGTTTTGAGGTCTTTAAGGAATTCATACGAGTGGTTACTGTGTTTTTCACGACAGACCAGTAACATGATCTCCCTCTCCCATCACTGGTGAGACAACGGCCGCGATTCAGGAACATTCATGAGTAGATTGCTGACTTTGACCCAAATGTCAAAAATCCCTGTGATGTGAGCTAACCACATGAACCATGTGGAATTGGGTTCCTGCGCAGTCTGGTGTTTAATGTATATGTTGGTGTGTCTGTGTGGGGGTCTTCAGGATGCCTTCGTGTCTTGAGCTCCCTCCTTCCCTTATGAGCTACTACAGTCATATGTACACACGCCAAACATGCTCTCATGCGAATCATGTTCCAGAGGTGGGTGGGCTTAGTTTTGTTTTTCTTGGTATTCACACATTTTAAAATCCCTAAGGGAAGACTTAGAAAGTCCCAGCCAAAGTTTGCACGCCTGTATTTGTAGTCCTTTGATTTGGAGATATGTATTTATTTTCCCTTCATCAGAAGAATGTGGGTGTGCAAGAGTGCGTGCATGTGTGTGTTGTTGAAGAAGCCGACAACAGAATAATTATGTCCAACCGAACTTCTACTGCTGCCTTCAACGGTTTGTCCGTTTGTTGTTGAGGTAGTTGGACGAAGCTCCTCTAGATCCTCATGAAGGCTGTTATTAAAGCAATAGTTCGACATGGGAAATACGGTTATATGATTTCTTGCTGAGAGTTAGATGAGAAGATTAAAACCACTCTACGGTAAAAGGTCCAAAGGTTAAAAAATCTGTCTACAAACACGTCAAAGGCTCAGTAATTAACATGTTATATCTCATTTGTTTAATGCATACAAAACATGGATTTTCTTTACCAGGCTAGCTGTTTTTCTCTGTTGTCAGCCTCTATGCTAAGCTAAACGAATCAGCTGCTGGCTGTAGCTTCATGTTTGCCATACAAACATGAGCGTAGTATCGATCTTCTTATCTAACTCTTGGCAAGCAAATAAGCGTATTTCCATAAATGTCGAACTATTCCTTTAACAAATGGTTTCTGTCAAAAAAGACATGTCCACACTCTACCTGGAATGGCACTCTCTTCCATTGCAATTCATAACACTAAAGTTCTCTCAATGTATTGACATATTACCCGTGTTGGTGGGTTTCTTTTGTCTTCAATAATGGACCCCTAGACCTGAATGTCAGTGTGTATTTGCTCTGTCAGGAGGGAAACCTCAGTTCTCAATAGCCTGGTGTCACACTGTCAACAGGAGCAGCAGGACAGGGTTTGCTGAGTAAACAGCCTCATCAATGATGCATAAGCTCACACACACCTCTGAAGGTTTTTGTCTGTTAATGTGCATTTTAATGTGATTTTTTTTCCAGCTTACAGGTAGGTGGAGTTAGCTATATGATGCAGTAGGAGTCCCTGTATTAGGTGTGTCTGTGAGTCAGCTTTGTGTTATGTATGTGTGCGTGGGTTCAACATCCATTCATGTGTGTGTGTAGCTATGCTGCCCAGCCTGGTCCTGCACCATACCTCTATTCGTCCATACCAGAGGGGTCTCTACTGCAGTGACTCCAGCCTCAGCTACCCTTACAAGAGCAGCACTGTCCGCTCCTCAGTTCTCACTTCTGTTGGGTTGACACTGCCCGCGGTGTCCGTAAGTCCCCCCCCCCACACACACAAGGAGCACTTGGAGTTGGGGAACCCTGAAGGCAGAAACAGGGAGGGCTATTGGTTCATGATGGTGGCTGTGAAGGAGTGACAACGTTACATGAGATCTAGTAAAGTTCAGAAAAGTTGATGTAATGTTACTCTTAAGTCATAGTTAGTAATTTATGGTATCAGTTGCATCTGATTTTGGAAATCCATCACTCCTTTGCTCTAAGCTGACCATACATGACATCCTTAAGCCCCACCCACTTCTGCCATATCCCATGATCCCCTGGTGCCAGTGTGCTCCTTGTGCTGCCCCTGTTCTCTTCTGTTTATGTCTGTGTCACTGACCTGGTGCTTTTATGCTTTCCTTCTTCTCCCTCTCTTCCTGTCTTTCTCTCTCTCTTTGCTCCCCTCTTTTCTTGTGTCTTTTGTAGCTAGCCTGCCTTTCCTGATCATTGAGACTAGCACCATAAAGCCGTACCAGCGCGGGTTTTACTGTTCGGACGAGTCCATCCGCTACCCCCGAAAAGAGGGAGACACCATTAGCGATGCCGTGCTTTGTGGAGTTGGCATTCTTATTGCCATCTTCTCTGTAAGTCGACCTTTACACCTCCCTTTGTTTGCTGCTTTTACTCCAATTTAAAGTCACTTCTTTTTAGCTCTTAGATACCTTAGTCTGATAGATTAGTCTCACTAACATAGCCCCTTAATCAAAAAGTTTGAGTGATTTCTTATCATGCAGTATTTTCTAAAATAATCCAGCCTTTTGCTATAAATGTGCTCTGTATGTCCTGCCCTTTCATTCTATGTTTTCTTCGTCATACTTTGATCTTTCGTATTAGCTTTGAGTCATCCAAGCCGTTTGTAAAGGCCTGTTTTTATTACTTTGCTAAGTGAGTCAGTGGTAGCGAGAGGCCCCCCAAGCGACATTAGGAAGTGTGTGTTTGTGTGTGTGCTGACGCATGCATGCCAAAGACCAAAGAGATTTTCTTGTTCTTGGTCCATTCTCATACCTCCCACTCGTATCCCTGCGCCCTGACTCCGTGCCCTCTGTGCCCTGCACATTACTTCGGGTGAATGTGTCAGTGCTCTCTCCCATGCCCGCAGTGCCTCACTGATAGCCTGAGGCGTCTTACCAGTTTGCAACAGCATGAAGTCTTCATTCCCATGACTTGACTTTTGCTCCAGAGAGGGAATGGCTCTAGTGTCGTGCCAGCAGATTAGAGGGGGGTCAGGGTTAGTGGAAACATGTTATAATGCCATGTGGTGGGGTATGTGTATGTCAATTAGTGCCACGTGGTCAGGCAAGATGATCTTTACAGCCCCTAGACTCTTTGTGGCACAGCCCCCTCATAAGTTCCCAGGCTGAGACAGCCGTCTTCTCGCCATCTCCTCGCCATTAGCATGGTGGGCACGCACGCACACACACACACATGTACCAGCTCAGCTCTTCTGCTTACTGGAACCTGGAGACCGCGCTTGTGTAAGTTCCCTCACATGTTCACGTGTGGGCAAAGCTGGCGTGTTTCACACAGCTGTGTTCCATTAGTGGCGTCTACTGCCATGCCGACACCATTCCTTTAACACACAAACGCACGCTCATTCATGCAGGCACACACACACACATATATATGCAAACATGTACATGCACTGGTAGCAGATTCCAGTTGGGCCTCTTGTTTATCTTCATTGCAAGGGAAATCTCAACAGTCCCGCTGGTCAGACATATCTATGTCTGACAGGCCGTGTTTCCACTGTGAGAAACATAGTTAGCAATAGCGAGATAGAGTTCTGTAAGCATACTCATTGACGATCCAAATAAACCCATCAGGCACCTATTGAGCCATCTGCTCTGATCAGAGATGCCTGCCGTATCCATGGCAGGCCCTGTCTACACTTAGACAACCAGACACATAGGAATAAACCAAGACAGGGAGATAGAGAAGGGGAGGAGAGGTTTGAATGCAAATGCTGACAACCCAAATAAACTTCTCTGGCCTGTATCAGCCTCCTGGGGCTCTAATCTTAAGCTCAGATCAGAACAATCCATTGACAATAGCACACACACACACACACTAATACACCACCATGTTTGTTTCTTCTGGCTGTGAGCCTGCCAGCTGACCACCCAATAGACAGGATAGGTGTGTTTATTAAGCCTAACAATACACACACAATACATGTAAATACACAAACATTATGTTTCTGTATTAACTTGATAGGATGCCTGGGAAACACTGAGCCTGCAGTTGTGTGCACATGTAGAGTCTTAGTGCAAGTCACATTCACAAGGTCTGCCGGCTCAGAGATGGGCAGGTCAATATTTTCCTGAGAGATTGGGTGAGAAAGTAGGCCAAAGAGTGAAGCCTTGTGTGGGAAGAGGAAGGAAAGGGAGATGTGGTTAGTGGTGGAGAGCAGCCGGTCCATCATTCAGATACCCCAGGTGGTACAGATATGATTGACATCTCCGTGTCTCGGGGGTTGGCTTGGCGTAAGCCCCCTCAGTGCAGATGAGGTCTTTCCATGGGCCCCAACACTACTTAAAACTACCTGGCTGGAATAACGCAGGATTCAGGGTCAGCACACTCGACTTAAGCCTAATAGCAAACCAGTGCCCTGATATAAGTCCTCCTTATATTAAAGTCCGGTCAGTCTGACTGAGACATTTACCTAGTCCAGATCATTTGTTTAAGTTTTCATGTTTTCCTTTTCCCTTGCCTTTACTGTCCCATTATCCTTCATATCCCACATACAAGGCCCCATCATATCATTGAGCAGAGCATCACCACTCATTAATAATCTCATATCACATCAAAACTGCCTGAGGGAAAGGCAGGCCATGCTCATTCTTAATGTTTGTCTGTGTGTGAATCTCACTCATTCTGTCTCTCCTGTCTGTCCTTTACACATCCTTTCAATTCAATCTGTGACTTCAGTCTGGAATTAAATTAGATTTCCTGCATGATACACACTCAAATGCTATTATTTTTACTGCATGGTTATCTGCATCTAAATTTACTGTAGGACTTTAGGATTCAGCAACATCACATAGCTAGAATTTGTCTTATATTTGTGATCAGTGTCATGTGTTTATCTCAAAAAACAATCCTTTCCTTTAGATTGTGATTGGAGAATGCTTCAGGATTCACCAACTACACGAGGGAACCAAGTCTTTCGTCGGGAATCCCTATGTCGCAGCCCTCTACAAACAGGTCAGTTCTCCATAAGCTTTCATACGTGTTCAGATTATTGCATACATAATTGACCATTCGCTAAACCCCTTCACTATTGCAAAGCAATTGTCCTATCATTGCTTTGCAACTGTAACTAGGCATGGCAGGCAGTCCCAATTCCTGAAGGTAACGTTAGCTTAGTTAGCTAGCCAGTTACTGCTGATAAAAATGAGAAGCCTGCTTTTGGTTACCACTGTCTAAAATCAGGGGCCAGTGTTTCAGAAATTAAATTTCGAGTGCCACCGTTTTCACTGTAAACTGCATATGTGCCGTGCAGGAACGGGAAACTTGACAGGCGTAGCAACTGTAAGTAAGGAGGACAGGGCTAGCTGACAATCAGTTATAGACAGCTACATTGATATTATGTTTAATCATTAATCAATGTGTGTGATTTTGCAGATGGGTGTGTTTCTCTTTGGATGTGCTGTCAGCCAGTCGTTCACAGACATTGCCAAGGTGTCAGTGGGTCGTATGAGACCCCACTTCTTACATGTGTGTAAACCAGATTTCTCCACCATCGATTGTTCACTGGGATACATCACCAACTATACCTGCACTGGCGAAGAGAGCGAAGTACAGGAGGCCAGGTTTGTGTACACCCCAATACATACACAATACAGAGTACGTATGCTGTATTAAAAAATACTCCTTAAACTGAAAAACTGACGGAAGATAATCTTTCACTCCGCAGGAAATCCTTCTTCTCAGGACATGCCTCTTTTTCAATGTTTACCATGCTCTACCTAGCTGTAAGTAACTATTAAACCCTCATGCACATACACCACAGCACACTCACGCAAGCACACACATGCTGAGAGCCACAGAAACAATTGTTTACAGATTGTAGAGGGAGTCATGGAAAGAAGGTTGGGCTGTGATTTGGGGATTCACTGCCTAAAGAAACAACAAAACACTGTTCTCATCCACTTCTCCTCCTCCTGCTCCTCTGCTCTATCTCCTCTCAGTTTATGAAGAGTTTCATTCTCCTTTTTACTCCTCCGAGAGATGGATGGATGCACTCCACCTGTTTTGTTCAGAGCAGCTGCGTGTGCACTTCCTGTCCTCTCCCATTTCCCTCAATCTCTCCTTCTCACTCCACCTGTTGTGGGTGTCGGGTGGGGGTTAGCACCCTAGAGGCATTTCATGCTTCAAACAGTCTAATTACACATACACACAAACACACACACACACAATTGCGAGCTCATAGCTCCCCAATCATCTCCTCCCCTTCTTCCTCTGTAGAGGGGAGAAGAGAGTCAATGTTTTGGGTCTGGCTGGCCCGAGCTTTGTTACAAGGTGGTCTTGGTTCTCACGGTGGGCTGACAGTTGAAGTTCTAGTGTATGGTTGTGTATTGTCATGCAGTGCGAGCTTGCTGCGGGTATTTCCCAGCCTCTGGGTGAACCTACAGCTGCACTCTGGTCAGACCGAGGAAGAGAGATGAGAGTGAATAAAAAGCAAGGGAAAAAGCAGAGAGGGAATGGAGATGTGCTGCATCCAGACCACAGAGTAACACACTAGTCCGAGACCAGTGTTCCAGCTGCGGCGAGCTCAGGACCATAGCCAGAAGAGGCTGGTGCAAACAGTGACACAGAAAGAGCGAGGAGAGCAGAATCAATGGAGGAGAGGAGGAACAGTTTGTAGTCGATGTTTTGGAATACAAAACCAGCCTGAAACAAAGCCCACAGTGGAGGCATTCCTAGTGGAAAAAGGAATCTGCGACATTTTTTGTTTTTCACAGCTGAAAACCAGTCCAGTGACATCATGTTTTCACTCACAGAACCTCCCACTCTCTTGAAGTCTCCTTAAATAAGTATTCTTGTGTTTCTCATGTGTCCTCTGCAAGAGCAGATATTACCAACAGCCAAAATCTGAAGTCAAATCAATAAAACACGAGGACGGATAATAGAAATTTAATTGTTAGCTGAAGACGCATGACATATGCCAATAAGAATAAATGCGCAGATGATGCATGTAGGCGTCCAGATAATCAATATTTTTATTAGGAATTATTTCCCAAAAGGTCTGTTATTCCTTTAAATGACGAATCATTCATCAAAATTATTATTGACGGAATTGAAGTTTCTGTCAATTGGATAATAGAATAATCAATGAATCGACCATTAAGTTCTGTACTAGATGTGTTCTGAACATCCACTCTCTGCAGTACAGTTCTTTCCACAAACAGAAACAAACTTGGATCCTCTCTTTCCCTCGTCTTTGCTCCCTTGTTGCTCACCAGGGTGAAAGTGTCATTTCCACAGTGTGGCTGTCACCTCGCGCTCCCTCCCACAGCCCCCAGTCATCTGCTAATTGGCACTCTGATTTTGAAGCACTTCATTTCCTGCCGTGTGTGTCTAAGTGCAGTGTCTGTGACCGATGTGGTTTGAGCTGATACTTAACAGCGGCGCAGCCTTCTGAGATGGCACACAGATAACTGGCACAAACCGCGTGGCACACTCTGCAGTTAAACCACAGCCACAGAGAACGAACGTGTGTGTGCATTCATGTGTCCTACTGATCTTTTGTTTAGTCTAATGTGCACATCTCTATGCACATATTATCCAGTAGCAAAGGACTGGGTCATTTCTCTGGCTTATTTGTGCCTACAGAATCACTATCACTGAGGCAGCATGTTGATTAAATAAAAACAGTACGTTTGTTTGTGATATTAGTGATATTATCTTAGGGAAGAGGGCCGGCAAGAAACACGAGCCCTCGTTCTCATGCTTTCTCACTTTGTTCTGTTTGTGTGTGTTCTGTTTTATTTAACACTGACTTTGAGTCAGAGCAAGAAAGACAGAGGGAGAAGATCTTACTGGAATGAGTTGGATTCCTTCACAAACCACCAGACTTTGTGTCGCTCTTGTCTCCCTCTGTCATGGGAATATGCTGGACTCCTTTTGTTGTTGTGTTTTATTGTTGTTTTCCTTCGATCTAACTATTTGATATAAATTTCTGGGAGGACGGCTAGGGTCAGAAAGGCAGATGCCTTTCTGCTGCAGTCTATTTAAGTCTGACTTGGATTTAAAGAGGAGACCATTCATTTTGAGATTTAAGAAGGTCATTAACCCTCTCACTTGCTTATCATGACTTTATGTGTGCATGCTTCTGCTGAATCAGGCTTGGACGGGTTATTTGGGTTTACTCACTGCCCTTCAGTCAGATACTTGACTGGCAGGTCATCGTAACTCTGTGTTTTGGCAAAGTGCAATTGCTGATTCTTTCTCCTACATCCTCCATCAAAGCTTGCTTAAAACGGAGAGGTTTAGGATGTTGTGCGAAGGTTTTTTTGGATGTTGCGTTCATGGATGCAGGACTTCAGACAAAAGTACTTATCACTAGTCCTTGCCAGCTACCTGAAAACCCCTGCGGAGGAAGCCTGAAGTATAAACATCCCTGCCAGGGAGGAGAGAACAAGACTGGAAGGGATGGGAGGGATCGCTTCCTGTGCTTCTGTAATGAGAAGAACAATGATAGAGTGTCGTAGAGGAAGTGCGAGGGAGCTTTACGTCCACACCTACAGGGGTTCATAGTGGACTGGGTTTGTTGGGAGGCACTGCGGCTGTCTGTAGGTATTGTTAGCCTAGCTGATTACAAGACACAAGTCTGGAGGTTTTGGGCTGGGTAGACCTTGGCTGAGGCCGGCCCTCCCAGGCCCTCTGTCTCTGGGTGTGAGAGACAGGAAGTTAAGGGTATGAGTGGTGCAGAAACACAGGATGTCTGAGGAACCTGGGCTGATCTCACCACTGTGCATGCATGTGGATAAAATGAGGGAGAGAGGCTGTGCATGTATTTGTACTGGCCTTGGACTTAGTTGTTCCTGTTTTGGCTTTTCTCAGTCTTTATCATGACCCAGAAAATGCTATTTGGCTGCGGGCGGAGCAGGGGGTGCATCCGCTTTGTCTTCTGTTTACTCTAATAGAGGGTAGAGAGTTCATCCCAACACAGAGCTGAAACGTTCATGGCAGGGTATGTACACATATGTGTGTGTCTGTGTGTGTATTCCAGTGGCTCTCTGTGGTCGTGTTGTTTTTACAGCTGGGATGTTGAATCAGTCGTGTCCGGGTCTCAGGCAGTCGAGTGTGTGTGGAAGAGAGTATGCGTTTCTTTGCGGGTCTGGCCAGCCTGCCTACTTTGATTCTGTCTGGACCTCTCAGACAGTAATAATACGCATGCACACGTGCTGCAGGTGCAACATGTGTTAGACTTAATGACGTTTATGAAAATGTCCAGCCCGGTATGTGTAAGGGTTCAGGTCATTACTGGCAACAGAAAGGAGTGACAATCTCATTGATTATGCCATCAATAACATGATGTGGATTACATGTTTACATCATATACACTCAGAACATTTGGTTAAAGTGTTTTTATGTCATTTACACAATAACTGTGCATATTTAATAATGTTGTTTGAAGAAAATAAATAACGTTATCTGTATGTTCACCTCTTCTTCTCTTCTCTTCTTCTCTTCCCAGTTCTATCTCCAGTCCAGGTTTACATGGCGCGGCGCTCGTCTCCTCCGCCCGCTGCTCCAGTTCACCCTGTTGATGATGGCCTTTTACACCGGCCTATCACGTGTCTCCGACCACAAACACCACCCGTCTGACGTCCTGGCAGGCTTTGTGCAGGGAGCCCTGGTGGCCTACTGCATAGTGAGTGCACGCATGTGACGCAAAATACATAAATTCAGCTTTATTAGGCACACCCATTCCTGCAAACTGTATGAAAATTTGAGTGATATAGCATGAATGCATACATCTTTTTACAACTCAATACTTTTTATAATTGACTGTTGGGGATCCTACAGACGGACCACCCTTCAAATAAAGTTTGCCTCCACATAGCTCCCTCTTTCCACTTTTTCTCCTCTCTGCTTTTCCCGAAAAAGAGAAATGGAGCAGGCAGCGAACAAAGTGAGGAGAATCTGATTCCCTTTAATGAATAACACATTGCCTGGAGCCAGACCCTAGTTCAGGAGTGTGTGTGCGTGTGTCTGTGTGTTAGTGTGAATCCATACTCTGCAACCTTCTTCACTACTTTTGTGACATATCGTCACAGCAGTTGCCAGATGATTTTCGTAACCCTCATCATTACACTAAGATACATGGAGCCAAGGAAAATTGAATTCGGGTTGAGAGGAAAATAGAGGGAGTGTAAAAAGAGAGCGAGTAGGGGAGAGAGAGAGAGAGAGAGAGAGAGAGAGAGAAAGTAGGTTTAGCCTTTGAAACAGGAATGAGGCTGTTAATTATTTTGGGTTTTTTTATTTGGCGGCTCTGGTTCTATCAGCACAGCAGGCCCCTGCTAAACTCTGCTGCCTCTGGGAAAAGCATGGAAAGACACACTCATACACACTTGCACACACACACACACACACACACACACACACACACACACACACAAGTAACCCTTACCTTTCTACATGATCCAAATCATGAACGTGGAAAGGATTAGATTCATAAAATTTAGCAAGACCTTACTAGTGGCGCCTAGGCAGACCTTGGCAGAGCTAAAATGTGAATGCACACTCACGCAATCACACACACTCTCAGCACACC
The DNA here is from genome assembly GCA_005408345.1 of Macquaria australasica. Lineage (NCBI taxonomy): Eukaryota > Metazoa > Chordata > Actinopteri > Centrarchiformes > Percichthyidae > Macquaria > Macquaria australasica. The sequence continues at coordinate 744,044 of SEMN01000122.1, read as the reverse complement.
AGGGTCCTTGAATGCCAGGATTATTGAAGGATCCGAAACGAACCATGAGCAGAAATCAGCGAGTTACAATAGACTGTAATGCTCTGGCAAAATCAGCGCTCCTCCAGCTGGACGAGCTCCTGGACGACATCAGCTTTGACAAGGAAAAAAAAAGAAAAAAGAATGGTTTCAGAAATACGCCCAACGTATGAGCTTGACCTCTGACTGGGCATCTCTGTCAGGAGGAGTGAAGGGAGGGAAGTGACAGGAGAGAGGAGCCTTGTCTACATCTTGGCTCTGGGATGAGTGTGGGTTTAATCCAACTCAGCTATTCTATAACCCTCAGAGAGACAGTTTAACACACACGTAGACACACTTCCACGTGCACGTCACATCCACATGCATACACACCATATATATAGTCAAACCCCTGCCGATCAAGGCGGTGAGGTTAGTTTCACAATCCTTGACGCCCCTTCTGATTTGCCCAGTCTTAGTAGAAACACACATCTGTGAATACTTTAGCTCGGCTGTTTCAGCCTCTCAACAAGCAGCGGAGCAGAAAGGACCTGACAGGAGATAAGTGGAGGCAGGACAGAGGAGGTATGAAGCCTGTGTGCCTCAGAGAAGCCAGAAGAAAGTACTAAATCAAAGCGTGAACATCTTTAGATCTTAGGTTAACAAGTGTGCAGGTTCAGTCATTATTCTTTTAAATGTGAAGTTTGAAATACAAGAATAAAAGTACGAGTTCACACTTTGAAATCATGTCAGAGCTCATATATTTCACTGCACTGAGATGTTCACAGCACTAAAACTTGTGCTACATGTCCTTTTGATGCACAATGATTGCTGTTTATATGTACGACTTTGATTTGTCTTTGAAGGTCACTGAGAACACACTGAGGTTTCTTAGCTTGTCCCTTTGGCTGTAATAGCAGCTTTGTTATTGGAGAGCTTTGTCTGCAGCCAATCATTCTCACAAGATGTTTTCATGAAGCAGAAACAGTTGATATTTAAGAGCCCCATGGCAGCCTGGGTAATGTGGTCCATTAATCCATCCTGAGCTTGTGTTCATGCATTAAAGGAGCAGTCTCCAAGCATTGACAGCACACTTGTCTTCGATACAAAAGTCTGACTCGCAGAACAAGACGACACATTGGGCGAATTAGTGGATTTGCACGTCAGTCCCAAGTGTGCGATTGTGAGCAATTGTTCTGAATATCACATGGTGAGTTATATGGCCTTGTGGAAAAGCGTCTTCCTTTCCAAATACATTTGAGTAATTGTCTGTAGAGAAGTGTGTTGTTCCAGGACTTTATTGTCACTGCTATTCCAGGTTTCCCTAGGTTACAGTTACCTCTTTAATCCCAGCGCACCCCCAGTGAGTGCCAGTAAATGAACAATACAAATCAGGGGCAAGTATGGGCACATTCATATGGAGTGACGTGTTAGACGGCGGCCTTGTTGCCTTTGTTGTAAGTTAATTGCTGTTTTACACCCCTTCGTCAGCCCTCACATTTGATGATAGATGGTGTCTGAGTCGGATACATGAAGTCTGTTGAAGAATATGTAGATGAATGTCTGCTGTGAGTCAAACACTCCACACTATGTCTGCAGGGCTGTGATCCAGAGAATCAGGGAACCACAACAGGAAACGGTCCATCTGTCCTACCTGGCTCTTCCTATCAGATGCAGTGACCTACTTTTCAACATGTGTTGTAATAAAGGTCAAGAGGACCAAATCCAGCAGGAAGCAGGTGTCAGAGAGAAAGCTGGGGCAGCGGTCATTTGTTTTTCGAGGGTTCATTGTCACAGTGGAGAGGAGTATGGGGTCAGGAATTAAAGGAAGAGGGGGCAAGAGGATGCTGTCTCTCCTGCACTCCAACACACAAGGACATGCTACACATACTCGGGTCTCAAGTACTGATGCAGTGTCTGTGGGGTCAGTGAATTTGTGTAGAAGCAGAAAGTCATCTTTTATCACTCCACACACGACTCAAGTGTCTAAATTCTAAATTCCGCTTATGACACCACCAGTTAACACTTACAAAGTTATTTTTTAATATACATTAGCATGTGATAAGTTAGCATTGAAAAACCCACTATATTCTCAGAAACATGTCACTATATTCAGTTACATCCTCTGACTTACAATGGTGTAAATGTAGGTCAGAGCAAATATATTCACAGTTGATTTCATGCGCGTGCAAACAAATTCACCATTTATTTAGGGTCTAGTGAGTGATGTTGTGGTTTTTTTGACATTCACAGTTCCTGTAAGTTCCTGTAAGTTCCCGTAAGACCCACAATCAGAGGCACAAATTCACACACGCACATATCACATGGCCCGGAGGTTTTGTGTGTCTATATCACACACAGGAAGTTGGTGAGGTCGTGATAAGCCTTCCACCATGGCAGGTTGTGGGGCGATAGGTTGGAGGTTGCGCGACGCGGCAACAAGGTCTGTTGTGATTGGACGCAAAGCATCCTGATGGGAAATGAGTCTGAGATGTTTCCCATGACGGCTCGGGTGATTCTCAGAGATATGACTACATCATATCCCTCTACACCCCCACTAAGTATATCATATATAATATACCATGGAGAGACACTGCACAAACTAATGACTGTATAGACAAAGAGCCCTTTTAAAACTATGAGAGCAGCTGTGTGTTATGGAGGTATCTATCTACGCGTGATGTCACCCATCAGTCAAAGGTCACCAGTGAAGTTCATTTTATCAGTAAATGTCAAGCTGTAATAGAAGAGAATGTCTTTGTGTTGAGTCAACCGCTCAGAATGAGACAGTCTTTGTTATATAAATAGATCACTGTATGTTGACCATTTTTTTCCAGGAAACAGCCAAAGATGAACACTGAACTGGCCGCTAGTACATGTTTTTCCTTAAGGACATTTCCATATGAGAGCGCCATGTATTTTCCTAGTGTAGTTGCATCAATGAGAGTTATCCATATTGTTTTCCCAGAGGAGCTGGTGCACAGTGGGCTCTGTTTCTCAGAGTTTAGTGTTGAATGGCAGCTTCTCCCCTCAGCCCTCCCTCCTCGTCTCCCTGGCACAGGCCCTCTGCTCGCCCTCGACTGGCAGCACGGAAGGAAAAGCTCCTGCTCCTGCCAATTATGTGTGTGTGTCTTTGTGTGTGTTTGTGTGTATTAGTCCGCAGCTGAAGCCACTGTTGCTCATGAGTGACCCCAGACCCCTGCAAGTGGAAACGGTAATCCACTGTTAGAGTGGACAGTAGTTTCCATCGTCCCACTTCCTGTCCACCCCTGCCCATTTTCCCGTTTGACATGATGTCATCAGGATCTCAGGAAGAGATTTCTTTTTTCTTTTTTTTCCCTCTCTCTCTCCTTTCTTTGCCTGCCAGACTGACCTCACAGCTGATGTAAAATGGGAATTCACCCCTGGCATCATTTAATAGAAGATTAGCCAGGGTTCACTACATTTGATTGTCAGTTTAGCGTATGCTATACTAAGATCACTTCCTTCAGCCAGATTACTCAGTGTTGCTAGTTTGGATTTGCATAAAGTGTGGCGGAGGGAGTTGATAGGGAGTTTCTCATCATGGCATTATGAAGTAATGCAACATTCACTCGCCAGCTCACGTCTCCCCTGCAGACACAAGAACATGTGCATACATATTCACATTACAGACCTGCCTTGTTTTATCCAGACTGTTTCCAGGTCCAGCTAAGAGGTGCACCTGGTATTAAATGAATCTGAAATTAGTTTTTGAGGTAACATTTCTGATCAGATTTCACTCTCGCAATTACAGTACATTTTTTCTTGAAGAAAGTGTGACTGCTGCTAACCTGAAGGGGAAAAAGAACATGTTTGAGCCCAGCCTTATAGCTAAAGAAGAGACATGTGATGGTTATTTGGTAACTTTGCCCAGGGAACAGACTTCAAACCCTGTCCTCCGATGTGCTTCAACTACAAAACCGGACACACAATGTCCCAATAACCATTTCCATATTTGGTTTGAGCAATCAGATCCCATCTTTATTTGGTTAGCGATCATTTTGTCCTTTTCTTTTTTCCGCTTCATGTCTTCTTCATGGTTTCCTCACCTTGCTCTCCCTCTGTGTGTCCACCAGGTGTTCTACGTGTCAGACCTATTCAAGCCCAGGGTGAAGCCAGCCACGCCCCCGCCCTCCCCCATCAAGAAGGAGCTGCTCCCTTCAGCCGACATCATTGACAGGAACAACCACCACAACATGGTGTGAGAGAGGCCAGCAACTTCTTCCTGTGACCGAGGAGCCAATCACAGCGCTGCTCACCTCCCATCGGACAGTAGAATGTAGCGACGAGAGACTGTAGCTGCTTCTCAAATGGCATCCTCCTCCCTTTTGCAGTGCCCAGCGAGGTGCTTTGTGGACTAGGGTGTCAGATTTGAGATTTGCACAGCAGAGTCCACTCTCACTATCCAGACTTATTATTTACTATTATGTTAACTACTAATCAACATTTGAGCCCATCGTTTTGAGCACAAACAGAAAAGAATTGGAAGCTAAAAGTCAAAATGAATTATGAAATTGATGACTTGACAGGCAGAGCTGAGGGTCTGGAGGTTTGATGGAAGTGTAACCACATAAAGGGAACACTTGTGAAGAAAAACGCATGAAGAAAAGAGACAAAAAGAAATAAAAAATAAAAAAAAAGACAAACCCCCTGCCTAGGGAGAGAGGGATTTCCAGTGATGCTTCCTCTCTGAACTCTCTGTGGCCTTTGAACGCCGTAGGACAACAACTTCCTTAGCTACGGGAAGGATATTACTGCAGTAACTAGCAGCATAGAAATATTAACAGTATAGAAAAATATAACTTATAGCACTGTTTTTAAGTTCATTGTCCATTATCACCACTTGCTGCCTGAGGTGTCTAACTGGAAGAAAACTTGATGATGCTGACATCCATAAGACAGAAATATGAACTCGTAGAAGCCGACCGAGCCTGGGGTGGTGGTTTCACAAGACCCCATACTCAGGCAGGATGAAGTTAGCATAGCATGGATTTAATAACAATAACCCTGTAGCAGTAGGCTACTGTAGGGATCATTTACTGATCTTCTTCGGCCTTTATAACAGGTTTCAGAGCAGTCCTTTGGCTGTCTTTCAAACCTTTTTGACTGATTGGCAAGACCCAGTAAACTGTGTTTTTAGGAGTAGGAAGTGAAGCCCTCCGATCTCAAATATCTCTGTCTTCAGGTCAGCACGTCAAGCTTTCTGTAGTGGACTTTCAGAGCGGCCCAAACCCGGGATGTTGCATTTCTTGAGGGTTAGATGTAGTAAAGGGGGGATATTTTCTGTGGAAGGAGGGATCTCACAGCCTTATACTCCACTCCGGTATAAGAGGCATGGCTGTGCCATGCCACTTCCTGGTGTTGGGGCCATCTGTTTGACTTCCTAAACAGGAAGGGGATGGGTGGGCAGAGTGAAGGGGTGCGGTCTGTCACCATGGAAAGAAATAAGCTGGCACATTATTTTGGGATGATTTGGGCTCTTTCCGCTGGCAGGGAGGGGCTCTCACCCACCCAATCACTCATTGGCAATGGATGTGTGTGTGTGTGTCCTGTGCACTCTTGTGCTTGCGTGGGTACGCTTGTGCTTGTGCATGTACATCTCGTGTGTGTGAATGTGTGTGTACATATGTATGAGCACCGTGCCCTGTGAAAAGGAAGTCCCTCTTGATAAACTATGTGTGTCAGATGAAACACACACACTGTCAGCTGTGCCAAGTGTGTGTGTGTGTGTGTGTGTGTGTGTGTGTGTGTGCCACTGTGTGTCAGAGAGCGAGACAGCAGGTGAGCGTTATAAAAACTGTGGATCTAATATTTGTATTCTCTACTAAGGAGCATCTTTAACCTTGTATGTTTATAGCCTGTCCTGTATAATCACTAACAGTTGTACAGATACAGAAGCCCTTTTTATTTACAGCCTACTCAGATATCCTCCTCCAACAACACACTCCGCCATGTTGCACATCTTTCTCATCGTATAGTCCGTCCTATAATTTCACAAAGCCGTTTTCATTCTCTTTTTATAAATATATAAATAATGTATAGATCACTAAAATTAACTCTGTAAGATATTGTTTCTTAACATGTTTAGATATATCCACTATGATTACAGACCTGTGTTCTTTACAAAATGCTGCTTAAAAAGCATCGATTGACAGATTTTTGTATCTAGATAACTAAACTATTGTAGATTGTAATAGTTACGTTTGTAATATGCATTAAAAAAAATACACCCACAATTGTATTAAAATTCAATATTAGTATTTTTGTATTGTCTCGTTTTTTTGTACAAAAGACATAGTTGCAATGCTGTTTTTTCTGCTAAATGTACTTAGCTCTAATACATGTGCTTTTAAATAAAAAGCTCATTATGAACACAACTTTGGTTTGTCTTGACTGTCAGTCCTACACTTTGAATACATGTTTTGAAAATGTTAGTTTTGAATGGCTTGATGGATTTTTGTTGTAATTGTTTGCTCCTGGAAATGATCCCTTTGCTTTACAAGAAAAGATGGTGGTGGAATGTAACTAAGTACATTTACTAAAGTACTGTACTTAATTACAAATTTGAGGTACTTTGCTGATAATACTTCTGTTCTTTTTCTTAATCAAGATTGCACTGCAGGAATTTAGCTTGTAAGGAAGAATGTATATGTTGTGGTACTGTAGATAAAGGATCTGAGTACTAACATCCACCACTTCCTAAAATAGTGCTAGTTAATGTAGAACCTGCAGAAGAAACACACTGCTGTAAGTGACGTTTTGCAGTCACCTCACCATGGCCTCAGTTCCTTTTGTCAAAAATATCACATGAAATGCGGGTGTAATGACACACACACTGAAAAGGGTCCAGAAGTGTGTGTGTGATTTCACACTTTGACAGACACCAGACTAGAGGAGCTGGCATCATCGCGTGTGTGTGTCTGTGTGCCATCATGGTTTGGGATTCTGACCTAAACAAGAAGTGTTATTTTCTCCACCACAGCGTGTTTCAACCAAGGAGAGAAAAGCCTGAATGACACTTTCTGTCATCTCGAGTGTTTATTGGCTTCAGAATCACAATGTTTAATCCAAACGCTGCACTGTAATTATGCACAGCACACCATTTAAACTGCATGTCCACATAGCGATATGCTGTATTTAACAGACATGTATTTAAAACTTGAAAATCTACAATTCTAAGCAGATCTGTAACATAACCAACAAGAAACTGATGTCTTTTTAAAGTTTTCATGCAAGCGTGACATGAAGAAGAAGAAAAGAAAGGAATAATTAACAAGAAGAAGAAAGAAAGAAAGAATACATCCGTCAAGAGCATCTAGCAGTGAATGACTGGTACTTGCTATGTCAGCTAAGTGCATAAAAAGACAATCATTTAGGGCAATCATTTGACTGATGTTATCATTATAGTGGCATGCATGTTTCCCCTTAGTGTCCTGTAAAGTGCAGTCTTTTATTGACAGTGACAGTACAGCTGGTCTGAGGTCAGCTGTAAAAAACAACACCAAACTGAGATTTACAGAGTCTGTGAACAGCTGGTAGGCCTGGGGTCAGCCATGCGTGGCTGTAATAGTACAGAGCCTGCTGCTGAGGCAGAGAGAGGCCCATGTTGTGGTCTTGTTTGGCAGCAGCAGAGCAGAGCAGAGCTGGCACTGGGCTGTCGCAGGGAGGCCAAGGCATTACATAGTGCTGTACCTCTCTCAGTGTGCTGGGCGTGTGTCCTTCACCATCACATACTGTATAGTACATCCACTTGGTCTGTTTACTCTCATTCATTACTTTGTGTGAAGCTGATGTTTCCTTCATCTTAGTGTCTAAACTTGTGTAAAAAAAAAAAAAAATCACACGCTAGTTCCCGTTGGAATGCGAAATCCTCGTAACTCCAATGTTGGTGATGTTGACATTTTAACACAAGTTAGATGGATTACGTCCTCCTCTGTGGGCTGAGAAATTTCTCCACCCTTGGTCTTATAAAAGCCTTTCAAAACCCCTTTGGATAAACTCAGAAATGCATAGTGGTCATGTTAAAAACAAGGCTGTTTTTCTTCAGTTTACATGTTGGAGATGCACAGTTTTCACCACACACCAATGATTATGCAAATGATGATGAATAAATTGAATATGCAACATACGTAAGTAATACAGCTAATTAAACTACATTTTTGATACACTTGAATATGGAAAATTAAATGTCTTTTGACAGCTGGTAAGTGTCAGCAGCAAGTTAACCCCGTTCTGCTCAACTGGACTTTGTTAGAGATTCCAGCATAATTGCTGTGGAAAACCTTTCCTTTCTGAGAAGAAGCCCGACAGATTGATAACATATGTATCCACATGCCGTAAACTGAATGACTGAACAAGGACATGGGTGAATATCACACTGAGAAAGCAATAGGTCTGCAAAAGGTATGGCACAAGCAAGAATGCAGCAGTTAGAATTGGCAAGTGCGTGTTACAGCTTATGTTTAACGCTACACAGTAGCTCAGAATCAGTATGTGTGAAAGCGGTTAGAGTGGCTCTCAGCTGGCGATCCAGACAAGGCTGACTAACAGACTTCTTTTCTTGCCATGTGGTGGTTGTAGTCAAAAAGCCCAGAGTGAAATGGCCCACTGGCACACATGATATAAAAAGCATCACGGCATAACAAGAGTGCTACTGTAGGTGGCTCTGGTTTGGCTTGAATGTTGTGAGTGAGTGTGTGTTTGTGAGAGAGAGATGGGGCTGGGTTGTGGCGAGGGTGGCACCTCCAGGAGAGCCGTCAGCAGGCACGAGGCTCTGAGGGCCTTTTCTGTGCAGCACAGTCCAGGTAGCAGAGAGGCAGAGAGCCCGGGGAAACACACAGTCTGGCCAGAGGAGGAGAGTCAGAGGAGAGCAGCCTGGGCAGGGCTCTGCACTTCCTTAAGGGAAACAGGAGCAGAGACTCCCAGCAGGCAACTGTTTGCAGTATGCCAGTGTCTGTTTTGCAGGTTTTTAGCACACATGAGGTATGTATACATTGTATGACCCACCCACAGGACACAGAGAGGACAAAAAGGAAAGTAGTGTGTAAGAAAGAAACAAAAGGAGAAAGAACTGGTTTCATATGAGTTATTATGGATTTCGGTTGCAGGTTTTAGTGCCAAATGCTGATTGAAATGTTTTCCATCCTGACAAAACTAAGTGAAATATGGAAATAGATGGATGAAATGAGTGATAAAGAATAGCAACAGCTTCACCTGCTGTGTCAGATAGAGCTTCACAGAAGGACTCATTAACTCAACACAAACAGATACACTTGAAAAATGGAGCGGCCTTTAAATAAATGAAAACGAGACTGATTTTGAGTATTAACCCAGTTTTTGGTAAATCTACTGTATTATATGCGTATCAGTGATTAAAATAAGGACACGGTGGGGTGCTGGTTGCCGCTATCAGTCAATAGGCGCGTGTATAGGCAGAAGGAGGATTAATATTTAGGATTAATGCCATGTTTTTATGATGATGATCCTGCATGAGAACACTATGTCTTTGTCTCAGCTGGGTTGATATTTTGGAGATTTCTGATATGAATGAAACCTCAATCCAATGAGCGTAAAATGGAGCCAGACATCAATTTCATGTTAACTGTGACAAACAGGAAGACCGGATTAACCTATTTCTTGTGTTCTGTGGCAGGTTTTTAGCCATGGCTCTATGGATGTCTGACTTTTCCCTTAGGTGCCACCATGAGGTTCATATTTCTGGTTTTAAGTGAAATCTCAACCATAATAGGCTACTTTGTACGTTCATGTCAAGGTGAATCGTAATAACTTTTAATTAATTTCTCCAGCGCCACCATCAGGTCAAAAATACCAAAATATCAAAATATCAAATACCTGCGAAACTAATCACATTCCCATCAGCCTCAGCTGTACTTTGTGTTTAGTGCTAATTGGCAAATGTTAGCATGCTAACATGCTAACCTAGATGATAAACATGATAAATATTATACCTTCATACATCAGCATGTTAGCATTGTCACTGTGAACATGTTAGCATGCTCGTGTTAGCAGTTAGCTCAGTACAGCCTTACAGAGCTGCCAGCATGACTGTAGACTCTTATTCTTGTTAAAGGGACATCTTGTTATCTTCATGTAAGCGTTATCAGACAAATGAAGATAACAAGATACCAAGATGTTTTTGGTGTTTGCACAGATGCAGAACTTTAATGCTGTTCCTTCTTTGTATTTATAATTTGAAGTTTTAATGTTTCTGAAAAGTTCTGATTAAATAACATCCACTCCAAAGTGGACGTAATCTAAAGTTACAATTAGCTAACTTCCCGTATCTTTACATTCACAGCCCACAGTTATTGAGTAGAGCAATCTTAAACAGACCTTTAGGGTTTGCAGTTTGAGAGTCTTGTTTCTGAAACGTAACGACTGCATGAATATAAAAACGAACTGCCCACTTCACACATAACAGCATTATCCCTGTGTGACATAGTGTCTGTGCATGGGTGGTGAGCTGGATGGAAAAAGATGGAGAGGACAGTGAAGGATAGAAAGTTAATAAATTTCACAGATGTTGGCTGGAGGTGGGGGCAACAGGTGATTATGTCATCTTCACATAAACGGCCTCTGTGTCCACGTATTCTCTTACGCTCTATTTCTCTCACATCCACATTTTTCTCCAACATGCCTTACAAAGCCCCATTTACCAACTTCTCTACGTTTCTAGGTTTGTGCTTCAGGTTTCGGCTTCATTCACTAACTTAAATCCTCTTCTTTTCAGTTTGAACAACATAAAATCTTCCTACATTACATTTCACCTCCTTCTGTGGCTCCCTGTATGGAAAAGCCATCCCCCCCCCATCAGTCCCCTCATGGCCCATATGGAGGAGTGGACAGGTCAGAAAAGGAGCACAGGGATTTGGTTGCTCTGAAGTTTTTACTAGACATGATTTTTACAGATGCAAAACAGTTTTATTGGTAGTTATTTTCCCTTTTCTGTACAGAGATCATTGTACCAAACATTGTGGTTAACACAGAAACATCAAGGGGAAAAACCTAATGACATCTTGATTTGTTCAATGCACGCATGCAGGCAAACACACATTTACACACTCTTGCAGAGTCATCATCTCCGCTGATGCTGTCAGACAGGTTAAAAGAATGCAGAGTGAAGATTTGTACTGGGAATCAGCTTTCACCTGTCCAGTTCCTTTAGAGCAGCTGACGGCTGGGAGAGATGGAGAAGAAAGGGGACAGAGGATGAAGGGAGAGCAGTGAAAGGTGAGGAGGAAATGGGGTAGACGACTGCGACACAGGCTTCTCTGATCCTTTAAATGTACAAAATGGAGTTAGGCAAGCATCTCTCTCCCTCTTCTTTCTCTGCCTTCTTTTCTCTTCAAGGTTGCCAAAGGAAATTCTGTCATACAGCCAAAGTTGCTTAAACCCCCGTGGTTCACCTGCTCATGCAACACTGGACTCAAACCCACAAACACATATTGCTCCCACATGCATACACACAAACAAAACACATACACACACACACACACACACACACACAAATTCTCCAGCAGCGCAGAGCCACTGGGTGATTATTAAGAGTCAGAATTCAGCTCAGTCCTTCTGGCTGCGATCCAGAGGCTGCTGCCTGATTTACTGGTCATCCAAGTGAGTGTGTGTCTTTGGAGCGTATCTTGTTGTGTCATCCTGCAGGGAGCCAACTGTGAGCTCAGCACTCAGGGACTATGCATCTGCCTCGCTGACAACGAGTTGAATACCCGCTCCAGACGTTTGGCCCCATCCATCGTACTCGTAAAGCTGTGATGTTCGCTCTGAGGAATTTACTGGAATATGCGCGTATTCAGGTTGAAAGCTGTAATAATTTGACTATATACAATAAAGCAGGAATTATTGATTGTGAAGCACATGATTCAGTTCTGGTATCAGTTTGTCTTTCTCTGTGGGAGACCGAGGGCGATGGAGGAGAGTGCAGCTTTCTGCAAGGTTTCATAAGCTCAGACATGGGACTAGGTCGAGACAAGTTAGGAAATGTGATTTAGTATGTAACAAAACTCCCAAAGCCCATCCATTATCAGCTAAAATCTGCTCCAAGTTTATGTGTATACATATACATATACAGCATATGTGCATGTATGTTTGTGAACGCGTGTGTCTCAGTTCTGGTCTAACTAAACAGTCATCCTCAAATCTCTCCGGAGAATGTTGAAATAGTTTTGTGATGAATCTCCCCACACGTGGTGTCTCATCCACACCACATTGTTCTCAAAAGTGCTCCTAATGTCTCTGACCTAAAGTGTTTTTACGTATGCACATGCACACACATACACCTCTGGGTTGTGTTAGCTGTCAGAATGAGTAATTCCAGGCCTGTGGGGGTCTACGAGGCTTCAGTGACACTGCAATTAGTCACAACTGACAGTTCAGAGACATGGGACAGAAGAGGATCAAGAGATAGATAGATAGATAGATAGATAGATAGATAGATAGATAGATAGATAGATAGATAGATACTCTGTGAGGCTGTAGGCACAGCGATGCTTTGAGCTAAATGCTAACTTCAGAATGCTAACATGCTTATTGACAATGCTAACATGCTGATGTTCAGCAGGTATAATGTTTACCATTTTCACCATCTTAGTTTAGCGTGTTAGCACGCTAACATTTGCTAAACAGAAAGTACAGCTGAGGCTGATGGGAATGTCATTAGTTTGCAGGTATTTGGTCATAAACCAAAGTATTAGATTAACTGAAATTTGGAACTGATGGTGGAGCTAAATGAAAAGGTAGGGGAACACCAAAGTCATTAGGATTCATCCTCTGGAAACAATGAATCTCTGTACAAAATTGTGGTCCAATCCCTCCGATTATTGTCAAGATATTTTGGTTTGGACCGAAGTGGACCGACCAACAGACCGACATTGCTTTCCCTAGAGCCATGCTAGCAGGCTAGCTAAAAACAAGACCAAAGGTGTGAGGACTTGAGCAAAGAACATGATAAGAAAGGAGCAGACAGAGCGAGGGATGAGAGACGGATCACATGAGCGATACAGATGGGGGATGGGGTGACATGGACTGAGCGAAGGCCTTCACGGTAGATTTCACACTCGTCTCTGCTTGGCCCACAATTAACACCATGTTCTGCCGGTTGGTTCTCCCAAAAAGGCCTGTCTATTCCCACACTCTCATTGTGTATGTGTGCGTACGAGCGTGTGTGTCTAACCACAACTCACACATTTAAGTTACAGGAATTGACTCCTGTGTTGAGTCCCACCACAAACCTTTTATCTCTGGCTCCTCACAGGACACTTTCATTCCCCCCGATGTGTGCAGATGCTACACATAGAGAAAGGAAGTGACTCAAACACTGAAAGAAAAGACGGAGACCACTTTCACTAAACATCAACCCCCCTTAAGAAGACTTTCACTGAGCACAGCTAAAGAAATGCTGAGGTGTGGCACAGTGCTGTAAACTGTCCTCAGCCAGATGCTTGTTTGTTGTCTTTCTGAGGTCTGGAGAGCAACAAGATAATGTCTCCTTTGAGAGTCTGAACAATAACTGTCAATTAATGTTTTATGGCTTCTCTGAGAGAGAATGTCAATGATGTCTTTATTGCCGTCACATGTTGAAGAGCTTCATTCCTAAATGAGAAAGAAAGTCTGCTGCTCTGACAATATAACTGTTGACACGCTGACATTATGGGAAAACAATTATGTTATTAGCTATTTGAGGAGACATGCTTTCCAAATGCTAGCTTTATCATCTCTGTCAACTATTACTATTTAACATGCAACATTACCGTCAAACTGATTGACACAATTATAAACTGGTACTGACTATAAACAAGTGAGACCATACCTACTAAAAATACCATAATTAGTTCTAGTGGTTTTTCAAAACTAAGACCCGCCTTTTTCTTTCTGTCAAAAACAGGATGTTGCTAATTGCTTTGTTTGTGCTGGAACAATAGCATGCCTCCATCTCTCTCTCGTGTTTTTCAGCCTCACACTGCATAGAGGGCAGCTTTTGCCTCCATTTTAGTGTTGCCTATTCATGTCTACTAGCCTGTTGGTTGTTGACTGTAACTCTCTTGGACATGGGAAACTTTCTTTCACCCACTTACTGAGTAACCAATGTCTTGTTGTGATTTAAAAATCGATGTCTGTTGTCCACAAAAGATGAAAAATGTGATTTGGAGACTGGTAGATGATGCTAATAAGCCTTTTTATCTGAGCGACACTACAGTTTGTAGTCTATACAATGGCACAAAAAAAGTCTGAATTAATGTGGTAAAAATTTCGTGATGCTAAGATGCTACACATACATTTTTATCAGTTGGATATTTCGTCACCAAAAGACATGTTTTTCTGATTGGTCTCACTGGACGTCTATTTTCTAACCATTGAGAAACATTTGTCTAAAGGTGTGTCTCAGAACATGCTTTTAAATGTGAGAGGCAGAAAGACAGGATTAACTATTTTTCCTGTGTTTTTCATATTTAGGCAAACATGTCATGATCCACCATGGACTGTGTGTGTTAGGTGTCTGTGTTTCCTGTTTTATTTTGTAATCCTTTCTGTCTTGTTCCTGTCCTCATGTCTCGTTTCCCGCTCTTGTGATTAATTTCACCTGTGTCTTGTTACCCACCTGTGTCTGCTTCCCTTGTTGTCTCCTCCTCTATATATACCAGCCCTTTTCCTTTGTTCCTTGTCGGTTGTCTCTCCCTGTGTGTAGGTTTCCCTGGTTCCCAGAGTTCCTGGTGTCTGTGTTTCCGTTTCCTGCACTGTTTTGCCTTTTGTTTGTGTTCCACGGATCTGCATGTAAGCGTTTTGGTTATTTAATAAATCGCAGAACTGCTTCAGCCTCCCTGCCTGTCTGCACTTGGGTCCTCTCCCTGCTGCCTAGATGGCATACCGTGACAGAACATTAAATACAGTTTAGGGAGTACATTGACAAATATTCTGTTTTAAGCCTTTGGCCAATCAACGTATCCCCCCACACAGTCTCTTTTACTTAACAGTCAGTAGATTTCCATGAAAATTTGTACTAATATCCAACATTATTCTCACAATACAATGCTGAACTTGCTTTAAAAAAACATTTTTTACCATAGTTCATGCATCACCAAACTATTCTGCGTCATGTCCTCACTGGAAGACTCACTCATCAGTTGTTTTGTTCCATGGAAAAGCAAGCCACTTAAGCTCCAGAGGTGAAGACATTCCACTCTGGACAATCACATCTGCAGTATGTCTGTTGTATCAGACTGAGCTGCACTACTTGAATGGATATCAGTGCCCTTATATGCCTGCTGTCTCCTGTAAAGGGAGTAATACAGGACTACAGAAAAGAAGGTAAGAAAAGGAACAAAGAGGAAAGGAAAGGAAGGAAAGAAAAACTAAAGGAGGAAAACAAATAAACTGTTGGGAGGTGTGGCATCACCTCTTCAAAGGATCTAAAGTTTCATGTTATGGAACTTCAACATTATTAAGGCAGGGAAATGTGCAGATTTACGAGGTGTGGCATGATCTCTCTCCCTCAATCTCCCCCTCTCTCCTCACGGAAAGATGCGGATAGTGTGCAAGACTTAAAGCAGGACACTCAGGGGTTACATATTGTTATTTCCCTCCTCCCCTTCATCTACCTTCGACACCGCTCTTTCAACTCCTCTTCCTCCTGCCTCTCACTTCTTGTCTTCCCAACATCTGGTTTTACTCTCAGCTGAGATTACAGACGTAAGCGCCGCATCAACAACAATCCCCTTTCTCAACCCCCGGGTCTTCTCGCTACGTCGTGTTGCTCATTTCCAGGCAATTCTGAATGACTGATTTGGTTTAGCAAGAAGGGGCACTGGGGATTAGGTTTTTTTTTTTTATCTAACAAACTCATAAAAGCTCAGCATGAAGGAAAGTAGAAATAGAGCAAAGATGCTGGGTGATAAACAGCAGGACACTGACCATGACCTCAAGAGGTGAAAGGTCAAAGGTAAGGATGCAGAAGCTCATGCGTTAGAGGTCAGGGGTTAACAGGTAGCACAGAGAGCTGTGGGATGAAAAGTAAAAAGTTGTTTATGGCTGTGGAGGTGGAGGAGGACAGAGAAAGGACAGTCCTATCTGGCAGGGACGATCTGTCTGTCTCGGCTTCCTGCTGTGACCCAGCTCCTCCTCTCTGGCCTCTGTCTATTATCTGCTGTCTGTCAGTTTCTATGTTTCTTTTTGTGTTTGTGTCCCCAAAATCCATGGCTGAACAGATATATGTTTTGTTAGGTATTTTAGAGTAAGTGAAAACAAGAATGTAACAGATTACAGCTTTAAACATGGGATTTGCTGAAGTATGCCATTCTTTTGTATTAATTTAAATATTGGCACCGGCCTTCTCACCAGCCATTATACCGTAGATTGTGTTGGATTCACTGTGAGAACTTCCACACTTCCATAAAGTTGGGGGACTGACAAAAGAGAGAGAGGAAGCAGAGGCCAAGATGTCTTGACTTTTAATCCCCAGTATGGGTCAAGCTCCAAAAACACTGGATCCTCCATTTCCCACAATGAAACTCAATAGCATCTTTCATTAGACGACTGCATCCTTGTCCCCACTTCTTTCAAAACCCACACTTCCAGTTTGTAACGCAGGCTTTCTGTTAAAAATGTATGTCTCGAGCACAAAATGTGATAACCCAGATGACATCATAATGACTTCATCAGGGTTATTTTTTCAAACTCTGTAAAGCTCCTTCAGAGCCACAGAAGAGATAATACAACTGTTTTCACCGGGTGAGTCGTACTCCGTAGTACTCCCCATGTAAACTGAACTTCATGTGCAGAATCAGTGTAATCCTTGGGTAAACCACCAGAGCTAAAATGGGCATAGCAGTAGAAATCTACTATACATCAGACCACCACATACGGGTACTTTGTAAAACATCATGGCCTTGCCCCTTTCTGGGGGATAGAAAAACCGAAGATCCTATAGATGTCAATGCAATTTGACATGTGTTTGGATTACAGTTTTGGCAAGTTTGTATGTATTCATTTCATGTTAAACAAACCTTTGTTTTATAGACATGTCTAATAGTTATTTTGCTACATTGCCTGAACCGTTCGCAATAGGCTACTTTAACAAATTAAGGTTGATCGGTCAGCCGTCATGCCCCTGCCCCTTCAGTCTTCCCCCTCCAAGTGGATCAGTGGCCAGACACTGCTTATCCGGACATCTATACATATTTGATTGAATCACCAGGCACCGTTAGGCTAAGTGTAAATAACCAACCTGTTAATAGCCAACTGTTTGAGCGAGGCTGGGCTGAGATTTAGTTGGATACTGCTGTACTATACTCCAGCCTGCCACTCAAGCTAGCTATCCATCAGCATCATTTAGCTATTTACCACACTGACAGTGAACATTCATGCATCTTATATGCCTCAAATCTCAGTGTGAAAGCCTTGGTTATTTTTATGGTTGTTTTTAGTTTTACAACCTGCTACACAACAGCTTTTCGGCATTTTCTTGTTTTTCTCGGTAGCCTATGTGAAAGTGCGGTTCTTTCCCCGAAAAGGTTCCCGGCCTTGGCGCTTGGCACTTGATGCTGCACAGACAGTACAGTCTATGGTCTGATGTATATCAGTCACTTTAAGATGGTAACCTTTCAAAGTTTGTTTGAAATGTACATCCCTCAAAACAAGGTATGACAGCGATTCTGCTTATTTTTAGAGAGTTTTGTTAATCTGCCTCAGATTAGTCTATATAGAGGGACATCACGTTTCTAAAATTATGATTGGGACTAATAGGCAGAGCAGGTCAGAGTAACGGGGGGGAAATACAGGTGTGCCTGCAACACCTCTGCAAGTGTTTTTGGGTTTTTTTCTTAATGTAGCCACTAGCTACAAACGTAAGCCAAGTGTAAGATTTAGACTCTAGTAGTAGCCTGACTCTTTCGTAAGAAGTGTGTTATACGGCTAAAAGTTTTTTGTAGATAGTACTGTGGTTCTGGGAGCTAATCTCAACTCTGTAGGCTCCTGGTCTACCGCTTAGCCTACTCGCTAACGGCATGCTAGCGTTGGATGTCTGGACTTCGAAACCGGCACGGAGCACCGGACAGCGCCCCGTGCGACCGGACAAGCGGCTGCGAGGGAGACCAGGGGTTGGCTTTCTTCATCGCCGCTGGGACTGTGGTTGGACTGCAGTCGGCCTTTAGAGTAAGGAGACTGCTGCCGTGGGTGAGTAACCCACTGCTGCATTGCTTATGCGATTAAAGTCGCCATTAGTAGGCTACCGTTTTAAGTTACCACACACAACGCACCCAAGTTGAGCTCAGGCCTGCTACAGAGGTTGTTTTATTTGTGTTTATGCGCCCACAAGAGTAAAAAACAGTAAATTACAGTTACTGTTGATTCATGCTAGCTGTGTTACTTAGAGTTAACAGAGGTCATAGTTGTTGAATATCTCATACCAGTTTCAATTTATAGGGTATTTTCTGCCAGGTTAAAGAACAATATTTGCCATAAGTAGGCTAATGTGTTGCAAAGGTGTCATAAGTTTACAACCAGTCAGGTTTAAAGGGTACTGTCATTTCATTTTCCATTATCTCAGTAGGAATAATGGCTATTGTGTATTTTTTGCTAGGTTAGGTTGGGTTAACATAAGTGACGCCCTAAAAGAACACTGAATGTGATTTTATTTGATTTTGTTAAAATTTTTGGTTAATAAATAACAATTTCATATTATTTTCCTCTTTGTTGGTTTAATAAGTAGGAAAGGTTTACAGTGACAAGATCAAGGGTTACATTACACATTCACACGATTATACTTAAATTTCGTATACGTTTTAATAAGCGCAGATTTGTTTGCTCAAGTTGAAAAATGTCTAACTCACACTGACCACTCTTCACCTCAGTTTGTACATCCTAGAGCAAATGTGTTCCTCATGTCTTTTCAATGACTTTATATGCAATAGGGCCACCATTACAATTCACTTTTCTAAAAATTAGTTTAGAATTGCATGATTGCCGCTTTGGACGCTATTCTACCTGGTCAAAAAAATTCAAATGTGGTTTCGGATAAATGGTGCATAAACTGATGTGGACCCTGAAGTCATAGAGGAAGGGTTCTGGTTATGGGTAAGGACAGAAACAGGGGGGCATGTATCCAGTTCCAGGGGTCCCAGGGTTTATGCTGACACTGACCGGGGAAAGATTCAGAGTGTGTGTCCAGGTTAGGGCTCAGGTCCAGCTGGGTAACGTCCTGTTTCTCTCCCCGCTGGCAGCAGCTGTGGTTGCAAACCCACAATCCTTCATTCACACACAAGCACGCAGTTTCTATATGCAGAACTCAGCCAGAGCTCCCGTGTCTCTTACCTAAAGGGAGAGAGGCAGAGACAGAGACAGACAGACAGATGGAGAGACAGAGACAGGGGCCTTGGAGCTGGGAAATGTACCACCGACTCTGAGAGGCCCTAAACTCAGGTAGAACGTAGGCCAAGTTCCCATGAGAGAGTGTGTTTTTTGAATTTCTTCATATTTAACATTCACAGAAGCACCATTTATACAGCATGACTGGGGATGTGAAATATGAATGTGATCTGCAGTAAGCCTGTTGAGTCTCATGGCTCACAGTGATTTATACACATCTCAGTGTCACTGCCTTTTTGTTACAGCTGCCATAAAACAAGATAGCAACAGACTGTCTGAGCCTCTCCAGACAGATCCACTGAGCTTATGTAAATGCTTAAATTGTAGAATAAATCTGTCCTGTGTGTGCATGTTTGTGTGAGAGCAAAATGTACTGTATGAAGGGCCATGTAAGATTTCTCATCATTGTTACTTCTTGTCGGCTGTGACTAGGGCATTCATGACTGCTGCATGTTGGTAGCCATCAACTACTCCCAAAAAAGTAGTCGATTTATCGCTGGAGATATCACACTTTTTTCACCCAATAACAATGATCAATTCTTGTCAAAAAGGTCTCAAATACAACCAGTAAAGGGTTAAGAAATGTAGGTGGGACCAACCTGGGGGTAGGTGAAATAGCAGAGTTCTCGATTGGCTTTGAGAGTGTTGCGGGTTGCCATCTAGGCAGCAGGGGGGAAGGACCCAAGCGCAGACAGACAAGGAGGCTCAAGTAGTTCAAAGATTTATTAACAAAAGTAGCTTACGCTCAAAAACTGAAGTGCAGAGTAAGTCCAAGGAGGCCCTGGGAACATAACAGCTAATACAGGAACACTGGAGCGAAGCAGGAACACAGAAACACGGCCAGGAACACAGGCAGGAGACAACACGAGGAAATACAGGCAGGAAGGCAAGAACAACACGGGGAAACACCAGCATGAAACATCAGGCACACGACGAGGATGAACCAACAAGGAAACAAAGGAAGAGGACTGGTATAAATAGGGAAGGCAAACGAGGCAATCAGGGACACTTGAGCAAGTGAGCATAGGTGTAGGAAATGAGACACGAGGACAGGAACAAGACAGACTAGACAGAAATAATTTCAAAATAAAACAGGAGAGAGGCTGTTTACAAATGAGCCGTGATCTGAATGGTCTAAACCCCCAGCAAGCTTGTCTGAGATACTAGGCTCGTTTAAGATGAGCCAGGTCTGCACAGAATCGATCACTGGCCATCGCCGCATAATGCATGCCGGTTAGATTTGTGTCCGACTTGATCCTGACTTGCTCTGATGTCATGCACACGTGGGCAACGATAACCTCACGAGATCGAGGCGGCCGCAGTTTTTAGAGCCAGGCACCGCAGCTGCTCTCCGCCGACTGCAAGAGCCAGGGCATGATGGGAAACGCCTGATCAAAGAGCTTATTGGCTCTTAGTTTTGACCACAAACACCACATTTTGTAGCATATCCTAATTTTCTGTGTAATTGTAATATTTACCGCTAGATTGTAGGCTATACAATATGTTGTGCAGTGAAGGTTTAATGTGTTAACAAACATATCTTGTGTGGTTGATATGAATAATGATAAAGTTTATTTCAGCCATAACTATCCATATGTAATCTGCAAACTACAGGTAGCCTACAGGTGGATCTAACAGGATGTAAATATTTCTGGGACTTCCTGTATATTCTTTGAAGGCTGCTGGAAACTGTGATTTGACTGCTGCTTTTTGTCACTGCCCCCTGCTGCTGCCTGATCTCGTCCACTTTGAAGGCGCAGTTCATCTCGAATGAGCCTACTGTTTGACTGCTGTAACAACGCGACTGCTTTCTTGCAGGGATAGCAGGAGAGTTTCCTTCTCTAAATACATTTTAAATTCTGTTTATTTAACATGGCATAACGTAGAACAAATCTATGTTCAACAACACCCAAAGTTATCTCCACCTTCGGTCGTTAGGCCATCTCAAAAGCTCTGAATAGCCTACTATGATGCGGTATGATTACATGCTCAAACAGTTTGAAATACAAGATCAACTTCGGATATAACTTGTGAAACTACTGTAACAATCTCGCCAGTAAACATTCATGAATGATACACCACACATTTTTACATAGTAAACAGTAAACTTAAGGTTAGAGGCTAAAACAATCTTTGTAATTAACTACTAATGATACATAAATCTATTTGCAGATCTTTTATACAGAATACTTTAAAGCCCACAAATTCATTTAATTTTGGATATGTTGGTATACATCAGTGGCTGCCAAAAGTTATGCAGATGATAAATATATTAATAATTCATGTTTAATAAGTCCCTTGTTAAACATAAAAAAATAGGTCATAGTAACATTTAAGAGTTGAATGTTCACAGCAAGTGTTTACGAATGTTTTCTACAGAAATGCTAATGTATTGCTAAAAATCTGCTATTTACATTCAATATTTATTTATCAACTCTGACATTTTGAACATCTGGAAATTGGCATTTGAAAATTGACACATAGTTGTGCTCTATGGTTCCTCATCAGGCATGCCATGCAATAATTTGTGGTGTTCTCTATTTCAATCAGGAAACACAACACAAGTAAAACACGAAAATGCAGAAGCTTTATTTTGACAAAGACATTAGAGCTTCAACCCTGTTGGGACAAAATAGGGGATGTGACTTACACTAAATATTCTTCAGCTAAAATGATCACTGGATGGATGATGGTGAAAGCCCACAAACTCATTGGATAATAAATGAGAGGCCCAGAGTGATGACGAAACAGAATGATAGTCTTCCTGCTTGAACTTGCGCTAAAAACTTCATTTGATTTCTTTATGTATCAAAGCGATCGGATTGCAATTAAAAGTCGTCCCAATCTCTGCACACAACCCGGCTTATCAGCCCACATCTGGCAGCTCACCTGTCAAACACATTATGATGAGATGAATTCATAAGTGAACTCAACTCATTAGCCCCTTTCCTCTTTAAATTATGTTCAAACATTTGCTCAAACCTCAGCCTGACAGAATAGTTTGATGCTGTAGATTTCTATTGCGTGATAAACATGTTTTTCGCACAGCAGATAGTGTTTTGCAAATGAACACCTCATTTGTGTGCCCATCAGTGACTGACACATGAAACCACTCTGCTGTAAGTATTCGTACACTAAGTATTTCCTGTCTGAATCGTGGGTTGCCACAGAGCAGCTGGAGAATGTGCGGACAGAGACTGAGGTTTACTCTTAATTGGGTCTGGTAATCCTTCTGTTTATTGCCTTATTATAGTAGGAGGGGCTGTCAGTTCACATTCCCCTGTGAGTTTGTTGTGTAAGTTTGCTTCGCTGGGATTTGAAGTTTCCAATTCTGCATTCTTGTACTTAGTCCATTAAGAGGTTACTTGATGGTTCCTGTTGATGTTGACATGCAAGAAAACACACACAAGCATTTCTTATCTTTCACTCAGTAGGACACTAAAATCACTCATGCTATAGACAAAACTGGTCCCTGTATCCAGACCCCATGAGTTCACCACCCCAGTGACCGAAGCTGCTCCATATAAGGAGGCATTTGCACTCTGATCCTCCGCAGAACAGAACGCACATAAATTGATATTTTGGCGTTAAACACATTTATTTTACTTGTCAGTTACTTTTGCGCTATCAGTGTGTGTGTGTGTTTGTTTCTAGAGTACAGTGTGTGCGTGCCTGTGCGTGTGATAGAGACCAGAAGGTTGTTTCTTCTGGGACTCAGAGCCTGGGAAAACCATGTTCTCTGGCTTTACTTACTGTACGTCTTCTTGTATTATGCGAAGTTTTCGCCGTAATTTTCACACACTCTCTCTTCACTGCTCCCCCCTTTGAGCATGCTACGCTCGCTCAGTGTTAAAATCAGAGCTGGCACAAACATGCATTCCCAACACTGAAACTTAGCTAAGGCGCCCTCTCACATAGTAAAGGGAGGTAGAGAAAGAATAGACGAGATGGGAGAGGGAGCAGGAAAAAGGGAAATGTGGTTCTCCAGTTTCGGAGAAGTGTCTGTTGTCATTAATGATGAAGACAAGATGGGTTCCTCTGAGAGCTGACAGAGGTTGGGGGGGGGGGGCTTCTGGTCGCCGTCCAACATACACACAGTCATACAGATGTCAGCTATTTACGCCGCTCTAGATTTGTCTAGAACACAACAATATAATGAAAGGTTCAGGCCAAAGCGAGTGCATCCTAATGAAGACCAGACAGGCAAATGAATACCCTGAGATGAACTTGGAACTGCAACAACAGCGGCACTGTCCTGGTCATCTTGTGATCACGAGGCTTGCATTGGGAGGTAAAGTAAGTCCGGTAAACTCTGGAGAGTTGCCATGTTTTGTGCAGTTTTCAGGAAGAGCCTCAGCTAATGTTATGACTATAAAATCTGAGCACACAAAAGCATTCAGTTGTAGTAATTTCAGTTTTAGTTACTGTCTGGCTTGAGAATTTTCCAGTCCGATAAAGGTCATTCAAAAGAACAGAGTGACCGCAGTCATCAAGCATGTTTTCATCACTGACCAACACATTCAACCCACTAGTTGTACTCTGAGTGTTTCACTTTCTAGCAAATGTCGTCATGCTGACATATCTGCCCCTTTAGTGTGTAAGAGAAGTTCATCATCACTCCGAGCCGCTCGGACCGAGAAATTAAGCAGATACCACGAAGAGTGCAGCAGACGGGTAATTAATTTTTTGCAAGAGCAAATTTTCTTTACTCGATCTGAAACTAGAAAAGAGCTGTACTGCATCAACACACTCACCAAAACCACTCTCTTTCTCCGTCTCCCACAAACACACACACTCACTCTGGAATGTCACTGACATTGTGTATTTGTTCACACAACAGAAACCTATAATTTAAATGAAAGCAAACCTCTCAGTGGGCTGAAAATTCACACATTACCGTCCTGTGGTCTTCATGCAGGAGAACAAGTAACTAAGTACATTTACCCTAAATCAAGTCATTTTAGTCTGGAATTGAGTCGTTAAAGTTTTTTTCTTTTATAAAAATTGAAAAATGAAGAGGACTTGACCTTTCTTTATTTTAACTGACTTTTTATTTAAAAAAGTGCCAGTGTAGTGAAAATATTTCAACCTGTTTTCAGTGTAAATCAACCTGTTTCAACAATTTTGTAAAAAAGCAACTCTTGTGTAGCAATCAGCCTTCTTTCAAGACAGAGACACCCTTTTTCAAGAGGATTTTTAAACAAGGTAATATACATTAAAAACAATATTCTCACTGCACTACAAAACAAGGTTTTTATGCCTCAATTATTGACAGAAATGTCTTTATCAGATTTGTTAGATCAGATTAAACACTTTAAAAAGTAGTTAAAATCAACTCCACCTCAACCGACTACAACGAAAATGCAGCTCACACATGAATGCATCAGTGATAATAATCCTATAATTACATATACATAAATATATATATATATATATATATATATATATATATATATATATATATATATATATAATATGTATATATATATATATATAATATGTATATAACACTATAAAAGGGGCTGTTCTGCATGATGAGTTCTGTTACTTTTAGTACATTTTGCTGTTAATACTTCTCTACTAAGTTTTGAATGTGGGACTTTTACTCGTAATGGGGTATTTTTTAATTGTCATATTACTACTTTTACTTAAGTGAAGAAACTTCTTCCACCACTGAACAATAGTACAAATACAACTCATCATATGATCCCCTGCTCAACCCAATTCTTCCATAAATGCAGAAACAGAACAAACACAGAGGCCTGAATCACCCTCGAGCTGCTGTAACACTACATCCAATAAACCTCCTGTGTATTTCATGCCTTAAATGTTTTGGTGAAAGATCTCTGCCCTTCTCCTGCCCCGGTCACTGGTGAACAGTATCACACTACCAGGAAAGCTCTGTGGAATCATTCAAAGCCCAGTTTTGCTAAACTGCTGTACCATGGTGTGCTATAGTCATCTAAGATGTCTAAGCAGCACACAGCTATCATTTTATGACTACATTTTTTAATAGCAGACTGTTAATGCCATCTGCTAAGTCGGTTTAAGCTCCCTCTGTCCTCCACCTGCATGTTTCCTGCCTTTACTGAAGTCAGGAGAGTCTGATGATGGCTGAGGTTTTGGAGGTGTCTCTCTTGCTCTTATGAGCCAAATGTCCTGTTAACAGTGTTGTGGTTGGCTGTTTTCCGGATCAGCGGAGATGGTGACATGTGATTCAGGTCGAGAGTAAACCTCAGGGCCATGATTCATGTGCATGAGTTATCGTGTCTAAATCGTCTGTGGTTTATGGTTGGAGATAAGATAACTGTTTGGGATGAGTTGTGGTTAGCTCACTGCCAAGGCTTGTTTTGTTTGCTCAGCCATTCGTTACACAAAGTTACCCTGCTTTCCGTTTACCCCTTTATCTGTGTGACCTTTCACCTCATTTGGGTCAAAGGTCACAGCTAAAGGGTTAAAGGGACTACATAAGCATCTTCTGTCCTCCTTTAACTTGTGTATGTTTAGAGGAGTCTCCAGAATTGGTTGTGGAAATAAATGCACATGCGATTCTGGCGTTGTAGTCGCTTTGTGTATTTTTTAGCAGAAGACCTGAAGTAAAAACAGGAAAGTGGAGAAGAATGTACCTCTAAAAACAAACTTTGTCTGCATTTCACAAAAGAAGAAAATCTAACACCGGTCTGTAACTCCTGCTGGGACTTCATGTGCACAAACACACATATCAAACACCAGCACACACCATCTCACTCTGTCCATGTACGGCTAAAATATGTGAGGTGTGTGTTAGAGGTGAGTGATAATTTATCAAAAACACATGCTGTGCTGTTCAGCTGCACACTCCGCTCCACAGTTCTTTGTCTCATTTATTCCTTTGCACCTCTTTGCCCTCTCACTTCTTTATCTGTGCTGCTGCCAAACTCTGCAGTTATTTCTCTTTCTTCTTCTGTCATCCCCCTCCTTTACTTTTTCTCTCTCTCAGTCTGGGACTGCAAGGCCTGCATGGTAAGTCTACTTCCACTTGCTGTGCAGCGCCGCTCTCCTCCTGCCTTCAGTCCATGCGTTTGATGCTAAAAGCTTCAACAACTACGATTGTGTTGTTTTCTTGCAATCAGTAACCGAAACGACAGACCCTTATGCAATACTCACACGCTCCTCCTTAGCATTCTCCTCCTCCCTATCTCACTCTAAATCTCTTTTCCTCAATCCCTGTCTTTAGTTATCTTCATGTGAATCCAAAACACATCATTTCTCAATTTTAAATTGATTTCGGGGATGAAATACGTGCAGTACAACACATTCCATGTTATCATGGCCTCTGGAGGTTTATTCATGGTAAAATATCCAGATGCAACATTTTCTGAGTACCAATGTGATCAGAGATCCTGTTCCATGTTCCCTGCCAGATATAAAGGCCATAAAAGTAGGTTAGGTGTGTGATTGTCGTTGGGTCGGGGAGAGAGAGGTGATGAAGGATGCGTGAGTGGAGGTGGCAGCGGGGTTGTTTTTCACCACCTCTCCCTCGTCCGGCCTTCTCTCTGAAGCTCAGCAGGAATATTACACACCCTGTCTGCTGATCCACATATCACACATTCCTGTGTGAATAAAGGAAAGGGGGGGGGGGTGGAAAAGGGAAGCAAAGACGAGGAAAAGGAGAGGGAGATTTGATACAGACAAGCAGGCATCAGCGGTGGAGGAAGAATGAGGTTGGCATGCTCTGCGTAATTCAACCAAAAGAACTACAAATCAAGCTCAAAACTGACACACGCTCACTGATAAACAGGTGATGTGATCCATCAGTCCAGGTCTGTATGCCTGTAGAGTATGTGCTCGTGTGTACCCATCCAGAGCCTATATTTAGAGCTGTATGTGTAATACAACTGTGTGTGTATGTGTGCTGCTTGTATCGCTGTGAGGTCTGTGTGTGTACCGTATATTTTAGTTGGCAGAGTTACCCATGGGCCCACCACTTTGGGAAAATGAGGCCTGGGTAACTGGACATATCCCCTCGCGAATGAGGTCACTGATACATACATAAGCTAAAACGTCACACACATACGTAAGCATGGGCATACTCACATTATACACCACGCAGGCCAGCTGATCAAAGTGTGTGGTGAGGTTTTATCATATTCTTCTTTGCCAGAATTGTCCATAACTCTCATCTTATTGAATGACTATTTGGATTTTTTGGGAAATATGACGCTACTGCAAGCAGCTGGATAGCTTAGCTTAACATTAAGACTCAAAGCAGGGGGATATAGCTACACTGCCTCTGTCTAAAGATAACAAAATCTGCCTACCAGTTCAGCTAAAACTCACTAATTAATCAGTTATATCTTGTTTATTTACTCTATACAATAACCAAGTGTAAATATGACATGTTGTTGGAGGGGTTACTTAGAAGGAACCAGGCTAACTGTTTCCCCGTTTCTAGTCTTTATGCTAAGCTCTGTATAGCTTTATATTTACTGTACAGACATGAGAGTGGTATAAATCTTTTTATCTAACTCTTGGAATAATTATCAAATAAGTGCATTTCCCACGCTGGTTTGCTTAGCTAAGCACAAAGACTGGAAACAAGGGGAAACAGCTAGCCTGGCTGTGTCTGAAGGTAACCCCTCCTAAAACCACAATGTATAAATTTTACACCGGTTTCTGTACAGAGTAAACAAAAGAGATAGAATGTATTAATTAGCAAACTTTAGAGGTGTTAGTAGGCAGATTTTGTTACCTTCGCACGGAGCCAGGCTGGCTGCTAAGGTAACCGGCTTCTAAAGGGCAGCTTCATTGCCACACAAGCATGAGAGTGGTATCAATCTTCTCATAGCTCTTGGCAGGAAAGCGAATAAGCGTATTTCCCAAAATGTCCAGTTATTCCTTTATGGTGCTGCTGCACAAGAGTGGAACATCATTGAAGACTGATGCCCTGTCAGCTAACAATAAAGGCCTGAAATACTCACTCTGGTGTGAGGCCATCTAACCTCTCAAAATCTCATGAATTTATGAAATCCTATTATATTGTCAGCACGCTCCCTTGTTATCTCTTTTAATTAGCTGGCAAAGGTTCAGTCTGCAAGATGTCAAAGTTCACCCCCTCCTCCTGTTTTATGCCCATGACCACTGAGCGAGATTGGAAATTCCACTCCACTTATTATTATTTATGAAGAAATGACTCTTCGTTCAGAGGGGAAAATTGCCTCTGGTATTTCATCTGCACTTCCTGGAAATTATAGAGATGATGTAGAGAAGGGAGGCAAGAGAGGTGAGATGAGTAATGAAGAGAGGATATGGAGGAGGGAGAGAGAAGTTCAGAGAGCCAAGTGGGCAGATAAAGGTGTTGTGGTTATAACGGGACGTCCATCAGAGATCAAGAGGGCATCAGTGGGAGTGATGGTGAGAGTGAGAGAGCGGCCTATCTGCTGGCCTACAATCATTAAGAAATGTCATTAGAGATATTGTAGGTAAACGTTATCAGAGTTAGAGAGAAAGACAACACAGACAGACAGGAGGATAAATGAAACGAATAGCTCAGTCTGACCCGTGACCCCGCCTCTCGGTGAGCGCAGGGGCGCTGTCAGGAAAGGAGCTCTCTGTGCGTCAGACCTTACACAAAAAGCCTTCACTCACCCCGTCCACTCCGCTTATCTCCCCTCGTACCAAATCATCCCATTTCCACAGGAAGAGAGAAAGAGAGAGAGAGAAAGGTGAAGGGTGTGGTCACTCCCCTGAACTAACAAAGCTTCAAACCTGTTAGGTTTGGGAGTGTTGGTTCATTTCACACTAGCTGAACAGTAATGGAAGAGCGGAAGGAATTGGCAATGGCAATGAGAGGAGTGGAGGATTTCAATTGAGCTAAATGAGATATGAGTGGGATTTAAGCAGATTATAAGAGTTTCATTTACATGCAGACATTTTTCTACAGTCCAGGGGTGGGTAGATGCCAGTGTTATGGTGTTAAGGATCATGATGATGTGTGGGAGGAGATGGAATGATGGATTGCACAAAACGAGTGATAATCTCATCCTGAGCGGGGGAGTGGGATACGCATTTCCTATTTACCTAGTAAATGAGAAACACACTTTTTTCATCCAAACACTCAAAGTGGGTGAAGGCCATTACACTCTCTTCCCATCTCGAACTTCCTGTTTCCTGTGTTCTAGGAAATGAAACTCACATGTGTTGTATTTATCCATGAGAGAATGTTATGAATTAAATATGGTTTGAATATAAAAAGTGTAATCCTGATTATCTCTTCAGGCTAATAGTGCTTCACCATTCATTTGTGAGCTGGCATCAGACAGGATATGAATCCACCACTGACTCACTGATCAGTAAAAGTCACTATATTTTTGGAGTGACTCTTACAGACTGAACATGTTTATGACTAAGGACAACACTTTCTTTTTGTTTGACTGCTTTCAGTTCGACACATCACACCTACACAGCATAATTCTGAACACACGGTCTGACCCACACTGTACACCTCCATGTTTTCCCTTCACTCTGAACTACGACATGTAGGAGTATTAATAACAGGCTGCAAAACACTCACACATTTTCTCCATCTAGCCTTGACTTTGATCAGCTGATTTCACAAGCACACATAAATAGACCAGGCCAGTATCACACCATGTTTCCAAACAGAGATGGAATTTCCACTGGCAGGTGTGTTTTGACACTCCAGAGCAAAGTGCATCAACTCTTAAATACACTCACATCTCAGAGAAGGTCCACAAAGCCCTCCTGCACTTCATGGTTTAAGTTAAAGCTGCTACAATAGATATTTTTATATTAACAATGGATCAGCTGAATACTTGTATGTGAAAGGTGTCACTCATAATGACAAACTCACAGAGAATTATCACCAACTCGGCTTTGTCCTTCACCTCTACGGAGCTTTTTAGCGTCTTTTAACTCATTGTTGGCCCGCCGCTTTAGTGATTTGGTTCCCCCTCACTGCTCACATCACTATTGTTTCCAGATGCAGCATGGCACTGTTTTACAGAAAAAGCTCTAAAAACGCACTGTACACAACCTGTCCAGCACCAAACAGCAAACAGATAAAGTTAGCGACTAGCTGGTGTGGAGCATTTAGCAGCTAAAGAGTCGGTTATTTTTGTCAGGAGTTGGCGTAGATCAGAACAGAGCTGAAAGGAGAGTGAATACTGGACTTAAATTGATCAGGTGGCCAGAAACACGACTCAAAATGGATGCTAATGTTGGTCCGTATCTGCTGGATGTGTAAATAAGCAACTGTTTGCTAACAAATGTGTTTACAGCCTGTTTCCATTGCCCCAAAGTGTCCAAAAAAATCAGTTAATGTTTGAGCAGAGCTTTGGTGTAGTAAGTCAAAGTGGTGAGAAACACTTGTGATACTTGCCTCATTTGATGCAACTATTCTCATGACATCATTATAGATTTTGGGTACACCATGTTTTATGGTCCTAAATGGAGGCCCCAGCTGGGAGGGGAGCAGGGTTTTTGAGGGATGGACCCAGATTAAAGTCATCACAGAGCACTGTGTTAGAGATGAGTTAGGATCCTCAGTTTGATTGCGGTGTCTAATAGGCTCATGACTCCAAGACCGTCTGTGTAAAAACCCTGATTTATAGAGACAAGGGGAAGTGCCTGCTATAAGCACAATGAACCCAGAGTCATAAACTCAATATCACACAAGAACACAGAATATACATGCAGGCCTGAAATTACCACACTGTGCCTCACATATACATACACACACACATCAGACATGCTATAGCTGCACTCACACATACACACACACATGCTCATGCTGAGATTGCATAAACACAAACATGCTTTTTTGACAGTGGAACATCTTATAGTTGTTGGCAGGATTCTGGTTCCCACAAACACCGCAGTCCGAAGCCAGCCTCGTCCCGGCCTCCATCCACATACCGTGAGGAGTCAAGAGGAGACAGACTGGAGCTCTTAAGAGTGTTTAAGAGCCTCTAAGACCCTTGAGTCTGCTTGGACCGGGGCTCCATCCACATACAAAACACAAACAACAGCAACACCAGTGGATATGAACAAACCAGAGCTGGCTTATGAGGCAGGGTTCAATCGCAGTTCTCTGAACTTCACACTGAGACGGAGAGAGACAGAGGGAGGAGTGGGTGGGGTAGGAGAATTATAATAAATGTGGCAGTAATTTAGATTCCTCATAATGTCTGATCAACCACAAAACACTCCCAGCTTCAGAGAAAACGCTCTTTACAACAGTCAGATATAGTCCGTGTCTGCTTTGTGAGAATTAAAAGAGCAGATATCACACTGACTTGTTATCACTATTATTCATTAATATCACTGCTATTGTTTTATGTTTAAGTTGAGCCTGGATGACATGGTAAGTCTTTGGTAAACCACTACAACACTTTTTCATACCATTCATTGAGCACTGGGCACAGTGTACCAATGGCCAAGGGGTCACAACACCCCATCTAGTGGATGTCAATATAATTACATCAAACAATGAGCACTGCTTAGGGGCCTCTGGCACTGAATGGCTAAAGGAAGCTAATTAGTACAAGGGGAAACTCAGTGTTCAATAAGATCTAGCATAAAGCCATTACTATGTTCCGGTGCACTCTTTCTAAGGAACCCTGAACAAAACTTAATGGCAGACCTGTTTTTCCCAGCCTGCCATTAAGACTAATGGGGAAACACAGTCTGCAAACTCAGCACTCTCCATTGAAAAACAGCAAGCAGCTGGCTGTATAGCATTTAGCAATCGTAAAGCGAGAGAGAGATGGAGTTGGAAGATGTGTGTTGTAAAAGGCTGAAGAGTTTCCGGTAACAGTGCTATGTTGTTGTGCTGTAAACTGCACACTGTAATATCATCCACCTGACCCCCGGTGGAAGCATCCTGCCAAGCAGACTGTGTCTCCCGTCCTGTCTCACACCACCTCCTAAATCCTCCACATTGTGAACTCCACTTAGACACACTTCCAGGCTACCACCTGCAGTGCAGACATGCTGTCGCTCCCAGTGCACCAACACACGGCCAGTCAATGAGGGGAAAGTGTGGCCTTCCATTCATGTCTGTGGGTTGGGGGGACATGAGAAGGTCCTTCCAGGAACAATAGACTCATAGAGAGGGTTATTTATAGTGAAGGAGGACATGGCGTTGAGATGACCAATAAAGGCTATCACAGGTTTCCTGGCAGAGTGAGAAGGTTTGATGGCTGTGCCAGGTGACTGGCAGGGGTCGCTGGCAACATCCTCTTCCTTGTCTCTCTTCCTTGACGGCCAACAGCTTCCTCCTCATATCTCCTCCTGTCAAAGTGTTTTGTGAGTCATGCTTGATGTGAGGTTTGGGTACATCTGTAGCTGCCACACAAATCATTTTGTTGTCTGGGATACATTTCTTTGCCTTGATGCCTGTGTGTGGGGGGGGGGGGGGGAATTTTCTGTGGTTCCTCACAGCTTACATCCCGTATTCAGGCTTGGAATATCAACCACGGCCCATATTTATAAAACTGCTAAAAGCGAAATTTTGAACATAAGTGAAAGATAAAAGAAAAATATTTAATTTTAGCCACCAGCAGCAGACTTTCCACCATACTCCAGTTTAGTTTTCTTTTTGTCTCCATTATGGCCAATTTGATATTTTCATGACAATCTATATGGTCTATACTTGTTGTTTAGACCATATGGATATTTATATTAATTGCTACTGGAGATGTTAAAGTTATACATACAAATCAAAACCATACAGGCCTTTGTTGAATAACTGTAGGTTATTATGATGTATGTAAGGATTTTGTCAGAGAATGAACAATGAGGCAGATGTAGTAAATCCTTGGGTCTGATTTGTTATTCGTGTTCAGAAAATACATGTGATCACTTACAAACTGGTCGGGTAATGCTAGGAAAAATCTAGTTCGTATGACATCAAAACTGAAAATCATAACTGTTTATAGCTGATAAAACCAGCCACATTTTACCTACAGTAAGTTGGCTCTTTAGATAATTTTTAAGTGCAATTCTTAGAAGTTTGATAAATCCAGGCTAAGAGCTATTTTTAAGACTTTTGAGGCAAGTTCAAGTCAAGTCACAAGCCTTCATAAACACGCTGCAAGTCAAGATGTCTTTTCCAAGTCTTTTATGTCTCTAAAAGCTGATGATGCAACCAAGCACTAAGTTCAAGTCAAGTCCCAAGTCTTCATTTTCATTTTTCGTTTTCATTCCTCTCACACTGGCCCGTACAGGCTGTTGGATCTGTCAGAACGCATCTTATGACACTAAAAGTGAAAGTGGAAAGAAATATTTTGCAGGGTCAAAATAGTGATGCAGGGAAAATGAAATGAATCACCACTGAGTTGTGTCTTCATGCCCTGCCAGCACTGAGACCAAACAGTTTCCATTTCTGTCAGACAG
Source organism: Macquaria australasica (assembly GCA_005408345.1). Taxonomy (NCBI): domain Eukaryota; kingdom Metazoa; phylum Chordata; class Actinopteri; order Centrarchiformes; family Percichthyidae; genus Macquaria; species Macquaria australasica. Next base: position 710,237 of record SEMN01000122.1, on the reverse strand, counting down.
ACAAGAGGAGAGAGAGAGAGAGCTTTATGATTTCTGTCTGAGGGCCTCCAGGGAGATGGTAAGCATATTGGGTCACACCATGGTCACCTGTTGTATTTCACTCAGCACTTACCTTCTGGCAGTGTGATATATACAGTGGTGTAAAGTGTGTGTCGCAGATACATGGATGTCTAAGCAACAACTGTGTGAGCTCAATCCAAGGTAAGAAAATCAATCAGTGGCTCAAAGACATGCAGCCTGTCGTGCAGTTCACATGTTCAGCGTCCTGACGGAGGACACAGAGGTGGGTGGTCACTGTGTGGGTGTGTGGCTCGTCCCCATGTTTACTACCAGGAACATAACTCTACCAGGGATAAACCACAGGGTCTCTCTGGCTCCAACCACAGTGACTCAGACCACTCAAACCACATTCCAGCTGATTTACTGCTGCTTGATATCAGTGTGTCATTGTATATATACAATATTTATGCAAATGTCTGTGAGTGGGTGAGTGTGTATACTACGGATGTGCATTATGTACTCATCTTAATGTTGTTGACTTTGCTATTGTTCTACAAGATTCCTCTGCAGCCGCAAATCACTTGCATCACTCCCCTCTCATTTATTTGTTGCAATCTTCAGTGGAATGTCCTTTGCAGATGTCCCAGATCATTCACTCCTCGTTTTCTGTGCTGTGGATCGTTCCCAACGCAGATGCTGGTTGTTTTCTCTGCTCTGTCTGGCCTTGCTGGGCTCTGGATCACGGAGGCCCAAGGCTCCTCCTTGAGTGTTTGGATAATATTTCTGCACCCCAGTGCAGAGACCATTTGGAGAGTACCTGATATGACCATATCAGTCTCCAACTCATGGTCTCCTACCCATGAGTTGCAAATGGTGTTAGGTGATTTGGACAATGTTGACAAGGACACTTCAAGTAGAAGAAAAAGATTCACCTTGGAGGGCTTTTAGAGTCTTCTGTGGTTTAGCACTCATGTTTGTCTTCCACCAAAATCATTTTTACAGCGAAAAAAGTTTCTTTGAATCCCTCGAAACTGCTGACCGCCACCTCGGAGTATAAACAAGCTTGTGTTTGTTCAGCCAAAACATCCCGAATCCTCTGGGTGGACTGGCATGCTTCAACACATGTGTTGGTTATCTGTGTGTGTGTGTGTGCGTGCGTGCGTGCGTGTGTTGTCCTGCTTTCTGTTTTTGTGGTGTCTTTTTGCTGGGTCTAGAGGGGTTTTACTAGAAGTGCGGACCTCCCTAAAGGAGTCAAAGATCGAGTCCTGGGAGAGAAGACGGGAGGTGAAAGAGGGACAGAGAGGGGTTCTGAGAGGAGGACGGAGATTAAACAAACAGGTGATGATGGCTGCCCGTCATAACCACCCGTCTAATCTCTCAGGTTTATGAGAGCCACGTTTTGGTGAGCACCAAGACATGGAACTGATAGTGGAGAGTGCTAATGGACGGGTCTGAAGTGATGGTGTGTAAGTGAAGGAGGAGAGTGGGAGGGGAGTGAAGTGCTTTGTGTGTGAGTGGTTGATTACAGTTAATGAAGTGAAGTGTAGCTGTAAATGATGTGCAGTTTGACAAAATGGCAGCAGCTATGCACGCTTCAGGACTGTCTCTGAGGGACCTCGTCCCACAAACAGCTTGTAGAGATTATTCACGCAGCGTCATACGCCTTGTGATGAATGTATCGCAGACAAGAATTCCTCACAGCAGCGTGCCCTGTAAATCTGTATGGTGAATTTGATTAGTCAACGTGGACCTCCAGAAAGAGTGCTCCTGTAAAAGTCCAAAGGGAGAGAAGGGAGTTAGCACTTGTAATATTTCTCTTTTATAGTCATAAACTCTTAACCAGGCTGTCACCGCAGATAACACACAGCTCAAACACAGAACTAACTTCACCTCTAGCAGTATGTTTCTTTAGGTTATCTGTTTCTCACCATAGTTAAATTTTTAATGGACTTGATGTATAGAACAATAACTTAAATTGTAAAAAGATATTTCCATAAAACAAGTAAACATCATGTGAAAATGCAGCCTTAGTATGGCCTCTGGTGATTACAAGGTAAGAAAACGTGTGCCAACAGCTGGGAATGCTAAAGCTACGGTACAGTGAGTCAACAGTACGAGAAACCATTTTTCTGTATGACGCAACCAAGAAGATATGCTAAAACCTTTACAGATGTATAGAGTTTCCACTTTCAATCACAATCTTGGTTTTCGTAGCTTGCTGGCTGTTAAATAGACAACATTAGGAGGAAAATTCTGAAATAGATTTGGTCAAATTTGGTCAGATTTTTTCCACAGATGCAACAAAGACCAATAAGACTCGGGGCCATATTTTCATGGCAGCACGTTGACCAGCGCAAGCAGTGCTCTGACAGTTTGATATGTTCCTGACCTTCAGATTCGCTTTGCCAGTGCGGTATTTTCATTCAAATCAGGCAGTGCAAAGAGAGTTGTTGGTATTTTAGTGGAAAATGGACCCTAGACTTTGTTCTGAGAATAGAGTAGTAATAGACGTGTCTGTTTCTGGTGCAGCATCACTTCGCTGCCAATCTGATGATTTTGTCAACAAGAGCAAACTAAATACTTGGTGCAAATGCGCAGAAATAACAGAATAATGCTTACAATGTAAAGAAACTATTTTAATTGAGCACTGTCCAACCAGTAGATGCATTTAAATTGGCATTATGTATAATGTGGTTTAAGCAGGAACAAGTAGTTACTAGTTTGTGCTGCTCTGTGGCTGATCCATAGTTAATCAGGAATGACTTGTGAAGATACAGATACTTATGAACTTATTATCTAACTATAAAGGAAGTAATCTCTCTCAGCCTTCAATTATCTCAACTGCTCATCCAATCAACTCCACACTTGGTGGGTGTATTGCTGAGGACCCAAGGGAGCGCAATGTCGAGTCAATTGAATGAGCGGATCTCGAGACTAAAGACACCAAAGTCAAAGTACAGCTGAGACACAACTTGTAATTTTGAATTTGAATTTTGTAAAAGTCAGAGGATCACCAAAATTGTTCATCCCAAGGGAAACATGAATGTCTGCATCACATTTCATTGTAATCCATCCAGTAGTTGATGTCGAGACATGGGGGATGTCATTAGATTTGCCCAGTGTTTTATTATAATAATAAGTATTGGACAAATTCAAATTTTGACCTGATGATGGCGCTGGAGAAAGAAATCACAAAAAGTTACTACAACTCATCTTGAGGGAGACATGAATGTGTGTACCACTTCATATGGCAATCCAGTAGTTGTTGAGATTTCACTCAAAACCACACCATGTGAACGTCATGGTGGTGCTAGATTAAAAAAGTCAGGGGATCACCAAAGTCATTAGGAATCATCGTCTGTGCAACATGGATATATGTTACCATTTTTCATGGACATTCATGTAAAAGTGTTGAGATATTTTAGTCTAGACCAAAGCGGTGGACCGACCAACAGACAGGCTGATATTGCCCTCCTTAGAGCCATGACTAGAAATCCTGGTTAAAGCCATTATGTCCATAATTCACAGTTCTTTATCCCTTAATAACCAAGAGTGTCACAACAGAGGTTATCATATTCAGTAAAGACACAGCATTATCTTTACACAGTGCACAAAATAATCATCAATGATCATTGTCCGTTTAGTCTATGTTAGCTAATTTCACTTAGAGTGCAAAAGCTCATTTCCCCATCATTTGGAAATCAGCTTTGTGCTTTTTCTGTATTACCACTGTAAATTCTCCTTTATCTCGTTGTCTGGTTAGTTGTTACCTTATCCTTCACTTTCCAATATCCACCGTCAGTTTGCTGTTTTATGTGGAAAGATCATTACCACAATCTCCATTTACGTAATATGTGAGTAATCTCAAAGAAGGACAAGAATTATTGGATGGGGAATGACCCACTTGGTGCAAATGACCCTCGATTTCACAACTTTATTTATTTGGCGAATAATGTGGAGTTTGAAGCAGGAAAATGGAAAAAGCCTGAGTCGACTCCATCAGAGGTAACATGTTAGATTGGATCTGTTTTTAAATGAGGTGCTGTAGTTCAGTTTTCTGTCTTTGTTTTTTTTGGGTTTTTTTTGGCCACACTAACAAGAGGTAACTGCAATCAGCTGTAAAATATAAAACCAATGTACCATGGCCGCATGCACATGTGTGTGTGTCTGTGTGTTGTTCAAATCAAGAGCAGAGGCTTGTTACACACTTTTGGCTGGGAGCTATATATTGTTTCAATTGTGTCGGGAAGTCTTTAATTCAAACCAGGAACCGAAACAAAACTCATCCACTTACACGCACACACACACACATTTGGAAACGTGCAAATAACTTTATAGCAACACATTCTTGCCAAAAAGTACAAGATGCATAAAGTAGGGAGCAGCACAACACTTACATTTATCATTGATTCATCCTGCGTGATTCACAGTTCACCATTTATCAATCACATGACTCCGTCTACTATTGTTTAATGGACATGGAATCATTCACATCAGGAGAAGCTGCTGAAACACAAAGAACAAATGATGCCTGTGCTTCGTATGCTGGTCTGCTGTGGTCAAGTCCTCTCTGCAGGGGTTGAGGAGGCAGGGGGGGTGGGTGAGCCTGTAGGGGGGGTAGAGACTTCTTGGATTGTTCGATACATTATCTTTCCCATGAAGTATAACCCCTTGTATATCTCACATTTGTTTCTTATCTTTTTGGTGCCGCTTCTCTCAACTTGAATATGATTTTTAGTGGGACTACTTCATCTCTCTGTTGGATGTTCCCTGTGCGAGTTTGAAAAATCAATTCTAAACCTCCCAATAATGCACACAGCACACACACACTCTCATGCACATCTACACACGCACACTATAACAACACTCTCAGACACTGTCTTTTTTACACCTATAAAGCTCCAGCTTCTGTATGAATGAATGGGTGAATTTTGTCTGTTGAAATGGCCCACACTCATCTCAGTCAGGAAACCGTAAGATCACATCCTACCTTCCTTCTTTCTTTTTTTTTACCATGAATTTCATTTGACTTTTTTCCCACTTATTACTGTATTCTTAAGGCAGAAAATATATTTTAAAAAAGTGAGCTATGCATCTGCCATTTTCCTGTACACCTCCATTCTGGTTGTTGTCTGTCTGGTACACCTGACCTTTGTTTTGCTTTGCTGTTTTGATGGACTTTTAAATTCATTTTTAAAACACTGAGTGAAAAGATTTTTCAACATTGCTTAATTTTATGATTAATATAGCTTTATCAATGAGTAGGTTATATTATAAGTTGCAGAATACACTTGACCTAGATCTGTTCCCCGTCTTACGTTAAGGCAGAGAAGCTTTTTTTTTACAAACCTTGTTGCGTGTTCTTGTAATTTTCATTAGTCATTGGCAGTTTTGCTGGAATGAAACAGAGACAACTGGACATTAACTTGTATTTAGATTGTTTGGAGTTAACTGAATAATTCATTATCTTGGAACACAGAGAGAAACACACAGAGGTAGGCAAGTAAAGAAAATATTTTTGTGTGTGCATTTGTCTGTGTTTGTGAGAGTGGTGGTAACGGAAACTAGTTTAGTGTGGTGGACTTGTGGCTGCAAACTGTTCTGCTAATCTTAGCATAAGAGATAAGACAGCCCTGATGATGTTATTCATACTGTCTTCTAATTGTTGACCGTGAGGATGGTATTTATTGTTTTTACAGAGTAAAATCTTGTTTACTGATAAAGCCAGACCTGTGGTGTGCCCTGTCCTTGATAGTAAAGTGATGTTGTTGCCACTGAAAATTACTGTGTGGATTATTGCCTTGCATGGCCTCGTTTCTCTGTGGTAAACTAGTAGTAAAGGCCAGTAACAGCGGGCTTGGTGTGGTGATCCTGATGTGATTTATAAATATTCTGCCGACTCTGTTGAGCTCTGGCGGTTGCTGCAGCACCTGTGACTGACAGACAAATCTCTTCCTTGTTATCTGGAGAGACTCTGGACAGGACGCACAGACTGGCAGTCCCCCATAGTATGTGATTCTATATCTTTTTATGATTCAGATCGTATACTATTAGCAAATTTTAATGAACAGTATCACTTGTGATATTATTCAGTGACTAGGGAAGAGGGCCCACAAACAAAGCTCAGCCCACCTTTCTGCCAGTAGGCCTGTCCCGCCCCTGGACACAACCCTGTCTTCTGTTGTAGTTATAGTTGGAACAAATGTATTTTCTGTAACTCTAGCCTATCACAGGATTGTTTACTCTCTTTTTACTGTCAGCAAACGAGCTTGTACAAAGAACTTGATGGAAGGTCACAACACTTGAAAATGAGAAACGTTTGGAATCAAATTGGATTTTGGGGGTTTTCCTATTGTTCTGGGATGAACACCGTGACGGAGGGATGTGGAGATGGAGGGAGGAGTTTTCAGGTGGAAATGTGTAAAGAGAGGAAGACTTGGATCAGCGATGGATGGTGAAGAATAGATGGTAGGGGTGGATGGATGAGGTGAAGAGACAGAAAGCAGAGATCCCTGGGCGAAGAGTGGGCCTGGTGCCAGGTTGATGTAAAGGTAAAGTACCGAGCAGTGGGAGTTGCCAAGGTTACTGAGCCCAGAGAGGCCCGGCATGTATCTCAGCCAGAGGCTCTGGAGCCAGACATGTTGTAGGATCCCTCTCTGAAACATATGGTGGCAATCTTTACAGAACATTGGGGTGCAGAGAGGGAGAGGAGGGGGCAAATGGAAGTCAAAGGACATGGAGGAGTAGAAGAAGAAGGTTTAGGCGGTAAAAGGATATGGGGGGGTAGATGGAGGGGAAAATGGGAGAAGGGGTAGTAGGTAATTCACTTCCAAGAAGCAGAAGTCTGTTTTCCATCCATCCAAAGTTGTTTTGAATTTAACTGCAACTTTAAGATGAGCTCTATGTAACATTTTTGCGGCATAAATCATGCAAAGTGAAAATCCCTCACGCGAGTGTCACGATCCCTGCTCCTTATTGGGTTAGGGTACTCATGCTTTTTATTTCATTTTCAAATGAAACTATACACTTGAGCAGCTCTGCAATATGAATAACATTAACACTTGCGGGTTTCATGACATTGTACAAGCTGTTGCAGTGAGGGTCTCTTCATCCTAGACGTGGATTCAGCTGGGGCCCTTCCACCCGACACACCCAGCGCTGCTTGGCTCTCGCGCACGAAAACAGTCGTCAAGCTGTCACATTAGCGAGCATGCAGCATAGTTTAGCTCACATTAATTAGGTGATGTAATGTACGACATAGGAACCTCAAGCCTAGAACCATTAAGCTGCACTTAAAGTATTCAGAATATATAATTTGACGCCATTCATCTTCCTCCACTCGCCTCGGCTTTGTGGTCAAAGGTCATATGGTTCCTCCATGAGGGTAAAGTTAAAAAATCAACGTGTGCCAATTATCCACTGATTTACAGCTTCCAGTAATCAATAAATAGGATAAAAGCAGACTGAGGCGATATGTCTGAACACTGGCTTTATATGTGAAATAACACTGTAAAATAATCTGACGTAGTGCTGTTACATGCAGCTACGTAGGTCTTATGTGATGTTTTCTAACTTAACTGGAATCCATTTTGATGTTCTCCATTTTGATGTTCTCATATACTTTATAGCAGAGTTATGCAGAACTGCAGACTGATGTAAGAACCACGTCTCCCTCACAGCCACAGGGTTGTAAAAAAGACCATGAAGCAGAATCCTGTTCTGGGTTCTGTCTGTCTGTGTATGTTCCCTGTGAGCTGCGACAACATGGAGATCAAAGACCAACACTTCTGGGATGAGGATTTGTTGCTGTGCTGTGGTTTGACTGTTGGGTTTGATGTTGGAGAGTCAACAGCCAGGTAGGAGGCCAGAATGTGTGTGTGTGTGTGTGTGTGTGTGTGTGTGTGTGTTGAGAGGTGGAGAGGGAATTTAAGGGAAAACTTAAGATGAAGAGAGTTCACAAGTTCACTTTATGTTGCAAAATCACTGTTGACTTTTCAGATATGCTGAGAGTGTCCAACATTATGCTAATGCTGCTGGGTTCAGGAACAGGCCACACTGCTCTGAAACACTCAAGGGTGAGAGACCAGGACCAGAGACGCTCCATTAAAGCCCGACTGCTTTTAGGTCAGACAGTGTGCTGATATTTTATTTCATTACTTATTGACTTAAAAGGTATGAGTAAATGAAGGATAAATTAACGCATAATTAATTAGTCATTGATGACTATTTTAAAGCAGCTATAATCAATATTTTTATATTAACAATAGATCAAATGATTACTTGGTGTCGCTCGTTGAGAATTATCACCCAACTCTGCAGTTCCTCTCAGCAGATCTTTATATTCACTCTCACTGATGTCATAGCGTTGTTTTTAGCAGGCAGCTTTTTTCATTGATAATGATTTTGATAAACCCACCGTATACAACCTGCTCAGCACCAAACAGCAGACAGACACAGCGACTAGCTGGTGGACATAGTGGATTATTTAGCAGCTAATGAGCCAGATATTTCCCTCAGGAGCTGGTGGAGACCAAAAACAGGTAAAAGGAGAGTGAATATTGGACTTACATTCATGGGATTGTCAAATGAATGCTAATGTTGCTCTGTATCTGTGGGATGTGTAAATGTACAACTGTTTGCTAACATGTTCACCTTATCGAATTAAAAGGAGTTATGTCCGATGTTGTGTTTACAGCTGCTCCCAAGTGGCCAAAATATCAGTTATTGGAAAAATTAATTGGATTTCCATAAAGAAGGTTTGCCCACACCACACACTACTGATTTACTAATTTAATGTTAATTATAGTTCATTAATTACAGTTTATTATAGTTTTTTTAAGTTTAAACATTTTTTAAACTATAATTTTGTTGTATTTATTTATAGTTGTAATTGGTAATAATTTAATTTCCATTTTAGAATTTACTGTAATATTTGCTCTTAGTGTTGTTAGTTATGTTTTTTGCTATTTCATCGTTATCATATAAGTATCAGTATATTCAGTATTGGTGGGGCTTTACTTGCCATGGCAGCACTGATTGGATTAAAGCAGCTGGGCTTCCCTCAGGATGGATTTCAACTTCTTAGGTCAGCTGAAAATAATAACAACGATGAATGGTGACCTGACGAACAAAATGTTGTACAACCAGCTCAATCTTTCATTATGAATGCATGTGGAGACCAGCGTAGTGGTTTACCACACACACACACACACACACACACACACACACACACACACACACACACACACACACACACACAGATGCAGCAATAGCAGCGATCCAGCTTCTTTATCCACCTCTGAGCCCCTGTGTAATCAGGCCTCCCAGGCAGAGGCTTTCTGGACAAGAGGAAGACCAACGCTGGTTGGGGAACTGGGATCAGAAAGAAGCTTCCAAGACACGTCTTCAGGGCTCAGGACTGGGGGTCCTCGGTGGGGGTGTACACCTGTACATGTGTCATAGGCAAACAACTGCTGCCCCTGAGTTATATAGTGATTCCTGGATGAACCACAGGAGGAAATTGACTTCAGGATCCAGCAAAGTTTTTGTGGGGGTGCTTTACATTTGTGCATAATACCAAGTGCTCTAAAAAACGGCCTCGCTCACTTTCTCTTTTTCCTTTCTTGTTTCCCTCACAGTCCTGACACAATAGTCACAATAGACTCAATAGTCCAGGCAGCAGGGTCTCCTCCAAAGCACTGACTCCATCCAAGAGGTATGCGTGAGCTGGATGCTCTGACACACACATACACAAAGGCACACACAAGTGCACGTGCATGCACGCAAACATGAATGGATAAGGGCAAACACATGTACGCACATTCACACAGCTGTCTCTGGACCTAGGATATCTGGCAGCAGCAGGTGGTTTCAAAACACTTACTGGAATCACAGTCGTTCCCTCACCAAGGCCGCATCGCTGACAAATTTGTCACTAATGTTTGTGAAAATTAGATCACGGTATAAAGTTCTCAGAAAAGCAGCCACAATAGACCTGGTTTAATCTTTCAAATTGATCCTTTGGGGGCTTGATTCACACTCAGATTCACACCTATGCGAAATTTTAGAGTCTCTAGTTCACTAAACCTGCCGGACGCTGAGTCTGTCTATGTGATCATCCTGAGATAGACTGGGTGTACTCAGCCTGTCACCTAATGCATGCTGGGATTGGCTCCAGCTCTGCTGGTGACCCCGACCAGGATAAGTGCATGGGTGTTAAATAATGGATGAATGAACGGATGTGCTCGGTTCAGATGCGCATGGCAGACATGGTGACACCTGTGATGCCTGAATTGAAATCGATCCACATGCTGGATTCGGACTTGGACCATTTCATGCCGGAGGAATTTAGGCATGACTCTGACTTGGCTTTACTCACGTCTTTGGCGTCTTTGTCCTTCCCCTCCTGATGGTGGAAAACTGGGTCATGAACTCATGGTCACCATCCTATGTTTTTGTGGTAAAACTTTGTGGTGAATCTCATTTCTTTACATATGGTACTTGTATTTGTACTTAACATATGGCACTGTGCTTATAAATGTGCTTAAGTGGGAAAATGCTGTTTAATAGGAGCTCCTCATCACCAGAATAAGGATAGAAGTGAGCCATATACTGTACTTTGGCTTTACTGCTGAGGATGAATGTTGCTCTTACACAGACCTTGGTCAGTTTACTGTATCTCTTCCCATTTACCAGAAAGAAATGCGACAGTACTTTGATTATACTATTACTATTACATTATGTTTCTATGTTTTCACTGATTCTCATTGTTAAACTGACATTGTTTTCTCTCCTCATTCGCCATATTTATTTATAAAAATATGAAACAAGAAATGTGGATAACTAACCTTCAGTGTGTCCAGGTGCTCATCACAATCACAAGGGCACTTTGGATGCTGGAGAATGACTTTGGGCAATCTTTGTCTATGAAATTTGCACTACAGTACATACATACACACTAAAAATGGCTACAAATAGAGCACAGACGCAATATTGGGTTAACTTTAAGATTTTTAGTGTCCGTGTTCCCCAAAATCAAACTAAGCTTCACAAATGTATTAATTTTATACATAGGGCCCACTCAGCACCAAACATACGACCTGCATGAACACAAATGTACTGAGACACAGAGGGAAAAGACATATATGTCTGCTGTCCTACATACTGTCCTGTACTGTACCTCTGATTCCAAAAATCCAAACCTCTCAGTTTTCCTCTGCATATCCTCGGTATCGCCCTCCTTATAAATAGACCCTACCAAGTTTGGCCCTTCAGCTGGCAGCCTCACTGCAGCAGGCATTATCCTCTTTCAGTCAATGAGCAGAAAGACAGGTGTGTAGTGATACCGTACTGTAGTTGCCACTTGTACCTGCCAAAGCCGAGGGCTGGCAGGAGTTGGAGGAGTCGTTGTCACTATCATTTATAGGGGCCGTGTTCCAGGATCAAAGCATTGCGGGCGTTTGAACCTGGGCCCAGCAGTAAGAGGAGAAGGTGTGCATGCCTGGCACATGGAGTCCGTTCTATCCTGGATCTGTTCTGTCTCTGCTTACTGCTGTCAGAATCAATCCACCTGGATACAATATCACACCAGCCACACCGGATTTTAAAACCAGCCTCTGAACACCAGCCTCTGATCTGCTTATAAGTTTGTGACGTGTGCAGCAAAGACACTTAAATAATACGTCAATACAAAAAAAGTCATAGTCTGATTTTTCATGGGGTGACTCACAGAGGAGTTCTGCTCCTCTGGGCCTCACCCCGAGTCCAGCGCCCCTCCTCTCATGCAGCCACTCATTGTTGCCATTACACTCATGACACACAGAGAGCAGATGAGGGAAATGGGTGTGTCTGACGTTCTTCATTATGCACGCATGGACCCTGGATTCCCCTCAGTGATGGGGGATTTGTGATTATTGATGACCCACTTCCACCCGGGTCAGAATGGGGTTTGGTGGCTGAGCTGCGTAAAAAAAAGCAACCTCAGGGGAGAGCGATCCAAGAGTGACTTGGAGGACTAGAATGCCTTCCCCAATCTGCTCGCCTGCAGACTGTGTTGACTGGCATGCAACTGCTTTAAGCCTGTCTGCAACAGCTGAGCTCACTGTATTGGTCAAGCGTGTGTGTGTGTGTGTGTGTGTGCACCTGTCAATGAGTGCAGGAAGAAGCATGAGTGGATCGCTGGTGGGTGAGTCAGAGCGGTGTTTGCTGAAAATGAGTGCAGGATGCAGTTTGCCTTGCATACTTATTGTAACCTCATAAATACATAGTGGGCCTTTAAACACTAATCCAGTCCATTAGTCTTGGTATGGGGCATCAATTAGTACTTTACATCATCTTGGAATAATTAGTATTGATGCCATCCATGTCGTGTTAACATTAATGCATCTGGCATGGTTACTTCTGCGTGATGCTGAGTTTGTAACATAGATTTAATGTCTGAATGATCTGTGGCTTCAGAAGTTAAATCACTTAACTACATAATATCTTCAACTTGAATATTTTTCAGATTTGCCATCTGGAGTCAATGAATTAAATAGGTTAAGGAATAGTAACATTTTAGAAGGTTTGTGGGTCCACATGAAATGCCAAAAGTAATAAATGTTTGACAAATAGGAACAATATAAGAGGCACATCTGAAGCATGCTTAAGCTGTTTAGAGAGCATTTCTGTTCATCTTCTCTGGAATCTGTGACGGATCATATTTAAATAAAAGAGGTTAATGTTGGGTGAGACTTACCAAGAGGAAAGTCATGCATGCACACAGCTACACATGCATGCATATTTAGCTATAGAATGTGCACTGATGTGTGCATGTAGGCATCTAGTTACATGTGTGCATGTCACGCTAAGTGTTAAGGAGTGGAGGAATTTGTCCTCTGCATGTCAAATGCATTGACAGAGATTTGTAAGTGGATAATGGCAGGAGCGTTCCACTCGAAATGCATGTTTTCGGTGTGGGAGGAGACCAGAGCACACAGCAGAACACAGACACAACATGCAAATTCACCTCAGAAAGGCCTCATGGAGTTCAGACCAGGACCTTTTTGCTGTGAGGTGAAACCACCAACAAGAGAGTGCAGAAATGTTATGATCAGACCGGCACTAAAGTTTGATTTATCTCTGTGTTTTTTCAGTACTTGTAGACTTTTGTGACAACACTATGTTCAGAATTTTTTCCAGTTTCACAATGACTCTGCTTTCTAAACACAGTCGTGGAGCAGCAACACCAGCCGTTGGTCAGGGAAATCCATCATTGTTGTTGCCAAACATCTAAGGACATTTGGCAACGGCAGTGCAGTGACATGAGTGTGCAATTAAACATCCAACACTGGAATGTCTCATTTGCATCCTAAGACTTCCTCACTGAGGTTTTGTGTTTGGTTATCCTTTTTTTTCCCGGTGACTCACACTATAAAAACAAATATTCCCCTCAATTTTCCAACACAAAAACACAGAATATATAAACCAAATCAAAGCAGGGGAACTCAAGTGCTTTCTTACTGTACGTTCAGTTAGTGTGTGATGACTGGATGGTGTTCTGCTCCTTGTCAGCATTACTCAATGCTGCAGCCAGATCAGCTCTTAAGTGCAAGTTGTAGTTTTTGCAGCGCTGTATATGTGCAGTTTATTTGAACAAGAGCTGGAACTGGTTGTGTTAATGCATTTAGCACTACGGGTATTTAGCACATCCAACCACTAATCCTGACTTCTAGGCTCCTTCAAAGCAAATTTGTCATCATTGCTAATTCCAGTAACTGTCCTTGACAGCCCTCCAATCCTGTGAGATTATAAGGAGAAACAGCGATGTGTAGAGAGTGAGAAATCATGACTGTACCAATCGGCCTGAGCTGCTCTGAATCAGCACCTTGACTGTTTTTCACTTGTATTGGGAAGTGAATGCTGACCAAGCAGGAGAGAAGCATGCAACTCTCCCTGACGTGATGACAGGGGCATACCGCAGACAAACACGTGAACACACACACACACAAATACAACCCCAACGTTTCCTTGGGGTACAGGAAGAAAAAGTTTAACTTTGGTCAATTTCAGACAAAACAAGTAAACAGAGCGGCAGGACGTACTTATGCAGGAATGCAGTCGAATGTCCCATCCGCTCTGGAAAGCTTCATTCTCAATGTGCTTCTCAAGTATCCAAGCGAGGGCTGCAAGTGCCTTCCTGCAGAAACAGAGCTGAAGCAGAGGGCCACTTCATGAGCCTCTTTTGTCGTAACATTTTTAGACACTAGACACAAAATCCCCACAGACAATACATTGAAGGTCTTGGTTTGTGGGACACAAAGATTCATTTCAAAGTAAGTCTTGCAGGCAATTTATGGATTCATTGGGAGTTAGAAATGGGAGTCTATGAGAGTGACAGACGATAGGTTGAGCCCCTTTTTGTGCTGCGGTGGATCAATTTTTGACTCATTGCTTTGAGCCCTCTTGCTACTTTAGGCTTGAATTATGGTTCTCCGAAGATGCACATAAACGTTATTACGGGTCTAAACAGAGAAGGGTGGGTCGCACACGTCCTAAATCTCAACAACGCGTCATGCAGGCCTGAGTGTCAAGCTGATGGGTTGATCCAACTCCTGTCAGGAGGCGAGTTCGAAATAGGAGAAACATGAATTTCTTCATTTCTTATTTTCTGTCTTTTCAGGCTCACAAGTAAACAAGAAGTCATTCAGCTTCTGGGATTCTGCAGTTCCCATGGCAATGGTTCCCATGGCGCAGGTTGTGACCTCATCACCTTTCACCTCTGACCTGAACGCCCTTTCACCCATCGGAGACTGTCAGGAAGTGAAGTCTGCTTGAGAGTAGTTCTGCCGGAGTCAAAATGAAGCTCATATCAGCAAATGTGACATAAAACCTTTACCACTACACACATTCTTATCTTTGAAGGGCTGTATAGACACATAGAAAGAAATGGCAAGTTGGTTTATTTCCCTCAAGGGCTGAAATCAGTGTAAGGAACAGGCATTGAGAGAACATCATCAATTACTAAAGATGTAATTAGAGTTCTGTAAGAAGCACACGCACTCACTTTTTTTCACTTTTCACACTTCTGGAAAATTAAGGGACTCATTTTCATAGTTGTCATGTCTGTTATAGACACCAAACTAATCTGGCAGCTCAGCATCCAAACTCCTTAATAATACCCAGGAGAGTCAGCAGGCTGTGTGTTAGTGCAGGGTGGCACTGATTTGGCACATTTCCAGAGCCCCTTAGCGAGGGACGGCAGCAAAGGCTCTCAACTGATTTTTAATTGGACGCTTTTGTTTCATCTCACAAAGATCCTACTGTGCTATCTCTCCACTCTCATCCTCTAAGCTCTCATATGGCCTGTAAGAGGTCCAGGCTGCCCATAAAGCCAGAGGTCAGTGGCTAATGGCTCAATAATGTGTGGATTGTTGTGGTGGGTGGGGGCAACACGGGGCAGGAATCCCTCTCTGATGAGGAGATACAAATAGGACCTTTGTGAGGAGAATGAGGAGAGGAGAAGAGAGGAAAAAATATTTGTGAAGCGCCACATCATACCTAAGAGATGTTTTTATGAGTCCTGGTCCTGCTCCATTTTCTCGAGTGGACTGGACATTCTAGAGACGTCTGGTTATTGAGTGCCATTATGCAACTCATCGCCAGAGAGAAAAGTCTGTTTTCTTACTCTGGACCTGAGGATTGTAATCTTTCCCATTAGCCAGACCTGCGAATCTCTGTGTCTATGTATATGTGTGTGTGTGTGTGTGTGTTTGATATATATACAATAACAAGTGCCCGTCCATGTCTAATGCTCCTTCCTGGACATCACTCATAACGGAGGGTCAGGATGAGAGTGTGGGACTGAAGTTTTGGAAGACTGCTGAGTAAGCGGTTTCCCTTACACCCCCGAAGCTTAATCTCCCCTCCTGTGTTTATCCTCCCACAATTCTTTCTCTCACACACACAGCTGACCAACCGAAGCTCTGACTGTAATCTTCAAAGGTCATAAAGATGTGAGACTTTCCTCCGCAGACCTCGCACAGGCATTTCTTCAAAGGTTTCTAAGTGCAATAGATGTGTGTGTGTGTGTGTGTGTGTGTGTGTGTGTGTGTGTGTGTGTGTGTGTAAGATGGAGGTGCTGATATTTCCTCTCAGGGCCTGACTTCACACAATGACCACCAGCCGCATGTAATGACTTCACCCCTCTGCAGCCTGCTAGGAAAAGGCACATTACATTAACTTGGACAACAAAGTGTTCCTGGGCCCACAGGTGGGAGCTGTACAGTGTAGCACACACACACACACACACACACACACACACACACACACACGCAATACACACACCAGACTGCTCAGCGCATAAAAACGTACATCTGACTCCTTTGAAAATATTTTGTCAGGCTGTAACTCTGAGCTGTGGATGCTGAAAGAAAAAAAGAGAGGAGGGGAATGAGTTGGACTTCCCCTAACTCTCTGAAAAGCCATGACACTGCTTCATGTGATTAGTCTACTTTTAACTGCCCTTGACTCACTGCATAGCACATTCATAGCACATTTTGGCATGTCCCATGATACACATTAACTAATAACTCTAAATCACATTTCCTAAGGTATGTCTCAGCAGGGATATAACTGCTCCTCTGTGACTCTGTGACCGGGGTGGTCATGAGTTATGATTTTGCACAGCTCTCTCCTCTCCAACACCGGTTATTAACTAAGCTGCTTTCAAAACAGAGCTGGTATTCTTGTCTAAATTGTTTGGAATGACTAGTGGATGACTAGATAGGTATTTATCCTTGGGGACGCCAAGTTATTTTTTGTTAATTTTAGATTCAGTCACATTTGGCTCTGTGCAGAGTATTCATGAATGAATTTGGCAAATTAACACAGCTCCAGTATATATTGGTCAGAGGATGGCCCTGGCTCAGACCTCAGATATCCAGAAATTGTAAATTCAAGCCAACAGTGCTGTTTACTCTCTTTGCACTGACATTACATCCAAACACTGTTTGCTTCCAACTTGGGGAACAGGAGAGGAATTGAGAAGAAAAATTGGTGAAAATAACAGAAGATGCCATGTGCTCATTTAAACCACAGACTGTGCGGGAAAAATATCCCCAGTGTTAACCTGCTATGAAGGAAACGTTCAGAGTGTAAATGTGAAAGTTAGAT
Source organism: Macquaria australasica (assembly GCA_005408345.1). Classification (NCBI taxonomy): domain Eukaryota; kingdom Metazoa; phylum Chordata; class Actinopteri; order Centrarchiformes; family Percichthyidae; genus Macquaria; species Macquaria australasica. Next base: position 693,086 of record SEMN01000122.1, on the reverse strand, counting down.
GTGATTTCAAGTGCAGACTCCACAGAGACACATTGGGAAACAGCAGGAAACAGCAAAGCAGGGGTTTTTCTGTGAAATTTGTGGGCATTGTGGAGAAAAAAGACACACAAAAAAGTCTTTGCCAAATCAGCGAAGCAACAGGAGAGACATTTCAGAAGGGGCTTTAGTGGGACTGGAGCAGTATTTATTGTGAGAAAGGAGAAATATAAATAAATAAATAAATAAATATATTGACATTTTGGGAAATAAGCTTGCCAAGAGTAAATGAGAAGATTCACACCACTCTTTTACGGTAAATATGAAGCTACAGCCAGCAGCCGGTTAGCTCTCTAAAGCTCACTAATTAACTTTAACTTTTAACTTTATACTTTAACTTCATATATCATTTGCTAAACTAAACAAAAACAGAAGTGTAAAAACTACAAGTAGTGGTTTTACAGAGGGGCTAGCTGTTTCTCCCTGTTCCCAGTCTATGCTAACTTAAGCTAACCGGCTGCTGGCTGTAGCCTTATATTATATTTACCGGACTGATATAAGCGTGGCATCTAACCACGGGCAAGAAAGCAAATGAGCGCATTTCCCAAAATATCAAACTGTTCTTTTTAATATATCCATGGCTATAAGGGGTGAGTGTTTGGCCAGCTTGTCAGTCATGTCTGTTTTAGCTCTGTTAAAATGAGCAAAATAGCAGTAATTTTCTGATTCTTAAATGGCTACAGTGCTTTCTCAAAATGTGACTGAGCCAAACATGAGCTCCTCCAATGATTGTAATATTATGAAATAATACAGTGTGTTCTGGTCATGTTTGGCAAGAAATAGACCAGCCAAGTTTAACCAGCAGCAGGTGGTCTTCTCATTGAGAGTAGTCGGTGGTTTGATTACCGAATTGCTAATTTAAGACCTCCGCCACATTAGACTTAGACTGAGCAAGACAGCGATACTTGCCAGAATAATTATGGGCATCTGAAGAATTTGCAGCTACAGTGTACATACTGTAAAGTAGGCATGGAGTCGGGGACTGCAGTGACATGGAGACTGTTTGCCATCAGTTATTTCTAACTGGGTCACAGTGCTTTTCTCAGGGACCATCCTCTTGGACAGAGCTGGATCTGTCTGGAGCTGGAGTGGAAAATACCTGCAACTCTCTCCACAACAAAAACCATTTCCCATTTTTGGACTGGTTTGAAACTGTGTGTGTGTGTGTGTGTGTGGTAAGGGAGCACCTTATATCAACACACACATGCATTGCCGCTTTTAAAAACACAAATGATGGACTTACCATGTCCCTGTAAGCTTCTCCAAACTCCAACACACATTTCTCTTACTTTATGTCTATGTGTGTGTGTGTGTGTGTGTGCGTGTGTGTGAGTGTGTGTACAGAACGCCTGCATGTGTGGCTGTGCACCTAAGATGATGGAAAGAATGTGGCAAATTTTGGTCTAAATAACAATGAATGCACACACACACACACACTTAGAAATACAGACTTTGGTCCCAGTGGTGCAGAATACAGAGCCAGAGCCCAGTCTGACAGAGGAGCATCTGAGTGTCTGCATTTTGGAAGGGAACATGGCTCCCAGCGTAGTCATATAGATGCAGGTATAATATATACTGCTCTGAGTTCCCCTGAGAGAGCTGGAGGACTGGAGGAGTGGAGAATCTGGGACCAGAGGAACAACTGGTGATTCAGCAGCAGCAGCAGGACTGACGAGCTGAAATCCATAGAAGGAAAAACTTTTCTTAAATAAATGATGAGTGCAGCAAAAAGTATACACACACACGGCAAAGAGCACAATGTCATTATGTCACAAACATGTTCAGAACTGTTATAAAAGAGGCCTAGATGTGTGGGGTTTAATTTGTCACTTTAATTTTTGACTGAGCAGGCATCACTAACAACCTTTTTTTAACCAATTCAAGGATGGGAAATTAATCAACCAACCAAAAGACATCTTAACTGCACATTTAAATAAATAGTTTGACATTTTGGGAAATACACTTATTTGCTTTCTTGCCAAGGGCCATATGAGAAGATCGACACCTCTCTCACGTCTGGATTAATATCACCCAGCAGCCGTTAGCTTAGCTTAGATTTTGTTACCCCATGTTTCCAGTCTTTATGCTAAGCAACGCTAACTGGTTGCTGGCTGTAGGCTTATATATAACAAACAGATATGAGTGGTATAACACTTCTCTTCTAACTCTTGACAAGAAAGTAAATAAGCACAATTCCAACACTGACAAACTCTTTCTTTAACAATGTGACACAGGTGAGACTACATGTTTTCTCCTTGATGTGGCTTCTGAGGTGAACAACTGGACTTTCAGTGCAACCAGGTGTGGAGAGCTGAGTGAAACATACAATTATAACTTGTTAGTTTCTTCTTTGTTCTTTGTTTTCAGGTATAATTTTAATTCAACTTTGAACCATTGAAGGTACTGAATTCAGTTGTCTAGCACTTCCATTGTTTTGAATATCTTCAGCATTTCTGTTGACTCACACACACACAAAAACAACTTCTTGTCAACAAGTAATTCATGTGAAGTTTGCCGTCATGCTGGAGAGTTGCCCGATACCTTACTGTGTTCCCACATTGTTTCTATGGATTCACAACAACATGATCACTGTGTCTAACTGTGTGATGTCACCCAAACACCGAGTTGGAACATCAACTCTGTCAGAGACTGTGGGGAATATCAGGAGTGCAGTAGTGAGTCCTTACATGGGATGACATGGAAGCTGGTCATCATCACGAGTTGACGTTAATATACCCTGTTTCACCCCCATGGACCTGGAACAGTTATGAGTGTGGCTTTACAATAGTGTGTGCCTGTATGTGGTACTGTAGCTCTCATTTCACAGAAAAGATCAAATCAGAGCCAGGTTTTTTATTTTTTTTATGTATTTTGAGTTCTTTCGACACAGTGATCCCAGTTTGACGAGGCAGAGTCTGATTACTCTCCTTTCTCAACCCGCCTGCCTACCCCAACACACCCACTGTTTCACAGTCTCTCACTCAAGTCAAGCTTACAAAACACTGACCACAGTAATTCAGACAGTTTGTGAATTGCACATGATTTGGTAAGTTTGGGCCCTTCACCTCCTTTCTTTCTGAGGCTCAGGAGGCTCTGGTTAACTGTGTCACCCTGCCTCTCTCAGTAAGAGATGTTTTTCATGCTGCTGTCAGCAGCTCTCCTGCTCCAAGTCTTTTGGGACAAGTCAATCTCAAGTCTCAGATCATTTAAAACAAGTCAGAGTCCTGTCTGAAGTCTTGTCAAAGAAAGTCCAAGTCAAGTAACAAGTTTGTATTAGCAAATGGCAATTCAAGATATAAGTCTTTCACTTCTCTGAATGCTGAACATTAAAATGGCCCAGCATTTTTTTTCATAGCTGCATTAATAGTGTTTTTAAAAGGGTGCTCCAGCACTTTAATAAAGCTGGGGGACTTGCGAGAAACACATTTCTTTTTAAATGGTCACGATTGGTGCAGGAGAGGTAGATATCTGGCTTATATCATCTAGTATGGATCCAGCTCAAAAAACACAAGAACTTACACTTCCCATAATTCAACTCGTTAGCGTCTTTTCATTAGTCCCTTCCTGCCTGGTAAATGTCTTTTCATGCCCCCAGTTAGTTGTAACTCAGGCTTTCTGTTTTGAATTTGTAGTCCACAAATCCAAATCCAGATAACCTTGATCATACAACCGTTTCCACAGGCTGAGTAGAATATGACGAGTTAACTGATCGATGAAATCAGTGGATTGCCCCTTTAACATAGCTGAAACCATGTCCTTTCAATGCAGAGGCCTAATACAGTAATTCAAGGTGTGTGGCAAGGCCCGCCTGATATCGTCTTACTTACTTTTTACTGTTCCAAAATTTTACCAGCTCAAAACTTGAGACTTCTTGACTTGAATGTTTTTGCTTTCAAGTTTCAAGTCCAGAGCTCGGGTTTTTTGGGCACAGGTATCTATCCACTTAAATTTCATTAAATTAAATTGCTTCCAAAGTGAAATATATTTCATGGTATATCACAATGGGACAAATAGAAAGGCAACTTCCCTGATGCATAGTTGTTAAATTTGAATTTACAGCTGTTAATGTTACATTTAAACACATATGAACAGCTTGTGCAAGTGCAAAGTTGTTGATGGGAGACTTTTCTGTATGTTGTTACACTGCTGCTAAGTAGCCTCGTGTGACGTCTGGCTCTGGGCTTTAGCTGCTCTGTGAGTGTGCTGCCCACAGGAAGTTCCCACTGCTCTGGCTATCAGGGCGGAAAATGAATGTTTGTCACCCACTTTAGTCACAACTCTCTCTCTCTCTCTCTCTCTCTCTCTCTCTCTCTCTCTCTCTCTCTCTGTCTCTCTCTAACACACACTCACACAGTTATACACAGACCATGGATCATTGCCTCACATCCATTTTCCCACAGCGACAGAAGCAGACTAACAGGGATCTAACTGTTTAATTGAGCCTGAGGTGTTGGGTTATTCTAGTTGTAGTTTTAGGAAGTAGGCTCAAATACCCAAATTATTTCATGAGAAAGTTTTTCTTGCTGTCAATTTGACATCTAGGTCACTTGGTTGTTGACTTCAATTTACGGTGTCAAAAACATGTCAAATGACTGAAATGTTGCTTTGAATAAATGGACCATAAGTACTTTTTCTTGACTTATCATATGTTGTCTGATGCACATTTCATTTTATTTTGAGTCTGTAAAATAATGACATTAAAACACTCACAATTAACAGAAAAATGCCAGACTATGACAGCTAAGTAGACAAATGAAGTGCTCCTCTTATGCAATGATGTACACACTAAGTGTGTACATGGCTCTGCGTTCTTGCATGCATGTACGTTTGTATGGTCCCAGTGGGTGTGAGGAGCACTTGCTCAATATAAGTTCAGCAGGTTTACAAGCTTTGTGTTTTTATTTCTCCAGTGGAGCTTTCTCTTTGTTGATCACAAAGGATGAAAAAGGCAACAGAGAGAGCAGGAGAAGGCGATTAAGTTTTGAAAGGGTTGTTGTGAGCGTCACGTGTGAAGCCAGAGTTGGTGAGTCAAAGAGGAAGTATAAATGTGTGTGATAAAAGTCTGCTGGCTTGTGGAGCTCTCTTTTTGTAGGGGTGACCTAATTTCAGCAGAGAGTAAAGAGGTGAAAGGTGGAAGGTGGCTTGAATCCAAGAGAGTTTAGAAAAACGATTCGGCTGAAGATCCTCTCTGGGCCAACAAGTTGAGAACCATGGGAATGACAGAAAAGTCATGTCATGGTTCAAACCTGGCACAATTACAGCACCATCCAAGACTAAGCAGTGCAATCTGCAGGATGCATGGTGGAGCTGATTAGAGCTGACAACATTTAAAGTACAGTAAGGAGACAAAGATCTGCTTTCATTTACACAGAAATTAGCTTTGTCCTAGCATGTGGGTGGGACTGAATTGCTTTTTTGTTAGTGCTCACACTATTCTTCTGTGGAAACTAGTTTGTAATCTGTTATATATTTACAAGGTTTAAACTTATTTTCTCTCTAATTGTTTCCTTTCAATCTAAGCATGCTTTATTTAAATTAGATTACCAAACTGTCTTAAAAACAAAGCTATATTCTTGCATGGCATTTTGAAAAGATGACAACACACCAGGCTGCACAAAGCATTTACTACAAGTAGTAAGGTACAAAAAAAATTATGAAATGCCATAGGTTTCATCCATTTTGCCATTTTTCTTTTTATTGATTTTTCAAATATTTACACATGAGTGTGATTATTGTCCCCTGCAGGCTTGTGTGATTCATGGGAGACTGAGAATGGGACTCTTTCCAGTGTGATCACTGTTGAGCGGGCTTTGATCAGAAAACAGTCATGCAGCCTGAAGCTACAGAAACTGCTGGCATGACGCAGCCACCAGAAGAAGAAAACGTTAACCCCACACAAACTAGTGTAACAACATAAAATAAAACAGTAAGTACTGTAAATAAAAAACTCAGTGGTACTTATTGAGTTTTTCAAGATGTGTCCAAATGTATACCTTTATTTGGATTGTCCTCTGATACTCAGCTTGCAATCAAGTGACTGTAATCTTTCACTAAAATATCTAGAGTTAATGTTTATCACTCCTCAGATACACCACTCCTGTCCTCTTTTATTCTCTTTCCACTCTGTCTTTCTGGAGCTCATGTGCTTGCAGGGTTAGGTGTCCCACAACTGCAATGTTTCATTGCCTCCCTACTTCTACCTCTCAACAGAATTATTTTTCATCACTGGGTTACGACCGTCTTGAGCCCCAGGACTCTCAGCTCGGATCCATTGTTTTCTCGCTGATCATACATTTGAAACACAACTTCATCTGAAGCCGACTGTCCAGTTTAGGAGGGAATGTTGGGCAGAGAGAGCAAGAGACAGTGATTCTTTTGTGATGCATTTTCATCTGTTTTTGAAGTGTTTATTAAAAAATGGCAGAGACTTTGCGAGGTTCATCTAAACAAATAAATAGCAGTGCAAGGTCTGACGCTCATTTATTTCTGTTTTGAGGCGACACAGAGAAAAGAGTTGCTCCAAATGTAGCTTTCCCAACATGAAACTAACACTAAGCTGGCCCCCAGCAAAGCCCCTCCATCCAGACCCCAGCAAAGGCACTAAATTTGATTTAACCCTGAACATTTACCAAACTGACAGATAGGAGTTCATACACAACGCTCAGGTTTCTTACTCAACCTCAAGGGCAAAATATGTTCCTTATTTTTTTATTCCCTACGGACTTGACTTCCCTTGTTGACTTATTTTATTAGATTTTTCTCTTTAGTGGGAATTTTTTTTCCATTCACATTACATTTGTTTTTATTCACATATAAACTTTGCCCCCCACAACAAATAGCTGTAATATTAATGGAGTGTTTTGGAAAGGTTGTTATTACTTTACCCTGGGTTCCAGGAAAGCCACTCGATCTGGGTGAAATAACACTAAAGCATTTTTCAGATTTTGATTTGCCTTATTAATGGGCCCAAATGACAATATCGTGACTCCTGAGCATTTAATCAATGTAATGTATTGAAGTTTTCAGTTCAGTACATGTTACTGTGATTGACCACTAGCACCTGAACATACTTGCCCTGAAGGAATAAACCCCACCCACTGATTTATACAGGCTGAAGAAAAGACCAAGAATGATTTGGGCAGCCTTTCAGGAAAGCAGCTTTAGCCAGGTTAGGAATGTGCAACACTGTGCATTCACGCAGCGATCACGGGTAGTGCACCTCAGTAATGGAAAAACAACCCAACAAGAATTCTCACTTACATACATGCATGCATACTGTAACGAAAGGACACTCTGGATCACAAATCACAAGCTGCGGCCCCACAGAGAGGTGTGAGGCCTGTACGAGAGCTGGCAGGACTATCAGGAACGTTCTGTCCTGTTAACTGTTTAGCTCAACTTTCCCTGTCCACACAGAGACAAAGGGGCAAAAGTGATGAGTGGAGAGCAAAACAGAGAGGGTCGGACAGAGAGTAAGTGATCCATGCAGTGAAAAACGTGCATGATTGAAAGTAGAGCAATGGCTTGAAGATCACTGATGAGGTGGAGGCCACAGTGTTTACCATGAAACATATTTTGACTGTAAAACAAAAATTAAAGAACATCAGCATTATTTAGAATTATAATCCAATGATTTCTGCCCAATTTACATGTTTTTCAGTCTATTTGCAAATGATACCATATGTACTTCATTAAATGCAAACATCCCAGTGTCAAATTTAGCTCGAAATGAAAACCTAGCTCATCCTAGGTAACACAGAGCGACTAAATAAATGCAAGGATGTGACAAAACAAATTAAAAGACAACATAGTTGGCCGATTAGATTTCCTATTGAACACACTATTCCTGTGGGTGCCTGCCGATTGACAGCAAACAGAGGATAACATAATATGTGCACTAAAAACAAAACTTGAAGATGGTGAAACAATAAAACAGAAACTTTTGCAAACCGAACTAAAGCTTCATGTTTAATGTGATGGATCATCTAATTTGGGCCATCTTAAAGTCTTCGTAGTCATTCTTTGCACATGAATGAACTAATAATATCATACACTCTTGAATCATAGTCAAGCTTGCAATGAGCACACAAATGCAATATAAGATGCATATGTTCATATACATGCACACAGGCCTGAAAAAACCCACACTGATATACAAGTAAACAGGAGGAAAAACAGGAGGTTATATAGTAAATGTGAACAATTTCAAGAAGGAGAGAATTTACTTTGTAAATAATACCAATGGAATTCATTTGGCTGGGATTTAACTGCTGCCTACATCATGTGTGATCTCCAAATAGAGGCCAAGCATGGAGCACTCATTTTATAGGTGAACCGCTAAGTGGCTTAATTGAACACTCATGCCTCAGCTAACACATAAACACATTAGCACTCGTGACAGACAAACACACACACATAAATAGCTGAGCAGTTGTATGATGTCGAATGAAGGAATGATTAGCATAACAATTTAAAATGATTTAATGATGTCCGTTCAGAAATCGATGACGATGTTTCAGCTGTGAAATGAAACGGATAAATTTGAAGGAGGCGTCCTCTGTGTTTTATCACGTCATTCTCAACATGTATGTTCTGGAGAGAGCTGTGTGTGTTTTACAGATGTTCGGTTTTATTCGACTGCACTTTGATATCTTGCTCAGCATTGTAATGAAAGCCACAGAATGAAAAACATTATTGGAAGATATTTGTCAGAGAAATGAGATCCGCATGGAATCTGGATTCAATCAGAATCAAACTCTTGTTTGTTTGTACACAGAGAGAGAGACTGGATCAAACTGCCATCTGATTGATTATTAATACACTTAGTCACGTGTTCAGAGAAAGAATTTGTGTGAGTGTGTGTGTGTGTGTGTACATGCGTGTGTTTGTGTGAAAGTGCTATCTTTGTTGGGACAAAGTATTCAAGTTGGCTCAGCAAAGATTTCAAGACATAGCCAAGAACATAAACAAATACTGGATGGGTTGATGGTGTTGTTTTTACTGTTAAATAATAAGTTCTCACGAAATAGACCACCGCCATTACCAGAGGTGCACTCCCCCCCTCTCCCTCCCCCCTTTTCTTCCCTCTCTAAACTTGCTCGCTCTCATTTCGACTCTTGATTCAGTAATGAATGCTCACCTAATTCAACACAGATTGAGCAACATGACATACTTTACTTTTATTTTTTTACACTTTATTTTGTGTGTGTGTGTGTGTGTGTGTGTAGTGAAGACCCAAGGGTTGTTTGTCTGACTTCACTCTATCATGACTCTGACCCAAAATGTAATTTAATTCAAAACAATCATTTCAGGACACAAATATGGCTCCAATGAAACCTAATTCTCTAATCCCTAAGGTAACGGTACAGTTGAGGCGAACCTTCAGCAGAGTGTTCACACACACACACACACACACACGCACGCGCACATATCTGTGTAGACGATTATGGGGCAGACTTGCCAGAGCTTTTTCTGCTCAACATGTAACTGTCAAAAAGTATCAGTCAATACAAACTTTGATGTCAAACCCCACTGTTGCGCAATTATGGATCCCACCATGGTTCTGGGCAGAAGCGCTGTAACTGGCCTGCCAGCGTTGGTGTCCTTGTTGCTGCAGTAGTGACTCCTGCTGGTTGACTGGAGAGCCTGTACAGAATGAGGTGGGATCTGAAGGGCATAGCGTGACCCTCCACAAACGCAATGTCCTCCCGAAGAAGCAGCTGGCAAGTCATTGTGTATTGGTGGAGACACGTGGCTGTCTACACCCTCTGCAGCACCACAGATGGAGTTAGCAGTGGTAAGGGGTTTGGTAAATGGGGAACCAGCCATTCCAGACTAAGGGCATTTTCAAACCTATACTGTAGTTTGTTTGCTCTGGTCTCAATCAGCAAATTAGTTGGTTGGTTTATTTTCACACAGAAAAAAAATGCAAGCAAACCAAAATGTGTCACTACAAACCATGTAAGAACATTCACTCCGCTCATTGGTTAGATGTGTCTGGGGTGGGAGCAAGACAGTAAACACCGGAACAAGGTCCTGCCCTAATATGAAGAAGGCAACATACATTGTTGCTGCTAGTCCAGGTCAGACCTCATTCTCCAGCTAGCTGCTAGTAACTGTTATCTTGCTCATCCGCATCCCAGTATGCAAAGCACACCTGGAAGGGGAGCCATTTAGCTCAAACTTGCAAAGTACGCCTTGTAATCGAGTCAAATTGAAGTCAGATCACGTTCGCACCACAGACGAACCACTTCAGAATTTGTTTGTGGCTGGTGTGTACCAAATGGCAATCCATCCAATAGATGTTGACACATTTCACTCAAAACCACAAAAATATCAACCTGCTTGTGGCGCTAGACAAAAAGTCAGGGGATCACCAAAGTCAGTATGATTCATCCTCTGGGGACCATGACTGTCTGTACAAAGTCTCATGGCAATCAATCCAATAGTTGGTGAGATATTTCAGTCTGGACCAAAGTGGTGGACCGATCAACCGACATTGGCTAGAGCCTAAAAATGCCAGAAACAAAGTAAGAAGGGTAAAAATTTTGCCGGACTTCCGCCAGTGAGAATGCCGCACTGCCAGGGAAATGCCCCTGCACCGCCACAATGTCTGATATACGCCATTTCACAAAACTAATGGGCTCACCACAGAACCAAATTTCTTCACATCCCATATGTGATGTGCATGCATGCATGTCCACATGTGGGCTTGTGTTTAGATGTTTGTGCCTGTGTGTATGTAGGTTTGAAACAGGAAACTGAGGGAAAAAACCCCACTTTAATCGATCCTGTGTGAGGAGGAGGCCACTGACCACAGACTGGCCACAGAGTGAGAGGAGCTCCACCACAGCCTGCACTGTGAAACACGAGAGGTTTGAGCTGACCAGGCACCCAGCAGTCACCAGCACTGTGGCAAAAGATCCGTGCAACAAGATAGATGGCGTGGTCGATGCATATACACACATACGCACTCATTCATGCATGCATGCAGGCACACATCCACAGTTCTCATCTGGCTGACATATGCCCTGTTGTTGCAGTTTGCACACAATCAAACACAGCAGCCTGTGCAGATACAAGCTATTAAATTCTACTAAATTAATGCAAAATCTTCATAAGTGCACCGGTACTTTTTATTCCCCTATATCATTAGCTCCCATACAGATAAAACCAGGATTGATATGCTACAAAGGCCAGTAAGCACCTCTGCTCTCCCAGAGAGTGTACAATAGAGCAGAGGGGCCAATAATTCAGGGATTATCAAACTTTTTCTGTTCTATTAATCTTTAACAATAAAACATGATGCACTTGTGTGAGTCATTTATTACTTTATCAACTCCAATCATCAGGGGCTTGTAGGGGAGTAAGGGAGGGCGACAGAACAAAAAAAAAATACGAGTGATCGTGAGGTGAGGGATAAGAGGGATAGCAGGATTCCCAGGAAATGAAGATACAGGCAATAGTGGCCTGTGGAGAGAGAAAGGGGGTTGATGGAGAAAGGGGATTGAGAATCTGAGGAGGAGGGAGGGCTAAATCAAAACCATATGCAGGCTGAATCTCCAGTATTGTTCCCAACTCAAACCAGCTGGCTGCTCTTGGCTTATCCATCAAAATAAACATTTTCTGGATGGCCACGAGCTACACTGGCCTGTTAGCCATTAAAAGAGCTTTCGTACACCCTGCAGCCTCGCACTGACTCGATCACAGCACACACCAGCACACTTAGAGGTATATAGAGGCAAAAAATGAAACAAATGCATTCGTGGATAAGGTGCATTACTACTATTTTGTCAGATGCAACAGTGCATCTTGCTGTTGGAGTAATTTAAGTATCTAGAGAAGACATATGTTTGCTGCACGCTTGTTTGTTTGTTCCACAACGACCTTGCCTCTTTTATAGCTGTTCAACCTGAGTTTACTGGCTCAAGGTCAAAGCATTCTGAAACAATTACTTCTGGGCCCTTGAAGATGAATCCCACATTTGTTTTGCTCTTTGCTAGCTTCATTGCTGCCATTAAAGTTTTCAGCAATTTACAAACCACAGTGAGGACTTCAAAGGCTTCCTTCAGCTGAATATGTCTGTGTCGAGGGTCTGTGTTGACATCGATGCCAAGTAACCTGTTGCCAGTGAAGTCAGTTCTTCAAAACTCAGTCAGTGAGCTGTCTGTATTAGCTTCTGTTCTGCAGGATCTCCACAGAGAGATAAAGAGGAGGAAGTCAACTATGAATTGTGGAAGCTACTCTTGTGTGTTGTTGCATTTCTTTTAATCACTTAATTGTTTTTAACAGCAAGCACTTGTTAACACGTACTGTTTGACAAAGAAGTGTGTGGGGTCAGAGCAGAAGCTGAATCTCAAAAAAGTAGGCCCACATATGTGTTTCTGTGTTGCATTGTGGGATCATTTGAGTACACCAAAGGGTATAATAATCCTCAGACTGCACTAAAAATAGGAAACTTTAATATAATGTATACAGTTAACTATATAGTGAATAATGACTGATTTCAGACACTGCGATGATCACTTTAAGGGGCAGTCACGAAAATCAATTTAATTTTCATGTATGTTTTGACGTGTTGCTGCATAAAACAGGATGTTTGGGCTGGAGTAAATGATCTGAGGAACTCGATTTGAATTTTTGAATTTCAATGAGCGTTCAAAAGTACATTCAAGCCACTTGAACAGCAACCACAGCATTTTGACAAATGGAAAAAAACTTTTTAGCAGATACCCTAATATACAACTCTGACCTATCTTACTGCTACTACTGCTAGCGTAGTACATCTGCTAGATGTTCCATATCTGCTGACATCGAGCATTCATTGTGTCTCTGGCCACTGGATGAATGTAAGTCCAATATTTTACACTTTTTTTTTTAGCTCTGATTTGGTCTCCTCCGACTCCTGAGGGAAATATCTGCCTCTTTGGCTGCTTAATGCTTCACTATGTTCAACAGCTAGGCTCCAACTTTTGTCTGTCTGCTCTTTGGTGCTGGTTAAGTAGAGTACAGTGGATTTATCAGAACTGTCTGCTGTGCCTGGAAATGAGGCTGATGAGAATGGACCCGAAAACCAAAACAATGAGCCGGAAGAGGTGAAAAGGTTCTGTAGAGCTGAGGGGAACTGCAGAGTCGGGTAATAATTCTCTGTGTCTCTATGAGAGACCCATTTCACATTACACACAGTCATGTGATGCATTGTTTTTATAAAATTATTGATTAGTGCAACTTTAAGGTCAAACAAAGACCAGCAGGCTTTATATAGGATTCACCAAAATCTTACCTTCACATATTATTGGATAGAGTGATTTAACCTGAATATGGCACTAGAGGAATTATCAAAGTCATTTCAGTCTGGACTGAAGTGGTCGACCGACAGAATAACTAACAGACTCAATTGCCATCTATACAGCCATGCTGCTAGCACGGCTAAAAATAAACTTCACTTTACATTTAAGATATTATTATAACAAATGATTAAACCATTGCTACTTGCCACAACACTGTAGTACTGATAAAAATCCAACGGGCTGCAACAGTGTGGCTGAGTCTGAAACTAAAGATAGTCTGTAGCAGTAGCAGCCTATACATATCCCCTGCAATAGCACTTTATCTCACCGTACATGCACACACAGACATGTATACAGGCCTCATTCAGGGATCAACACAGTTAACCACAGTTGCGGTGGTAAACTCTGCGAGCCTGAGAATATAACACACACACATATCTGACAGCACTAATAGGGGAAACGTAATACACACACATTCTGTGGTTTGCAGATGCTCAGGGAAGAGAAGACCCTGACAGTAAACTGAGGCTCTGATGCTCTCAGACATCTGGCATCCACAAATAAACTTGAACAACCTCAGTCATGGATACACCAGGCATGACAGAAGGCACATGTGCTGTTAAAGAAGAGAAAGAGAGGAATAACACTGCAAAGCCAAAGATAAGACAGGTGGGTGAAGAGGAAATAGGAGATGTTAAAAACATTACAGAGAAGAAAATGATTCATGCAATAATAAGAAAATAAAAAGCAAGATGGAGGCAGAGAATGGCGTAATACAGTATGGAGAATACTTATAGGCTACATGGGGGGGGGACAGAGGAAAGAGGAAACAGAGAGGAAGAGGGTGACTCTTGTCTCATGACGAGAGTTTTGTGTTTCTCTTTGAGTCTTTTGCCACTGTCTATTGTCCTACTGTCCATATGTTTCCTACCATCAAGCAGTTATCTGTCAGACTGAGTTATACTAACGGGACTGAGATTAACCTCTGCCAACAGACAAGGGCACACAGGCCGGACAATTTGTGTGGCCTTGTGCAGTCACTGTGCAGTATCCTTCCTCTTCATACTCAACCGTACATTAGCGCCGTGTCCGATTCTGTTTGAGCGTTTCGGAGATGAAGATGGATTGAAAAGTGTCCTGTGTGTATTTCTGTGTGTTCGGTACTGAGGGCAGGGCCAGCTCTGTTTGACCACTGAGCTGCTGCATATCCCCCAGCAGGCTTTGCTCTGTCCAGTGCCAAGAAAAACAGCACAGGCTTTAGACCTGGAGAGGCCATATCCTGCTGCCTCATAGGACTACACGTGTGTGTGTGTGTGTGTGTGTGTGTGTGTGAGTGAGTGTTTTGCGAGTGTGTGGATTAGCATGTAGATGCACATTTCAGTGTGTGCTTTTACACCTTACACATGTACATAACGTGTTTGTGAGGAGATGGACACAAAGAGTGTGAGTCTGCATGCATGCGTGAACAGTAGTGTCCGGGTGAAAACATTTGTGTGCAAATGTGTTTACGCGAGGCTGTTGGGCTGCTGGCTGTATTGCATGTTTGAGGAGTTCAGGTTATTCTAGGTTCTGGTTAGGTGGTCCAGGTTAACCCTCTCCTCCCCCTCCAGCAGTCATGACCTCATCATGCTGCTCTGTCTCTGTCAGGATGAACAGGCCCACTGCATCACATGACTAAAAAGTAGTGAAAAGCGTCTAAATCAGTTGACTTTTCACACATTCATTCCTGCACAGTAGACACACACGTACACGGTAAACATCCTGCGGTATGAATGTGCTTCTCTGGGTATGAAAGTCAACCCTAGTGTAACCCCAAAAGGAATAACACAGCAGCTCCTGTTTAGGCCTGCCTATAGATGAGCTGCTCATTATGTAACCATCAACAGAGACAGCGCTGCGTATGAGAGGAAATACTGTATGTTCAACTGGAAAACAGCAATGATTGTATCAATAGACTGTGTTTCATAGCAATTTCAGGAATGCAGCATGTCATACTTTATCTTCTGCTTGACCCTCTAATACTCCACTGTTGGTTACAGCTATGAATTCTTTCATTGAAGTCTTTAATTGTGACTAATTTTATAACTCTCACAATATTAGGAGATGAAATCCACACCACAGAGGTTTTTTAAAAAAATGGGTAAAAATGTGTGTGTGATTCTGTGATTTCAAAGTCAACTCTTATATAAAACGTTTTCCAGCTTCGGTAGGAACGGGTGGGGTGTAGATGTAGCGTATCCTCTGCCCTTAGGGGTACTGAGAGAGAAAAGGAAAGGACAGAGACTCTCCATTGATATTTAACACAAACTGCTGACTGTTCGCTCTCTGTGGGACAAACTCTCTCCCACTCTCATGTTGCTTTCCTGTTGTTAAAATAAAAGACTTGACAGTTTCACTCAGGATGCAGAGTTCACTTGCAGGTCTCCTGTGTCGCCTCTTTTCTCCCTTCCATTCCTTCCCGCTGCAAACCTCTCTAGAGAAGTGAGCTACCAGGTACCAGTCTTTCAAAATGAATCAAAGATCAGTCCATTTTCTCTCCAGCAGATACATTCCTTTATCAGTAGGATTGTTTCTGAATGGTAAAATCATTTCTGTAAATGAACTCAGGAATCTCTGCAATCCTGTGTTGCAAGTTTTTCTGCAAGTAGCGGGAACGCTTCCTGTAAGCTTCCTGCTGTACTTCAAAGGTAACTTTGTGGTTAAAGAAATATGTTAGGTAAAAACTACAGCTGGAGAAGTCGACCTGCGTTCCCTGCTCACTCTGCCCTCTCTGCCTTCCTCTGTGTGGCAGAAACCACTGCAACCTTTTCTTTCGCCTTTATTTATCATCATTTGCCTGGCTGGAAGTTGAAAAGTGCTTTTGCGATTGCAAATGTGTAATCAAAACTAGCAAATACTGTTAAAGTCATTAGGTACACTGACTTCAATTTTCTGTACTTTCACCCTTTAAAGGAAAAGTTTGACATCTTGGGGAATAACAATAAATACCACTCTCATGTTTACACATTAAATACCAGCAGTCCGTTAGCTTAGCTTAGCAGAAAGACTGGAAACAGGGGGAAACAGCTAGCCTGGCTCTGTCCAAAGGTAACAAAATCCACCTACCAGCACCTCTAAAACTCATTAATTAACACGTTATATTTCACATGTTTAATCTGTACCAAAAACAAAGTATAAAAAATGACAAGTTATGTGCTTGACTATTTCATGGCTGGGTGCAGTGACTTCCTTGTCTTGTGTGATTGAAAATTAATAGAACTATGTCTTCACAGAATTTTGTGTTTTTCATTATTTTCAGTAATAATCTTGTAACCACTTATATTAATCTGTCATAAACCCGGGGGTCTCAACCAACCCCCACGTTGGAAACGAGTAGTCGTCAAGTAAACATGGTGTAGGTGCCTCTGAAATGTAGTGGAGCGAGACAGTCCTCCCAACAAGAACGACAGCACTAGTCATTTCAGCAAGTGCCCTAAAACGACATCTGTTTATGTTCAAGTGACAGAGACCTCTAGCAGCTGCAGGAAATATAACGGGAGCGAAGGAGGAAGTCAGGTGATGTTATTATAGAGCGACAAAGTCTGCGTAGGGAGGAGTTTGGGGTGGATGGATGGGTCAATACAGTATTGTACTTTAACACAGGAGCGAGCCGTTTGTTTCCCCGTTTCCAACCGACAGTCAATGTGTTTTTTAAAGCATGACCATGATCTTCCCTAACCTTTACCCCGTGTTCATTATTATATTATGTAACCATGACAACAAAGGTCCCCTAACCTTAACAAAGTCATCTTTTTACCCAAACCATGATCTTTCCCTAAACCTAACCAAGTTGTTTTTGTGCCTAAACCTAACCAGACCTTAACCATAGGGTTGTCACATTATAAAACAGAGATTTGTAACAGTTACTGAGGTCAGCATGTGTACAGAAAGTGTACATCATAACCATAATCAGATGCTGCCCTTCATAACGATGTCCTGGTATTTTAACACCACTGTGCCATGTGGTGACAGACAGGCCCTTAACAGACCCACACCATCCTACCTACACACACACACACACAAAATCACATTCAGATGCGAGCACACACTCTCTCTCTCTCTCACACACCTTATCTTCTGCACCACATGCTGAGGCAGTTAAATCTAATGGCCCCATTCTTGTGTCACATTAATGAGGAAAGCAAACTGTTACCTTCCCTCCAGAGAGCTGGCACGTAGCTGGCCCCAAGTTCTCAGTGATAAAACACTTGTCAGCGAGGGAGTCAGGATGATCTCATATGTTGTTCTATAGTCTTTGCTCCTATCCAGGTCAACACACACACACACAGAGCTCTGGGGCTTAGCAATTGTCTTGGACTCATCAGTCAGATCCCACTGGAGGTGTCAGCCAGTCACGAGTTAGCACTGTGAGTGATGTGGAGGGCTTTGTTGGTGATATAGTTTGCCAAAGTATGCTAATCGCATAGAAACACTGCCTCGTAATGTAAACACACCTGTGTCCTGTGTCCTCAATATTCACCTCCCTCCTCATCTGTTTCTCTACATCCCCCCCGATTTACTCCAGTTGTGATCTAATGAACTTCTCCGTTTCGTCCATCTTCCCCCTCTTCTTGCCTATTCTCAGAAGTGCCATGTACTTGGAAGTACCATACGCACACAAACGCACACACCTGTTTTATAGGTAGTAGATTTTCATGGAAGGCACTGGTGTGAGAAGAAGGGAGGATGAATGCTTTCAGATGCAGAGGTGAGAGTGGGAATTGTGAAAGATATATCTGTTGTAAGTGGGATTTTTATATCAAGCGTGCACATGCCTGTGTGTGTGTGTGTGTGTGTGTGTGTGTGTGTGTGTGTGTGTGTGTTTGGATAACCCCTGCTGTCATGCAAAGCTCACATCTGCTGTTCATTTACTTTACGCTCATCTCCCATGTATCCATCCATCCACTGGGAACACAAACACACACACATACACACACACACACACACACACACTGCTGTTCCTCCATATTGGTCTTGGTAACATAATCCTGTCATGTAATAATGCCTGCAGGTGACTGATACATGTAAAATGAAGAGAACCTATAAACATGAGATAAGACCCTCTACCATGGGGAGGCCTGAGGTCAGGGTGACGGCTGAATGGAGACCCCTGGATGAGGTTGGAATGAGGTCAGGATGACTTGGACCGGG
The DNA here is from genome assembly GCA_005408345.1 of Macquaria australasica. Lineage (NCBI taxonomy): Eukaryota > Metazoa > Chordata > Actinopteri > Centrarchiformes > Percichthyidae > Macquaria > Macquaria australasica. Next base: position 674,571 of record SEMN01000122.1, on the reverse strand, counting down.
CACAGGATCCAGCTGGAGGTCAAAGGTTACTGGGTCAGTGTGTCAGGACGGTCATGTGTGTGTATGTTTTTCTGTCTGATGTATTTCGTGTGTCACATTCACACAGCATTGGGGTAAGTTATCAGAGGTAATTAGTTATATTACTGGTTACATTACTTTCTGTTACTCTGACCAGCTCCCTAAAAGCAGGAACCACTCGTACGAACAGATTCATTCCAATGCGGCACGTTTGAGTGAGACAAGAGAACAGGAGCGGAACAGACAGCCTTGTATTATATTCGGGTTTCCTAAGCTATTCGACCATCTGACAAGCATTTCTGATGAAGTATACTGGCGCTTTAACACGTCCTGGACCAGTCTGTCCAATGAATGACAAAACTGATATCAAACCTAGCTCATCCAGCTCTCGGTAAGACAGCAAACGACGCCCCAAAATGTCAAAGTAATGGAGCATTACTGGGATTAGAAACTGTAATATAATTTCTGAATTTCTATTTAAGTAATCTCTTACACTACTCGTCACTAAAAAAAGAAATCACATTATTTAAATGTCGCATTCAGATCGACTTTAGCCCTAGTTGAAGAAATGCAGATTCCTCATTCATTTGAATGAGACCACTGCATTGGCTCAGCTGGAGTGCCAACACAGAGAGCCCCGGCAAAAAAGTTGAACCTGGGCCAACTTTTGGCAGAACGCAATGCGGCGTCATCCGGCGAGGCGCAGTGGTGGTCAGTCAAACCCATGCAATCACACATTCCTGGCAGATTAGTTGTATTTTCACTGTTTACGATGCGATCGTCACAACAGAAGTTAAAATGATCGTCACCGTGATAAATTTCCAGAGGTGTAAAATCCTGTCTCATATTATGACTTGGCTTCTGATAAGCCTTCAGACTTATGGGTGTATTACTTAAACCGGCCTTCCTTGATCAAGTTTCACCAGTACCTGAAACAAGACGCCCCCACAATGCCCCATGTTTTAAAACAGGGCTATTTTACATTACAATACATTTATTTAGCTGATGCTTTTATCCAAAGTGACTTACATTAAGTGCATATTTTTGGTCTGAACAAACACCAACACTCTACTGAGTAATCCTTAACTAGCAACACTGCATTTAATTCAATTCAATTTTCAATTCAGTTTTATTTATATAGCGCCATATCATAACAAAGTTATCTCAGGGCACTTTTTCGAATAGAGCAGGTCTAGACCGACTCTTTATATTTACAGAGACCCAACAGTTCCCACCATGAGCAAGCACTATGCGACAGTGGCAAGGAAAAACTCCCTTTTAACAGGTAGAAACCTCGAGCAGAACCAGGCTCAAGGTGGGCGGTCATCTGCCTCGACCGGTTGGGTTGAAGGGGGAAGGGGGGAGCGGGAGAGAGAGAGCAGGAGGAAGGAGAACATACAGCAGCTCAATACAGCATAGATATGGTAATGGCATTGATGTTAACACCAACAGAAACAACACTAAGAGCAACATTATAATAGCAATACTAATAACAGCAACAACAGCAATAGCATCAGCGGGTGCAGAGCAGGAGCACGGGGGCAGCAGGCAGCAGCAACCACAGACCCAGACCTCCACAGCTCCAGAGGCAGAAACACCTGCAGAAACAGAAGTGGAGGGAGAGAGAGAGAGGAGAGAAAGCACACAACTACGGGAAGAAGTTGAATTAATAACAAGCATTGATGGGATATGAGGGCGTACAGATGGAGAGGAAGAGGAGGAGAAAGGAGCTCAGTGCATCATAGGAAGTCCCCCGGCAGTCTAGGCCTATAGCAGCATAACTAAGGGGGGGCTCAGGGGTCACCTGAGTCAGCCCTACTATAAGCTTTATCAAAGAGGAAAGTCTTAAGCCTACTCTTAAATGTGAGGAGGTTGTCCGCCTCCCGTACACAAACTGGGATCTGGTTCCACAGGAGAGGAGCTTGATAGCTGAAGGCTCTGGCTCCCATTCTACTTTTAGAGACTCTAGGAACCACAAGGAACCCCTGCATTCTGGGAGCGCAGTGCTCTAGTGGGGTAATAGGGTACTATGAGCTCTTTAAGATATGATGGTGCCTGACCATTTAGGGCTTTGAAGGTAAGGAGAAGGATTTTAAATTCTATTCTGGATTTTACAGGGAGCCAGTGTAGAGAAGCTAATATTGGAGAAATATGTTCTCTTTTTCTGGTTCTTGTCAGTAAACGTGCCGCAGCATTCTGAATCAACTGGAGAGTCTTAAGGGATTTATTGGGGCAGCCTGATAATAGAGAGTTGCAATAGTCCAGCCTAGACGTAACAAATGCATGGACTAGTTTTTCTGCATCTTTTTGAGATAGGATGTGCCTGATTTTTGCAATGTTACGTAAATGAAAAAAGGCAGTTCTTGAAGTTTGTTTTATTTGGGAGTTAAAGGACATATCCTGATCAAAGATAACTCCAAGATTCCTTACGGTTTCGCTGGAGGCCAGGGCAATGCCATCTAGAGAAACTATATCTTTAGATAATGTGTTTCGAAGGTGTTCGGGGCCAAGTACAATAACTTCGGTTTTGTCTGAGTTTAACATCAGAAAATTGCAGGTCATCCAGGTTTTTATGTCCTTAAGGCATGCTTGAAGTTTAGCTAATTGATTGGTTTCATCTGGCTTGATCGATAAATATAATTGGGCATCATCTGCATAACAATGAAAATTTATGGAGTGCTTCCTAATAATATTGCCTAAAGGAAGCATATATAAGGTAAATAGAATTGGTCCAAGCACAGAAACTTGTGGAACTCCGTGACTAACTTTGGCGTGCATAGAGGATTCATCATTAACGTGTACAAACTGATATCGATCTGATAAATAGGATTTAAACCAGCTTGGTGCAGTACCTTTAATGCCAATAAAATGTTCTAGTCTCTGTAATAGAATGTGATGGTCAATGGTATCGAATGCAGCACTAAGATCTAGTAAGACAAGCACAGAGACAAGTCCTTTGTCTGATGCAATTAGAAGGTCATTTGTAACTTTCACCAGTGCTGTCTCTGTGCTATGATGCACTCTAAATCCTGACTGAAAATCCTCAAACAGCTTGTTGTGGTGTAGAAAGTCACACAACTGATTGGCGACTGCTTTCTCAAGGACCTTAGAGAGAAAAGGAGGGTTAGATATAGGTCTATAATTTGACAAAATCCAGGACTTCTATTTATGGTGGTGACTCCCCCACCCTTATTAATCTAGATCTGATTAGTGTGAATATAGACCCTCTTCTGGATAAGTTAAAGAATGATATAGAAAGGTGGAACTCTCTATTCTTATCTCTATGGGGAAAGGCCAGTATTCTCAAGATGAATTGTGCCCCTAAATGTAATTATCTCCTACAAGCCCTCCCAGTTAAGATCCCACTGAAATATTTCAAACAATTTGACAAACTATGTAATCAATTTTTATGGAACAACAAACGTCCTAGACTTGGCTTGAAAAAATTGCAGAGGCTGATGGATCAGGGTGGATTGGGCATTTCAAATATATTGCTTTACCATTACGCTTTTAGTATGAGACATCTTGCCCACTGATCCCTATCCTGTGTATGAGCCCCACCCTGGCTCCAAATTGAGAGCTATCTCTGTGACAGCCTTTACCACTGCTCAGTTACCAAAGACTGTTAGTGATCATCCCATATTTCTTCACCTACAATGGGTTTGGAAGAGGTTGTCCTTTATTCTCAAATTTAACTTTAATCTTAACCCATCTTCCAGCATTTGGCTAAATCCAAGACTCCTTATTGATAAAAAAACAAAAACAAAACATTTCTTTGGAAGCTGTGGGCAGAAAAAGGTATCCTGAGATTGTGAATTGGATGCAGCTTTTTCACGATAGAGCTGCAGCAGCCACCAGCTCCGGGCCACGCCACTTGACCTAGATCACTCCACACAGGTAGACAGGGAAGACAGACAGAGACAGAAAACACAACCCCCAAACAAAAACTAAGGAGAGCCCAGCCATCCCATAACAGTTGTTGCTCTAGCTAACAGAAACTAACTGGTTAATTCTGCTAGCGAGCCAGGGGACGTGGGATTGGCTGAAAGGTGAGAGGGCGGTGACCACACCACTGTCATGAAGAGTGACATTATGAAAAGAAAAGTGTTATTGGGAAAATGTCATTATAAAATAGAAGCAGACTTTTGTGAAAAAGGGCATTTTGAAATAAAAATGTCTATTATGAAATAAAAAGTCCAATAAAATTCTGTTATGAAAATAAGAATGAAATAACATTTTATAACGTTGAGTTGAGTTTTAATGATTTCTTAAATGATGTCACAAATTATTGTTTCATTTATATATTTTCCATAATTAATTAATGTGGTTCAGTCAGACAACTCACGTTTGAAATGTTTATTATAGCAGCAGTACATAGTTAGAGTTATATAGACCGCCAGATTGGGAGTGTGTGTTTGGTAGATGGATGTGGAGAGGGAGGTGTGTCGTGTGTATAGCAGTGCAGCTCGAGTTGACTGCCTGAACTAGCTCACAGGTGTTGCTCCATTTATTTCATAATTATGTACTTATTTAATACCCAACACCTTGGAGCTCCATAACAATAATCCCAACGAGGAAGAAAAATTCGACAATCATGACAGAAAAAGGAAGATTGCTGCATCCAACATGACTCACTATACTCAAAATCATCACAACAGACACCAAATCCTTTACCTGTTTTGTAAGTGATTTATTGTTCATAGATGATTTTAAAGAAAAATGTAAGAGTAGATATTAAATACAAATGTTTTTTCACATGTAAACAGCGACTGACGCACACACATAGAATACATCCTACAACATCCTCTGACAGCAAATAATAATTACACTCTGAGGAGATAACAGTTCTTCACAGCAAGTGTTTCTATGAAACAAGTATAGTGTAAAAAGTGCAGTAATGACAGCAGTACAAATACACGATTCTCTTTTTAAGGATTTTCTCTATTGACGTCTAACATGCTTCTGCATTTAACTGGATCAGTTTTGTCACATCTGAATCCTTTCAAAAGTCCAACACTCTCTGTTATAACACAGTTCATTGTTTAATATGATGCTTAGTGATAGTGAACATGTAGCACTCTTGATGTGGTTATGTTTTGCTAGGGCCGCAGATGCATTGGTTTTGGGTAAACATATGTGCCCATCTGTCCCCAGGTGCCCATCCGGGAATCCAGCCAGCTGCTGGGAACGTAGCCCTGCATCATCTCCTCTCCCTCCTCTTCATCATCGGATGCTGCCACCTCGTCCTCCCCGGAGCTGCTCTTTCCAGTGCTGTCTCCCCTCAGGCGAGATATCTCATCTTCCTCATTGCTAGTGTAGCAGAGACGGCAGACCCTCAACTTCTTAGTCGGGTGAATGTGGCCTAGCACTGCTCGCTGCTTGGAGCACGAATTGCAGACCAAAAAGCCGCATTTTCGGCAGTGGTGTCGACGTTTGGTCACAGTGAACTTGTTCAAGCAGCGCATGCATTTGAAGGCGGCCTGGTCTGGGATCCAGGAAACAGCAAAGGTGGAACCAGGTTGCCGGCTGCTGTCCTGTAGCAGGCATGACCGGCAGTCTTCGATGTGCTCAATCCAGGCCCGCTTCTCCTCGTATGAAGGGGCGGACACATAAAAGGACTTGCATGGTGTACGGATCAGCCATTGGTTCTTCAATAACTCACTGTCCTCCATGTCCTCCAGCTGGATGTCCTCTGAAATGACAGTGAAGATGGCATATTGATAACAATGAAAAAAACACAAGGATACTGTGGTATGGTCAACAAGATTGTCCATCTGCACAACAAGACTATAGGCACAAATTAGAGTTTAGGCAGTCATATCAATGCCAATGACAAATGCATGGTCATTGTAGCCAGTTATCTATGTTTGCCTTTTTTAAACTGGGAAATTGTTTTGGCCCTTTATGATAAGCTTTCTATCTTCTTTAGATGAGTTTCGTGTTGTACAGTTTAAACTGATACAAATTCCAGTTTGAACATTATCTCTCTCTTCATTGGACGTTGTCTGTCCGACTGCATCAAGCGTCAGCTGCAGGAGAAGCAGATGAGTTGCTCACCTAGAGGGATGATCTTCTGGTTTTTGTGCCAGTGGCCGTTCAGAAGGATGCTTCCATACACCAGCACATCGTTGAAGAGGAAGAAAACCTTAGGCTGGGGCTTCCGACGACCCTGCTTCTTCAGACGGCCCTGTCCCATCAGAATCCGACCTTGATTGGATAGGGGCCTCCCTGTTGCACCAAATGAATTCTCCACTGCCTGGATACGCACCCGGTTCTCCCTGTCAAATGTTAACGGGTCCATCATGGTGACCTAATGTGTGTCGTAGCACTGAACAAATGAACAATGTGACAGCAGCCTGAGAGGAGTCTTTTTAAAGGATGTTTTCTGATGACGTAGTGGGGACATTCCAAGTTCAGATTGAAGTCAAACGTGTTATACAAGAAATAAAAGAGAGGGAGAGGTGTGCGGCAGCGTGTTGAAGCACATTTAGAATTTTATTTATTTAAGACATATATGTTTTTAAAGTTAAAAGGTTACTCTGCAAATTCAGTGCAAATAATAGCATGACACCAGAGGTGAAAAGTAAATGAGTACATTTACTTAAGTACAGTTTTGAGTATTTTATACTACTTTATGCATCCACTGTACTACATTTAAGAGGAAATTATTTAGGAAAATAATTTAGATAAGGAGTTTACATACAAAGCATATGATAAGTTTATAAAATACAATACATATATACATACACACACAGTTAAAATTATATACAGGTAAAATTATATACAGTTAAAATTAGCAACACCTCAATCAATTACATTAAACTGATGTTTTGTCGCTAATACTAATGTACTTTTACATAAGTAACATTTTGAATGCAGCACTTGTGCTTTTAATGAAGTACTTCTTTCATTGCTGCATGGCACATCAAATATGAAATTATATTTAAACAAGACTTAAGAGTCTACAGCCATGTTACCACAGCAGTGCTTTGAGCTAATGCTAACGTGCCGTGCTCACAGTTACAATGCTAACATGCTGATGTTAAGCAGGTATGTTTATCATGTTCACCACCTTAGTTTAGCATGTTAGCATGCTAACATTTGCTAATCAGCACACAACACAAAGTACAGCTGAGACTGATGGGAAGGGCAGATTTGCACGTATTTGGTCGTGAAAGTGATTACAGTTCATCCTGAGGTGAACATGAATGACTGTTCTGAAGTTCATGGCAATCCATCCAATAGCTGTTGAGACATTTCACTAACGACCACAAATGTGAACCTCATGGTGGCCTCATAAGGATTCGTCCTCTGAGGAACATGAATGCCTGTACAAACTCTGATGGCAATCATCCAATAACTGTTTGTTTCAGTCTGAACCAATGCAGTGGACTGACTGACTGACTGGCCAACATTGCTATCCCTAGAGCCATGTTTCCTTAAATTCTTTTTTTTCTACTGTAAATTAAGTTTTAAAGTCAAAATTTGTTAAAAGTTTCCTTTTTATGTGCTGATATTATACATATATTTTGTCTATTAACTGAGTCAGGTTTTGTTCAAAGTTTCATTTTGGTTCCATAGGGATTAATCTGTGGCTGAGCATAGTAAAATAAAAGTAAAAAAAATCTACATATATATGAATTTTACACCTCTTAAACTATGTAAACAATTTGAGCAGTTATGACAAAATGTGATATTTGGTGTCGATATATGCTACAATTTGAATGAAACGTGAAATTGGATGAACAAAGCATCAATCTACACTACAAATGAGTTACATAAGACTGAGTTCATGTTCCTGGCATAGTATTGCTGGTTGAGCAGCTCAGCCAGCAGCTGGAGTGAAAATGAAACAGACTTTAATCAAACTGCTGCCAACTTGTCACATTCTGTGGTTCCTTAATAAGCCATACTTTCCAGAAGTATGTCAACCAGCCAGATACAAACAGCATAGTTCCAGTCATCAAATCAAAGACACTTCCAGGACAACAGCGATACTGATGGTAAACAATGACATGGTAAAATGCAAGGGGAACTCTATGGAGGAAGGAGGTTTAGGCATTTTGCCCCCATTTCGATAAGGAAATAAATTAGTATTGACTGTAAATTTTCATTTGGTCTAAGTTACAGGAACGTCCTAATATTTTTATCATAGTTACTTCATTAGCATAACATGAAACTTATTACTTTAATTTGGACAAAATACAGCTTGGCTAGTCAGTTGATTATTCAGTATGATAAAACAGTATTTAGGCTATATGAAGTAAAACATCTCCAGAATCAACGCCAAAAAAAAAATGAATAATGAAATAGTTTGACATTGACCACCCCCATGTTTGTACGGTAAACATGAAGCTAGAGCCAGCAACCGCTTAACTTAGCTCAGCATAAAGACTGGAAACGGTGGCGAACAGCTGGCCTTGGCTCTGTCCAAAGGTGACATCATTTGCCAACCAGCCACTCTAAATGTGTGGCAACCAGCGGAGGAAGTTACTGCTCCCATCCAGGAAACAGTCTGGCACATAACCCACAGCCAGACAGCAAATTGTGGTTTTTACAGTTTGGCTTTTGTACAGACTAAACAAACGAGATAAACCACGGACAGAGCCAGGCCAGCTGTTTCCCCATGCATCCAGTCTTTGTGCTAAGCTAAGCTAACCGGCTGCAGCTACTTTTTCACCATACAGACATAAGAGTGGTGTCAATCTTCTCAACTAACTGAGCTTTATTTCATCCAAATGACATAACTTTTGTGTTCAGCTCACATCTCTGTATTAATTGGGTTTTGTGTCATTTGCCCTTTTATGCTAGTAAAATAACTAAATGTAAAATGTTACAGAGCTCCCTCCCAAGGGTTTGACGATGGTCCAAAGTAGATCAAATACCTGACAACAAATAGTTTAGACTATCTAAAGCGTTACCGTTTAGTCCTTATGCTTTAATTATACTTTACACATACATTCACACACATTATATGTCTTTCTTGTCTGTTTTGTGAATCTTATGTCTGTTTCTTTCTCTGTTATCTCTGTCAAGTCACCATTTAATTTTTTGCACTAGTGAAGAGACAAAAAAAGAATGACAAAGATAAGGACACTTAAATATAAAACAACAAAGTAGCTTAAAGTCTGCGTACATGTTGGACTTGTCTGACTAGATACTCAAGAAGTGTAAAGATTGAGGCCAAGATGGCACAGAGCCATGCTGCATGCCCGATAGCTGCAACAAAACAAATTAACACTTGCACAATATTGTGCAATTGTTAAAAGACTTAACGTGAGAATACAAGTACTGCTAGAAGAAGTGCATTTACCATTTATCAACTGCAACAACATCAGTGGTTTGATCAGAGACGGCAGGTTTTGCTGTGTGTAGGTCAGAGAAACATGACTGTTAAAAATAAGCTTTTACTGAAGCTTGAAAATATGGAAATTAAGGACATACGTGCAGGTTTGGCCCTGAATCATTTGTTACATCTCTTTTATCTAGAAGCAGAAGATCCTAAATTGCACGGTTAAGAACTGTTAGCATTTCTCTTCCTCAGGTTGGGAGATTAAAATATATTCAGGAGGAGAACAGATTATGAGCTGTGTGATTTAGGTGAAGTCCCATTTTCTTTTGTACTGTACTATGATTCTTTCAGTTACACATGTTTAAAAATTGCAGTGATTGTTCAATACTGATGTGCACTGACTCTGATTTCGCCAGTATTAGTTTTGTACATGTTTTTGTCAGTGATTTCTGAATTTTGTTGTAGAAAAGGAAGGTCTGAAGATTTGATTGTTTGAGTGGGTTTTCTTTATTTTTGGACGTTTGTTGTATTGTTCGTCAAATGAAGAAGCACCTCGACCCCATCGAATGTATTCTGGAGCTGGTAGCCTTGGAACTCATAACAACAGTGACTGCACACAGACATGATCTTCTTCTTTATTCAGACAGCATTTTGCTAAATCAAACACCACCATCTTGTGGTTAAATTAAAACAAATGAAACCAGCCAAGAGAACGAGCAATAAAAAAAGGGAAATTCTAGTATAATTTCCAACATAAATGTAAAACTATGTAAGAGAACACCTCAAGTCCAGCTCTTCATTCATGTGGCGGCAGTGTGTTTAATTAATATATCCAAAATGCTTACCTTTTTAAAAGCAACAGATCCAGATTGCCACCTCATGGCAATTCACTTTCTCATTGCCTTGAAAGTGTAGAACATTGTGTGGCTGTGTGTCAGAAAATGTTTTGTTTCAGGGGAAGTTTGTCTCCTACTAACACTTTATGTTCTGAAATGTGAATTTTCAATTGTCTCTTTGTCTTTCCCACAAACATTAAGTCACATGGACATTTAAACATTTTTTTAAATGTCCATGTGTGTCCAACAAGACTTTTGCCTCTCTTATATGCAAAAAGAGGAGGGTTTCTGAACAAATCTCCAATTTTTTCATCAGAATGCAAAACATGGCAATGTTTTAATACTATGGATTTGCCTGTTCTGACTTCTGTTTGACTTCCTGACTGGCTTTATTAAATGCTCTCTGGCCATGTGCAAGCACAATCAATCCATTGAGAAGGAAACTTGTAGTATTGTTTGAAAATGTATACGAAGCACTCTGGATTGGGTCTGCATTATATGAATTATGGTGACTTGTAAGCCCATAGTTATAAGCATGACAAACTGATTCATTGTGACTCCTGTAGTCTCACGTCACTAGATGTCACAACAGCGATATCTAGTGGTGTAGCACAATTTAGGGCCTGAAGGTTTATTATCCAAATTGGGCGCCAGACAGTGCAGTTTAGGCCTATAACCCACGCTACAAAATGAATTAAGGATGTAAAGATCATTCTAAGGGATAACCTCATGAGAAAGATAATAACCAGGTCAAATACAGTTTTGAGCAGATCTGATTTCATTTTCTTCAAAACACTTTCCAAACCAAGGAAAGGAGAAAGGAAATTCTCAAAAACACTTCCATACACACTTTAGTTCATTCACATTTCATAAAAATAAAGAAAAACATTTCATCAAATCAAAGAGTTACAATGTCCCATTACTTATTCTTACATAGTCCTTAGTTATATGAGAGTCTCTTAAACAAGTGTCAGTTGTCCAAATGTCCCAAAAAGGAGTTACCGATGTGACTGAAGGGTTTGTGTGTGTGTGTGTGTGTGTGTGTGTGTGTGTGTGTGTGTGTGTGTGTGTGTGTGTGTGTGTGTGTGGAGCCAAAATGTAAAAAAAAAGAACAATCAAACCCACTCTTGGTGTTTGCCGTCAACGCTCGTCCTAGAGTCTGAAGCAGCTCAGGGGTTCTTCTTCACTCCACTAAAATCTTGCTATGACTTACAATAATCGACAATCAGAATGGATTTAAACTTGCTTGGCTTGTAGTTTAGATTTGGCTCAAACACTGGCTTCAGTCATGCCACTCTTCCCTCACAGGTGTCAGCAACCCTCTGCTGTGCATTATAGGAGCAGTCTGCACCCTGCTACAGTGGCCACAACTTGTCAAAGCAGTTCCATTAGTGAGTGAATGTTATGTTAATTTATCCAGAACCACAGACAAGGCCTTATAAAAGAGCACACACGGCAGAGTTTTATTTTTCTTTATTTAATTTCATCACACTACTCTACAGGCTAACAGAAATGATAGAATTATAGAGACAATTCTGTAGGTGGAAAAATAAATTCACACACAGATATTATTCCTCTAGCTCCACTCTCACACATCTGCTTGCATCTTTATCCTCACATCTGGCACACTTTTGGAAACGTTTTCTCATGTTTTTTGGCTTAACTGCAAAGAAGAGAAAGGTCGAGCTCAAAGGTGATAATGCTAATTTAAAAAAAATAAAAAATAAAAAAAACAGTTGTGATGAGTAATCAGTTTTCGTGGGTTTGGCTTCTAATAGGGGATTGGTCCGTAGTAGGCGGTGTAGGCGGCGATGATTCCCTGCGCGTCCATCATGTCCTCACAAGCCAGGTTGGCCTCACACACTTCTCTCAGGCTGAGGGATGATCACATGCAATAGATGTTATTCATGATATTCCAGATGGCACTGCGTCAAGTCATGTATAATGTAATCTTTGACTCAAGAGATCACCCGCCAACACTATTAGGACATCAGAAGACTGTAACACATACTGTATAAGCTATTGGACTGGATGCTGATGTCTTATAGGTGATGTGAAAGTAGGGGAGGTGTGAAATACCTCTCCAGCTGGGTCAGGGATAACTCTGCAGCAGCTCTCTTCTGCCTCACCACTGTGGAGGCCTGCTCCCTCTCCACAAACAGACCTGCACACCACGCACATTTAATTTCACTTTATCTCATTGTATAAATATGTAAGATCAAGTCAAGAAACGTTATTGTCATTGTACTGCTGTGCAAGACAATCAGCACAACGATATTACGATAGCACTCCCTGATATTAAAACAATATAAAAAGAACAATATAAAAGTAAGAGCAGTGCTCAAAGTGCAATAAACAATTAATGTATCAATCAACCAAAACTAAATGCTCGTGGAAGATTCATCTTATAAATAGCAATTCAGCAGAAATCAAGATCTGTTGCAGGTAAAACATGGATTAATATAGAATTTCCGCAGTGTGTGGACAAGTGAAATTTATGTTTAAACTGTTTTTATCATTATTCTAAATGTATTAAATAAATAAGACTTGTATTAAACAAACTGTTGAACTAACAGTCCATTTATTATTTGATGTAGGCAGCACCTGAAGTTTTCTAGCCAAACTGTGGGAATCATCTAGTTCAGTATTCACATATCATTACACATATTAATGTAACACTGATGATCTTACCCTCCTGAGCAGGGTTGTCACTGGCAGGCTGGGAGCCAGCGGAGGCATCTATCAAACATGAGAGGAAAAATATTAATAATAATGATATTTTTATTTTTATTTCTTCTATTTTCAATTCAGGATATGTCACTCTTTCAAATGACTCCTTTTAATGCAACCCTCTGTCTTTACTTAAGTCAGCTGGCCAGATCTTAAGTAGTAGAAGTAGCTTTTAAACATTGCTTGCAGAGCAACATATACTAAATATAGTATAATAACATAATAATATACAGTATTAAATAAATAAAGTGCTTTTCTAACATATAATGCTGTGTAGCTCTTACCAGAAGTCAGACAGACAACTGCCAGGGAGCAGAGAACCAGGATGGCCAAACTCTTCATCTTTCAGCTTCTTTTTTCTTTCTGTAGACAGCAAGTAGGACCGGAGACTTCAGCAGCTCTGTCACTCTTCACTCTTTCTTTCTTTCTCTTACACATATATAAACATAAATACACACTCGCTTTATAGATGCGGCCCTCACTATGACATGGGTATGTGATTGGTTAGGGAATCATGTATCACACACCCACACAGACGCAGAAATACACACCTCCACAAAAGATCATGTACACAAAAGCACATTTTATATATTTTATTTTGTTTAAATGGACGTGCACTCACACAAGTGAACACACACACACACACACACAGAGAGAGAGAGAGAGAGGGTGTGGAGGCTGCTTCCAAAAGGTGGGTATTTGTTTTAAAGCATTGGTGATGAGAAAACAAATGTGGACGACTCACAGCCACATATATCAGCCACTGGAAGTGTGTTTCAATGAAAAATATTTCACACCTTGTTCAGGTTGTTTTAGCTGCTGCTGAGAAACCAGATTGTCCGTGTGAATCACTGCTTGCGTGTGCATCTCAGTTTCTTCTTCTACATCTTGAAATGGCTTTTTTTTTTATTGTGTAAAGATGAAAGAAAAGTAGTAAAATAAAATGCTTAGACAGCAAATGATGTGATTTCACCACAGATTAAAGTCACCAGACTCCTTGCTCTGTCAGATTTAGAGATAATAATAAAACGTTTAATGAAATCTTAGGAATGCAGTGCCAGCTGGCAGCCTGGAGAGGTCAGAGTTTTACAGTGTGCCCACACACTTTTACATGCAGGTCATTAAGTGCATGCGATGGAGAAAACCATGTAAAACAAACTGAAATGGAGAAACCACAGCCCCACATTATGTCACATGATTTTAATCCAAGGGCTCTCTCTTTTATTACAAACCGCAGTGATTTCCTACATGAAGAAAGCAACATTTAGAAGCAAAGCCAGCGTGTTTGAAGATTTGTCGAACAGCAATTTGAAATGTGGAAAGATATTTTTACCAAAACAAGTGGGTGGTTTGCCAATAAAGTGTCGGAAAGCTCTTAACCGTCGAGTGGAACATGTCATTTGGTTTTAATTAAAACACAACTCGCCACTAATCTTGGACCATTCTTAAAACAACTAATTCTTTTGTATTTTACTGGCTTATTAGAAAGGGACCATTGCTGATAAAGCTGATTCTGAATTACAGTATCTGATGTACTGTAGCTACTGTGTACATTTCCAAAAGCAATCCTTTGAATTTCCTTAATTTATGATGTGAAAATGTCCCCTCAGATCCTTTTCTCTGCTGCTCTTCTTCTTGCTTTTTTTTTGACTGGATATTTAGACTCTGGACTGGTCCTGACAGTATTGTATGGGGTGTAATTTCACCGTCTGGGTCAATGTTGGTGCCTTGTCTCATTTCAGTGACAGACTTCAAGGATTCAACCTCAGGACAACTTTAAATTTTCTGCCTCGTGGCCACATGGAAAAAACAGAAATCCAATATGAATGTCTTTTTAGGACTCGTTGACTGTGTGCTGACCTGTATATGTTTCTAAGACTGTCTGCAGCAGCAGCGAGGATACTGATGCACAGATGTGTGGTGCATTGCACAGATTCCTTCAGAGATTACAAGAAACCAGATCTTGATAACACATATTGAAATCAGCAGTGCTCATGTACGTGCAGTAATATGTGTCCTTGTTTAACCCCACAACAAGCCAGTGGTGGATACTAGCTAAATACATTTACTCCAGTACTATACTTAAGTGCAGCATTTAGGTATTTTTATGCTACTTTCAGAGGTAAATATTGTACTTTTTACTCTGCTACATTTATTTGATAAATATAGTTTCCAGTTACTTTGCAGATTTTACACGAAAAACACATTTTTAAAGATTAAACCAGTGGTTCAGTATCTTTTTGGCTTGTGTGTGTGTAGTTTGAGGCCCCGTCACATTTCACATGTCTATGAGTTGTCAGCAGTTCCACCAAAGAGCCAGTTCCTCACTAAACTTCTCAGATGGTTTCATTTAAATACATAAATAAACAGAGTCTCAAAGAAGTTAAAGTATCCAAAATGTACAAAAAAGCAAAGCCTTATAATGAATAAAAACAAATATACAGTACAGCAGAACATTTTTTCTTCTTTCCATCTCTATTAATCAGATTTATTTTGTGACCCTTTGGTGGGGCCCGACCCCTATAATGGTCCAAATTTTGTGACTGCTCAAGATGAAATGGCTAATTTTACAGCTACATGTGTTTTAAAGGCTAGAATAAAGAAATATATGTTCCTTATTTGTTTTAGGAGATTAAAATAAAGGCTTGTGAGAGCGGCCAGGGGAAATATTCAAAAAAGGAAATTCATTTCAGTTGTAATTTGAATATGACATTATTAGATTGTTAATATTGATGCATCAATGCATAAGCAGCATTTTACTGTTGTAGCAGGTTGAGAGGTTTTAGTTTTTCTGCTTTATATAAAGTTAGCTAGTTTAGTCCAGCATCATTTTAACATCTGCCATGCATTGCGAACACTGGCACAGAGTGGAAAATGTTCTCACACACCCATGTGGCAAACAAATGGCATAAACAGGATTAAGACCAAACCCAATGAAGGGAATTTTATTTAATTTATTTTTTTCAAAGCAATGGAAATAATCACTGACAGCAGTGCTGGCCTGGATAAATAGGTGGATAATGTAAGAAATGGCTAGTGGATAGTGAGCCAAACACTTCACTCAAGCATATCACATAAAGCTCATAAATGCTGGGAAGGTGTGATAATAGTGGATAATAGTTATCCTGAGATTACACTAGAAATGGGCCTTGAATGTCTACACGTGTATAATGATGGGTTGCTGTAACATCTGGATGCCTCTGTGTTTATAAATTGTGTTTTCTTCTAGGATTCAGAAGAGACCACAAAAACAGCTACATAAATTAAAAAAAAGTCGTGATATGTGGAGCGAAGGAACGCGCGCTCATTTCCAGACGATAATGATAATTCTGCATTCGACAGACAGATACTTTTCAGTATCGACGAGCCCCGGCTGGTCTCTGGGGTTGAGTTCTGGAACCAAAGTATCTCTGGTAGGCCTGCTGGAAGCCGTGGCGATAGGCGTAGAAGCGGCAGGGAGAGAAGTCCTCACAGGTCTCTGCACGCCTCTCCGCTGGAGACTTTATCGTCCTGGACAAGAGGGGTGGAGGGGTGGGGCAGATATACAAAGGCAGACAGAGATAGTTAGAGAGAAGAAGAATTGTAATCAGAAACAGATACACAACAGCCAGTGGCTTAAGTCTTTGTTTTGTTGCGTTTCTTCTCAAATCATTTCATTCAGCAGCTTCAGGCTCTGTGTGTTTGTGTCAGTGGATGTTTCAACCACATGTAGATGTTTAATAGCCTAATTTAGTTTTTTCTTAATGATCTACTATCGTGTGTGTGTGTTTTCTTGCCTGTTTCTGCTGGGGTGTGGTTTTGCATATGTACAAGATAATGGCAGGGCTATTTGCTTTGTATGCATGTCTGCGGCTGTGTGTTCTACCTCATGAAGTTGTGATAGTTATGGCCGTTCCCTCTGGGTGGGCTATATGCGTTGCCCCTCTGTGGCGTGATGAATGAGTTGGCTTGGTTTGGGGGCACAAACAAATCTGGAACCACAAAACTTTACTAAACAAAAATCCTTATTTTATCAGGTCAGGCATGCCCATCATGTAACTGGTCAGGTGCGTTAGTGAAGGGTACAATGAGGATTAAATACATGATACTGTTTGACAGGCTGTGTCATGTTTGTTAGAACTGCATGCATGTTTTTCCATGAGAGAGAGACAACATTTAATCACCTTCAATGGATTCTGTGCTTTCATGAGAGTCT